>CM038792.1:51180091-51571648 GCA_021764765.1 Vicia sativa | reverse complement strand
TAACAGAACATTAGTTATAGAGCGTAAAGTATCATTACCAATAGTTCTAGAGCCAATGATTTTACCCTTCTGATTGCCTCAAAAACCTACGTAACCACTAGCTTTAAGTTCCAGACTTTGGAACATATGCTTTCTTCCCGTCATGTGTCAAGAGCATCCAGAGTCCAGGTACCAAGAATGGTGTTTCAACTTTGTTGTTAAAGACATCTGCAACGTATATTATTTTCTCCTTAGGTACCCATATTTTTTTGGGTCCTTTCTGGTTAGTATTACCAAGGTTCTGTTTGAACTTTGGTCTAACATAAGATTTAGCATAATATGATTCACTGGTGTATTTTATGTCATGTGGGTGACCATAAGTAAAGTGAGATTTCAGAGGTGTGTATTTAATGACCATATCATCTACTTCAAGATAAGGTTTTTCATTTCTAGGTGACACATATCCTAAACCTCTTCTACTATTTTTGCTGACTCCATAGATCATTGAAGCCATCTTGCTTCTATCTATGCTTATAGTAAGAAATTCTTGAAAACCAATGTCATATTCATTTATAACTTTATCGGGGTCACTTTGAACTTCTGAAACAGATTTTTCTTGAGATTTTTGTAAATCTTCTTTAAAAACAGAATTTTCATTTTTTAGTTTAAAAATAGTTTGTTTAAGCTCAGAGTTTTCTGTTTCAAGTTTCTTAGTGTCTTCAGAGTCAGATACCAGATTACGTTTCAGATTCTTGTATTTTATTTGAAGTTTCTGATAGTTTTTAAGTATTTCAAACAGACTTTCTACTAACTCAGCTTTAGAGAAATTAATAGCAAAGTTAGGAAATACCTCTTCAGTATAAGAATTAGATTTTGAGGAATTTGAGTTGTCAGCTATGTTGGCCATCAAGGCTATGTTGGATCTTTCATCTTCTGATTCTGATGAAGCTTCAGAGGAATCTCTTCTTATTTTCTTTATCAAATCTCTTCTTTGGCTTTTCTTTCTGAAGTTTGGGACAATCACTTTTATAGTGACCATGTTCCTTGTATTCGTAATAGATAACTTCTTTATTTCTTGTCTTTTTGTATCTAGAGGATGTCTCAGAGAAGTTGCCAGATCGTCTTGGATTTCTGAACTTCCTTTGTTTGTTCTTCCAGAGTTGTTGAACTCTTCTGGTGAGAAAAGATAGCTCATCTTCTTCTTCTGATGATCCTCCAGAGCTTTCTTCTTCAGCCTGAAAAGCTTTAGATTCATATTTCTTATTAGATTTAAGAGCAAGGGACTTACCTTTCTTTTGGGGCTCATGTTCTTCTAGTTCTATCTTGTGACTTCTTAAAGAGATGATGAGTTCTTTCAGAGAGATTTTATTCAGATCATTAGCAAGCTTTAGTGCTGTGACCATGGGTCTCCATTTCTTGGGTAAACTTCTGATGACTTTCTTTACATGATCTACAATTGAATATCCTTTGTCCAACACATTTAGACCAGCTACCAGAATTTGAAACCTTGAGAACATTGCTTCAATAGTTTTTTCTTCCTCCATCTTGAGCGCTTTGTACTTATGAATGAGAGCTAGGGTCTTTGTCTCTTTGACATGTGTATTGCTTTCATGTGTCATCCTCAAAGAGTCAAAGATGTTCTTAGCTGAGTCTCTATTTGTGATCTTCTGATACTCAGTGTACGAGATGGAACTTAGGAGGTTTGTTCAGGCCTTGTGAGGATTTTTGAATTATTTCTTTTGTTGATCTAAAATTTTCTTTCTTTCAATCTTCTGGCCGCTTGCTTCAATAGGGTGAGTGTAGCCATCAGTTACCATGTCCAAGAGATCAGCATCATGAGCCAGAAAGAAACTCTCGATTCTATCCTTCAAGTAACCAAAATTTTCTCCATCAAACATTGGGGGTTTTCCTTTGATTTTGTCCTTATCTTCAGGGTTGTCATTGTTGTTCTGAACTGGTTCTGCCATTGTGTTTTTCAAGCTGGATCTTTTACGTGACACTGTTAAGTGTTAGCCCCCAAAACCAGGCGCTCTGATGACAATTGAAGGATGAAATACACAAGAAAAGGGGTTTTAATTGGGTTTTTAAAAACTAAAAACAAAGGGACACAAATATTTTTATCCTGGTTCGTTTGAACTAAAACTACTCCAGTCCACCCGTCAACAAGGTCTTAATACACTAATCAAATCTTGATTACAAACACGATGACAACTTCCAACATCTTCTTCAGATCTAACCACAAATGTTTTCTCACGGTACAAACAGTTTACAATAAAATAGAAGAATATACTAAACACTCCCCCTCAAACTGAGAACTATGCTACAACACAGATTGGCACAACATCCTCTTCTAGTGCACAAGAGAAAATATACTAACAAAAATAAACACTTGAACAATCCATTTACAAGCATAGAGAACCAGAACTCTATATCGGATAACTCATAACACAAGACACAATTTGTGTTCATAACTTAAATCAAAACACAAAACAAAAAAACTTGCACAAACTGCAAGAACAAACAGACTCAGAATAGGACATCCTATTCAACATCTTTGCAAAAGCAATTGCAAAGATTGACCTCAGACTTAACAACGTCTGAACAATACCCTTTTTCCCTATGTTTGACACAAGTTGACAAACATAACCTTCAAAGACTCTAAACTTACTCATATCCGAGCAAAGGACGTGAGAGCAAAACAAACAAAGTCACAATAAAGAGTGAAGGTAAGAAAAAGAAACAAAAAGACACTATATATACCTAAGCGACCATGCTGATTAATTCCTTCTTCTGGACATTACATTTACTAGTAGTTGTTGATACTAGTAAAGTCTTCAAACTAGAATGGTTGTTATGCATTTCCAGAGCATACTACTCTAAACAAACTTAGAATCTTCTTATTCTCAACCAAATATAGAACTGCCACTTCTGAATGAGGTGATAGAATATCAAGATCCATAGTCCCAAGTCTCTTTCACAGACTATCATCAACAATGATGTTACAACATCATTTGGGACACCATCAACTTTACTACAAAACCTATCAACTTTTGTTCTGGAATAGCCATCCAAGGGACTTATTTCCATCCATGCCCTTTAACAAAACTCCCCATTCCCACAAAAGGATCTCACAAGGTCTATCTTCAACGTCATCATACAACAAAAATAAACTCTCACTATATTCTATAGTGTGCTGTTCAGAAGTCAGAATTGCATACATATATCAGATAAACACTTAGCTCTCGTCAAAGTAATTGTAATAAATACTCATGCAAAACATTAATAAATACTTAGTCTCCCTTCAAATTATTTATCAGTTAGTTAGATAGGATTACCTACTCGCACTAGGTAAAACTGACAACTTTCTTCTTCACACCCGTGATAATTGTTGAATCTTTGACAAGATATCCAATCATGGCAGCCAAAACATTCCAGGTTAGGTTAGTGGCTTGACCTTTAAACTTAGCTTTGGAGAAAGTACACACTTTCATGGCTGAAGACACTGAGATTATGTACAAACATCTGATACGACATCATTCATTCTTAGTATAGTTCTGAGGGTAACATTTATACTAACTCACACTCAACACTTGTGGGGAAAACATAGGAAGCACAATTAACAACAACTAATCAATGCTCCAGGATCATACGATCAAAATAACCAGGGGATAACAAAGACCACATCTCAATAATCTTTTCTTCAGATCTTCTATTTGACTTTGAGAAGATGGGTGCCTATGTCTGTATCGATAGAGGAGATTTCCTCTACTAGGTTTCTGGAACAGACTTATTTAGGCATAACACATATACAGACTTATGAAGTTTGTCTCCCTAGATCCAACAATACACATTGTGGTTGGATCACATTACTTCTTTTCTCATGGAATCTGTTCTATAGTCACAAAATTCCTTAAATCTGGTTCCTTTGATCAGAAGGTTCTTCCAGAAATTAGCTCACTCATATATATAAAGGGTTTTGGAGTAGCAAACCTTTATACAGCTCGAAATCTATACTTCCATAAGCTGACATATGGAGCAGATAAACTGTTGATCCTGTCCTGATCAACTTAGCACAACTCAGATGTCTCCTCTTCTAGATTAGGAGTAGGTTCCAAACAAAATATAACTTTGTTTGACACCCAAAACATCTGCTCTTCAACTGGTAGCTGCATACCTATTGATATGATGTTCTAACATCCCATATAACATCAATTCCATCTTCTTGGAGCATACCATCCTTGAAAGTCTTCAAGCTCTTCACACAATATTTAGATGCATAAGAGAATCACTGATCAATTGACTCTCATCAACTTGATTAGAAATTGCCTTTATGAATGAACTTGAGAAATGTCTCAAGTATCTTTGACACTTTTAATATAGTTGGGAACATCTAAAAGAAAATTTTGTTGAGGAATACAACCCTAATATATTTCCATACTTTGAGGGTCACATCAAAAATCATGCAGTGAAATATACAAACACCTAAACAATACATACAATGCTTATACCATGATTCAAGCATAAGCAAGGCATCTAAGGATTGAAAATAAATCAATCCTATGCACATTAGCTTCTCACCAAACTGTAGACTGGACAAAACCAATACCATAACCAGAATGATGATTCACCAGAAAATTATAAGAGTTACCTTATCAATATCTACACTCTCGCATGAAGATCTTGATAATTTTGCTCTTGTTCTGAAAACAAGCTGGACAATGATTATTCCTAGGTCTTCACTCACACATGAAGGCTTTGAAATCTTCATTCCTCTGTTCTAGCTTCATCTTCTTCTTTCAACAAGAAGATACAGTTGTTTTGGTCAGACTTGTCTTTACTTCACACCAGTCTTACATGAATAGGTGCATCCTCCACTTCAAGACACCATACAATATGAACCAAACTTGTTCAAACAGTACTCTAATACAAATCTTCTACCTCATACAAAACCAGAAAGTATCCTCCCAAGGATCTCATCCAGAAACAAACAGGATGCCTGCTCTGGTACCTATTGAAATTCTGGTGACAATAGACTCAGATGTTCTATAAGGATATCGAGACATCTGATCTGACATTAAAATACACAGCAAGGCAGAAGTAAAATACAGTACAAGAAAACATAAACAACACACAGAATTGTTCACCCAGTTCGGTTTAAACCAACCTATATCTAGGGGCATACCAAGCCAAGAATAAAGTACACTATCAACAGTATTAATTTGGAGCTAAACTTCCCGTTTACAACCCCTCACTTAATCACTACCCAATGACCCTTCTACCTAGGTTCTCCCTAGATATGAGATATCCACATCCCACTTCCAATCATCGTGAAGATGTCTAGCAGTCAACATCTCAGCCACTGCATCAACAACTTGATTTCCAATAACTCTTCAACACCTGAAAAGTAGAAGACATACTTCTATCACAAACTACCTAAGATTTAAAGTGTCCAACTTCTAACTTAGGACACACCTTGGATTTACTTCACAACTTCCTCCAAGAACATAACTCAACTCATTACTTCACAGCTTCTGAGGAAGGAAAACTTTCCTCTTGCCTATAGGCTGCGAGGTAACCTTGGTAATCTTCCCACAGTCCAGGAGGTTCACTCTACCAACTCTCCTAGAGAGTGATTACAGACTCAGCCCTAAAAACTACATCATGAGAAATCACGACTGGTGTGAAACTTAGGTTACAGAGCTTCTATTTATAACCTATTACCCAACTGGATTTTGGTCTTCATATCATAACAAATCTGTTGCTAAAACTGCTCCACGGTATTCTCCAAAACAACTTGCTAAAAACACTCCAAGATATTCTCCAAATTAGTTGCTAATATATATCCTTGGTTTGGGCTTCAAGTAACAACAATTAAGTTGTTACAAATATCTTAGGAATATTCTATTTCCGTTAAAAACATAACAGAATCCAATTTGTCAGCTCAGGCATGATGTCGTGACATCTTCTTCGATGTGTTGTTCCAGATGTTGAAACACTTCAACACAACATGTTTCTTCATTAAATTGAACTTCAAACTGCTTTCTCCTTACAAGTTACAAATCCTATTTAACCTATTGATGATATATTATTTTTACCAAACATAAAGCCAATCCTAAAAATAGAGAATCAACATTGTGCATCATGGATCCATGACATATGTTAGGACATTGGTCCAGTGATATTGTTAGGACGATTGGTCCAGTGATGTTGATAGGACATTGGTCCAGTGATGACCTCAATCTTTTAGCGTGGATTGAGTGAAATATATGATGTGCTCCGGTTCTAAGCGGAAATCGATCCTATGATAGGGATCTTTGGAGGAAGATGACTTGGTTATTAGTGAAGTTTTGGTACCACATGTATAAGTTAAAGACGTTGAATTACATTATTTGTGACATTGCATAATGATTGATTAAGTGATGATGAAGACGTAGTGATCTAAGTGGTACTTAATGATGGATGTTCGTGTGACGTTATAACAATATGTTTGATGTGTGTTAATGATATAAGAGTGTGAGTATAATTATGAAGTATGTTAATATGTGGAATTAAGATGACATGTTGTTTTGCTACTATATCTATTCCATATATCTTTTATAGTAGTTTGTGATTACTCACTCTTTCTTCTTGGAAATGATGCCTCTATACGTGGGTAATTTGTAGGTAATTAGGAATAGTTCGTTGAAGCTTAGAGTATACCTTCAGAGTGTGTTATTTATTTCTGTTGAATAGAAGGACTTGTTTTGATATGTAACATCGGAAATTTTGGGGAAACGTTTGATACTTAATTGTTTTGAATTTTGGTTATGAACTATGAAGTATGATGATATTTTTGTGAAGTATTTTAATAAAGATGTTTGAAACTATGAATTTCACTGCAAGTATTTTGAGGTGCTAATGTTGTCATTCAATGAAGTATTTGTTATAAATAATTTTGAAAACTCGTGTTACGGAGTAGGATGTTTTATATGATGTTTGTATGAAGGTGTGACACCCTTGTTGGTGTTTGACTATAATTTATTTTATTAAATTACTCGTGGGGTTAGAAGGAAGTTACATCGCGCATCTACCCATCTACCTTTTTGCCCTTGGCAATAGGCCACCTACTCATTACCCCGTGAAGTTTTGGGTAGCTTCCCAGGATTGAGAGCACAAGATGCTCGTCCCTTATTTCACGCAGGAATCCTAGCATTTACGCATTTTGTGCCTAGATATTCAGTTTAAAATGTGAAGCAATGGTCAAGCACTAGGGACACTGTAAATACCGTCGCACATGTGAAGGTCAAGTATTCAACTCTAAACCCATTTTTCTCTCACGTATCTATGCACTATTACTTAGTAGAGCATCAAGAGTACGTTGCAATTACATCCTCCTCCTATGTGATTTCAACAATGCGGACGAAGTTACTGGCCCATTATAGGTTTTGATCAATGGTAAGATCAGCCGTGTTACCTCGATTTTTTATAATACCAACGGAAAAGTTATTTATTTTCGTTAAAAAATAAAACATGGCACTCCCAGTACCTATAGTACTCTAGGTTTCTTTTTGCATATTTGAGATGAAACCTCCATTATAAATAGTGTTATTTGTAGTAATGCATTCTTGTGATTGTTGTAGTAATTGTAGATTTAAGATGCAGGATCACCCTAAAGAGTATATTGAATCAAAGACTTATTGCTGTAAAAGATTTGACCAAACATACAATAAGATCAATATGTAAACAAAATAGATTCCAAATGAAATACAAAACCTAATCCTAGAAAATAATTGCATACGTCATATTAGTTATAGTGAAGACAACTTTTTGTTTTTTTTTTCCAGCATTCATTTGGGTCTGAGTGATTTTAGTAACTCATCTTCCAAATATATTTGACAAAAAATTAAATTAATAATGTAAGGATGCAAAAATGTCTGGATTAATTATCAAAAACAACAAAATTTATACGATTAACTTAGAAACAAATACATTAGATTGAAACTTTTCCCTAAGTATGGATTTCAAACTAATTATGTTCAAATGGTTTAGAGAAATGTCGGAAAAATCTGTAATCTTTATCAAAATTGAACCACAAAATAGCAACTTAAAACTATGACTGTTTGATTTAAAGGATAAATCATTATTTAAATCATTGAAATTTGGCATAATGTAGGTTTTTCCAACTACAAGTGTAGACATTTGCTTCGAAAGAAAATGTGGTGGTTCAATTAATTTGATCATGCCGCACTTGAAAAGTGAGATATCGTCATATCTTTGCATCAATCAAAATCACTTTTAAGTTTTCTTTGTTAGAGGCAATTGTGACATACCATAAATCTTTACATTTAACAACAATCTTTCACAAATTTTTGGCGTCACTTATGTCTGAAAGATCTTTAATTGGACGCGCTATGAAGAGCTGAAACAACAACAAAAATTGAAGAACGTTGATTTTATTATTTGATTTATCTTTACAATCCTATAATTATTTAATTTCAATACATTGATTTTTAAAAAAAATTATCAATTTTTTTTATTTATATTTAAAATCAAACCAATAAATTGAAATTGAATTTGGGCGCAAATTAAATCAATTGTCATTTCCGAAGAGAAAAGTTTAAAACTCCATGTTATCATAATTTTTCATTAAAAAAGGAAGAGTAAAAGACAAATATATTTGTATAAATATACACAAGGGTCGAGTTTGAAACTTGTGCATTTTCAAGACCTTGTAAAGAATTTTACAATGGGTAACTCAAGTCCATTCATATTCACCATCGTTCTCTCCATCATTCTCATCTTATTTTCACAATACAAAAACCAGCAACTATCTTCCTCTATCGACCAACTATCTTACTCTCTCAATAAACTCAACTCAAAGGTTTCACTTTTTGGTAAATATTTAAATGCTTGCATGTGTTTTTTTTTACGTGTTTTTTGATTTTTTTTTCCGTGCCAGGGTTTTTATTTTATTATTGATACTTGTGTTTTTCTTTTTATGTTAGAATCCATTACTAAGAAATTTTACCAAGAATTGCGGAATAAGGATGAAGAAATTGCAGAGATAAAATTGTACGTTGCGGAGAAATTAGAAGAAATAAATGTTTCCAAACAGAATAAGATTGACCTTAGGAAAGTGAGTTCTTTATTTTATTTGATTTGTTTTTAAACTATTTTTCTTAACAAAGATAGTCATCAGTCAGTTTAATTATTTGGTTTTATAGATTCTTAGTAGAGCTTATTTTATTTTTAAAACATAGCGTAAATATATTTTACAGGTATTAACTTTTACTAGACAAGTTTTGAACAATTATAGGAGCTCTGTTATGGAGAATGCAATTCAAGCTCTTACATGGGCACATGATTGGATGGATGGATCTGCAGGTAAGGTTTTAAATTCTAAAATAACGGCTTAAAATCAAATAATTAATTTATCTTACAATTTATAAAATAGTTAATTTTTTTTATAGATGAAGATGGGAAGAAGTCGTTATTCAAGAGACTCTAAAAGAACTAGGCACTAACAATTATTTATGGATTTCGAGTAAGTTTTTGCATATCTTCTATCCATCATAAGAAGTTAGATAGTGTATCTTTAACCAATCATATGAATCCATTTAATTTTAATATATTTATTTATTGTTTCCAAGACATTTTATATTATGATCGGTTAAAGATACACTACTAAATTTTAAGTTTGGTGGATAAGAATTAAACTTTTACATATCTATAAAGTTGTCAACATGAATGTTTGTGTTGGAGAAAATTTAAATATCCTGATACTGATATTTTTATGTTTGGTTTTTGCAGTTTAGTGCTCAAGTTTATAGTTGAAGGCAATGCTTTTGGAGTTTGGAATTTGAAGATGTTTCAATTGCTACTATTGTATTGAAGATTTAAACTTTTATTGTTGTTTTTTATCTGTATTGGAGATTTCAATTACTATTATGGATGTGTTTTTGTTCCAAATGTTTCAATGGTTAAATTCTAGTTATTGTTAATCTTCAAATAAGCTGCTTATTAGTAGAGCATTTGTATGGTTTAGTGCCAAATGATGGTACTTTGGCCATGAACAAAAGCCAAACAGCACTTGTTTTTTTAATTGGAACTTATTGTAATCTTATGATAGAAGAAGATGGTAAGGTTATCATATGAAGTTAAAATGCCATCTAGATCTTTGAGGTTATCATTCTAGTTTAAACCCGTTAAGTTTAATGCATGGTGGTTAGTTGTTTTGGGCACTTCTTATACACAAGTTTGCTATTAAATTAAAATCAATTACCTTTTTGAAAAATAAAAATATATATTTGCATAGAGAAATTACATTATTTCCATAGATAATAATGTAGTTTCGAGGACTCTAAGCTATGTTATAGATTGATGGACTAGTATAGAGTGAGGCAAATGAAATATAATATTAGAATATAACGTGTACGGTGGTTGAACATTGATATAGTATTATATTATTGTATATTGTTATTTAAATTTTCTAAAAAGGTATTATTAATTTTGTTTGTATAGTCTTTAAAATTATTTTAAGTCATTATTATATTTATGATTTACAACCATATATTTGGGAATATGTTGAAATTTAGGAGTAATAAAATTTAGAAGTATTAATAGAAAAAATGATTTGTTTTAATTGTATGAATTTTTTTTAATTGATTTCATTTTAGAGGTAATAAATGTTTAAAAGTAATAAGTAGGATAAAAATAGTCGTGACTAGTATAAGTCAATTATTATTAAATTTCAAAAAATTGATTTAGATATTAAATTTAAAATATCTTAAATAAATTAAACGTTGAACAAATATTATCAAGCTAACATTTGAATCAGGAAAAAAGATAGTGTTAAAATGAAAAATAAAAAAGGCACAGTCATATTTTTATAGTATACATCAAAATCAAAATAATAATTAGAATTTATATTTGTAGAATATGAGTATGAAATTTATTTAAATATGTGTAAGAAAATGATGAAACATTTAACTCATCATATTGTTCCCTCCTCTAAATGTTTTTGATGATATATCATTGTAGATCAGAGTATGTTGAAGAGCGTTGGTATGAAATAAATTTGAAACTTTTGACGCATCAAATTGTTCTCTCCACCGAAATGTTTTTAGTGAAGTGGCATTGTAGATTAGATTACAAAAATTATTGAAGAAAGATACATTGTACGATGGATGTGTAAGAGAAAATTATTAGGAGTTTATAAATCCAAGAAGAGAAATGTTTTTTTTTTTAATATACAGAAGAAGATATGAGATTAGAAAAGAGAACATCTATATGTATTAATTTTTTTGGAATAATAAGAAACATAATTTGACAATTGAAGAAAAAGAAACATGAATAAAATCTTAAATCTTGAGAAAAGAAGTTTTATGCATTGACATCACAAATATAAAGTTAAAGTGATTTGAAGGGTGTCACCTAAGAATATCAGTGACATGACAATTTTTAAAATATTTGACATTAAAATGATGAAGTGTCAATAATATAGTCTGCAACTTTGTTTTAATATATAAAAATAGATAAATAGATGATAAAATAATGTGAAATTGAAGAAAAAGAAATTCACTCTAATTTTTTGATATCTTATTATTCATAATGCATTGCATTACCTGCATTCTAAATTGAATGAATTAAAAAATAGAAGGTATGATTGAATGTTATCATCCTCTTATGTTATATTTCATCCATTATCTTTAAATCTAAACAACGAAATCTTCTATCTATATAAGAAAAGTAATAGCTGACTTAATTACATTTCTATCTTAATCTATTTTTCACGGACCTAATTGTCATTTAGATCACTTTGTAATCTCATTAAATCATAAACAATAATTATGGTATTTTGCAATCATTCCATAAATTGATATCAACAACTTTTTCGGCTATTTAAAATCACACGGTTAAAATTTTTATTTTCCAACAATTTCCATGGCTTTTATCTTTCCTTCATGTATAATCCAACATATCCATTGTTTCTAAGAAAATTTTAAGGCTTTTGGGTTCTCCTCACACATTAAAATACAGACCTTTTAGATTATAACGTATTTCCATATAAACCCTAGCAGACATTGCTTACATAGTGTCACAGTTAAATCCTTCACCAAATATAATGTGAAAGTTACATTTTTTTTTTGTTCTTCCTAAACCTATTTTTCAGTCGAAAAACACCTCCATGCCCTAACAAGTTTTATCTTCTTCAAAAGTCTTTTAAAATCTCTTTTAAAATCAATTTGTTTCTCCTTTATTCTTCTTCTATCCATGTTGTTAATCTAGTGTTTGTTATATTAGGTTAGTTCATGTTAATAGTTTGTGGATATTTAATATTTGAATGTTGAGTTATGTTTTATAATGTATTTACTAATCTCGGAGATTGCAGCTATTGGTGCCTTCCTGGAATGAACTCCTCTATTCATTTCTACTCACAACACACACAAATTCTATGGCTTCTGTAAATTATAAATAATATGATATGATTTTATTTTTGTGGTAGAGAATTTTTTTTCCTAATTAAGTCTCCAGTTGCAGTAACTAATGACAGCATGTCGTTGGTTGTTGCTACTCAACAACAAAATACTCAAATCATTGTAGTGATTATAGTGAGTTCTGTAATTGGAACTTTTTGTTTTATGGTTGCTACTACATCAGTACACTTTTATTTAGAACTTTGTATCTTCTCCCTTAACACTTTTATCTATTTAGTAAGATTGTGGCATCAGTTCTTTTATAATATTGATAGTTTTTATCATTCTAATTCTAATTTTGCAATATTTCTATTTAATTTAGGATGATGCAACATATTTGTTTGATTTTCTTTCAACCATTCTAAAATTCTCATAAATAATCTAAAAATTACTTATGTAAACGAATAAATTTTAACTAAATCAATATAAAGAAATCTCATGCCACATACCATATCAAGCGCCCAACACAAAGAAATGAAGGTTGATAAGAGAGAAATGATGGGTTGCTCAACATTGTTAGCAATTTAGAGCATATAGACACAACAAAATAAGTAAGGAAAATGATCAATGCCTTGTAAGGCAAAAGTGTTTGGTTGGAGGTTGTAATCTAATACTTTATCTATCAGGTTTGCGTTGTGCAAAGAGGTATTCATGTCGTGAGTGATTTTTCTTGCCGTTATGGTTTTGAGAAAGAATCATTGGATCATCTTTTTTGTTGGGTGTTGTAAGGTGATTCGTGTGTGATCGAATGTTTTTTTTGTTGGGTATAGTAGTGGTTGATAGGGTATTGAGATTTTCTTCTTTTGAAGATGTTTTGAGTACATTAACCTCTCTTCTTGATCATTCCTTTGTTGCTTTTGTTTAGTTGTTGGTTTAATGGTATATTTTGGTTGGAAAAGAATTAGGTTGTCTTTGATAATTATGTTTGCAGTGGTATAGAGATCATTACCTTCGTCATGAAGTTAGGTTAAGATATAAAACTAATAAATAATAATATATTCAAAATAAATTAAAATAGATAACAAAAGAGATAAAATTCCTAGAATATTTTGATTTTATTTTATGGAATGAGTAATTACCAATAAAACATGCTAGTTAGCGGGGTTTGAGGAATGAAACTTTAACTTATCTAAATTAAATTCACAAATTCTCTTTACATGATCCAAGCCATATTTGTCCCAAATCCAAAGTAAATGTTAACAAGCCTATAAGAGAAAAGGTCATAAGAGTTTTATGTGAAACGATAAAAGTCAAATATAGTTGGGGTCAATGCAAAGTAATTGTGAGCAAGCTTATAAGAGAAAAGATCATAAGAGTCTTACGTGAAAGGATAAAAGTCAAATATAGCCGAAAAATGACCTACCGTATAAGAGAAAAGGTCACAAGAGTCTTACGTGAAAGGATAAAAGTCAAATATAGCCGAAGGATGACCTGCCGAAAAATGAACCTAGCTAATTATCTAATCTCGAATTTTGCAGTAAATAAATATGCCGGCAAGTCATCCTTGGCTTCATCTCACTTTCAGCCTCTCCATGAAAGACTCTTTGACCATAAATCAACTTATACATTATTAACCAATGCATGCTCTATATTGCTATAATATGTTATGCATTGCTTCTATTTTATAGCTTGAAAAGTTGTTTAGTGGAAAAATATGATGCTTTTCTCATCAATCACCAATATTTTAATTTGACTTACTATTCATGACTACCCTATAAAGGAATCGATAGTTATTCCTTTTCCAAGGGGCAAACCCATGTTGTATCTATTGATTATATTTTATCAAAGAACTTTTTTGTGCACAATTATTAAATTATAATTTCCTTTCAATATTGAATAAAAAACCATTTTCTTTCAACTCATTTGGGTCGGCCACTCTAGAATATATCCAACTTCATTGGTCTCCATTCTTCGTTCCTTTCAATCAATTGGTCTCAATGCTAAGTTCCCTTTTTGTGGGAATATAATTTTTCAATTAAGGGTAGAGAATATTTAGGATTTCTGCGTAGATTGACATACTTTTTTTGGTTATGGGTTTGACTAGGACTTTGACGATTTTGGTAATGGTTTAGGAGTGTGCTGATAAAGTGCAAATATATGCTTATACAACCTAAGAATTTTGGTATTCTTTTCATTTTCTCAAAAATAAATTGTATCATTTAAAAATTGCAATTGTTATGGTTAGTCGTGATAAGCGGATAACAACACTGATTAATCAACAATTTAAATTAAATTAAATTGAAAAAAAACAAATTTTTTCTTGGTTTAAAAACCGAACTAAACTAATAAAAATCAAGATGGTTTGATTTTTTATTTTAGTTTTTAGAAATTGTCAAACTAATGAAATGAACTAATAGCTATAGTCGGTCTTCTTCGTGTTTCAAGTTATTTTAGTTAGCTTTCATCTTCTTTTTTTTTTCTTTTTTTTTTCATTTTTGCTTCTTCATCTTTAATAAAAAAAATTTAGTCTTATTACAAAATAATTTTGATATGTATTTTAGATGTGAAACATGTTACTTTCTGTTAATTGTAATTTATGTTGGTATTGTTATGTTTTATTTGTTACTTCTTTGTATGGATTAAGTACAACTTATAAGTTTTTTAAAAAGTATATCATAAAATATATTATATAAAATGTATTATTTAAAAAATCAATATAAAAATACATAAAAAATATAATAGCAGAGAATACACAAATAATATAATGTTTGAGAAAAGTGATATAAATCAATTAAACAAACAAAACCAAATCAATTAGTTTTGTTTAGTTCTGTTTTAAAAAAAATACTAAAAACCAAATTTAATCAGACTCATGGAGATATCACTAATTCAAATATTTCTTTTAAATAAAAATCGGTCCAAGCCAAATTGTATACACCACTAGTTATGCTTTAATTCCAAATGGCTAATATTAAACTATTATACATGGTATGTGGAAGTATGGCTCCAAAACTTTAAAGATTAGGATAAAAACTTATTCCGTTGTAATTGAATTTCATAAGAAGTCAGAGCCCAAACACATGTTGGCTTGGTCAACGATCAAAGTGATGGTTGTTCACTAGATTGACTCGATCAATGACGAAAGGTTGACTTGGTCAATGATAGAGGATTTAACTGGTCGATATTTTGGTTGGCTCATGAGCGACTTGAGTTAGTTTGCGATCGTATATAAAATATTAGAGAGATTGAGAAACACTTGGGTAGAAAATATAGGGTTACTTCTTGAGAACTTTGGAAACTTTTTTCTTGTAACTCATTTGTAATATCTTCTAACAACTTTTAAAATTATAGTAAATAAGTGAGTTGTTTTTCCAAGTCAAGTGTCTTGCATCGGTTTCACTACGAAACATGCGTCTAAATCTCGGAATAATAGGAAAATACCATAAGACTTTTGTTGGAGATAATCTTTTCTTATATTGAGATAACCCGCACTTAGGGCACTCATTCAACGATGCATATTCGTTTCGAAACAAAATGTCATCATTTAGACAAACATGTATTTTATCATAGCTCATGCCAATAGAGCACAACATTTTTTTGGCCTCGTAGGTTCGATTAGGAAGAACAGTATCCTCAGGATGCATATCTTTCAAAAGGGATAATAACTTTGTGAAACTTTTATTCGACCATCCATTGCGCGCCTTTAAGTTGTACAACTTTAATACCACAGACAGTTTTGTGAATTTGGTGCAATCTTTATACAATGGTTTCTCTGCATCGCTTACCAACCTCTCAAATATTTTGGGACATTCCTGAAGATCTTCTTCAAGTGCTTCTGCAATCTCTTCCACTCGATCATAATCGTATGTATCCGTGACATTGTCGTATGAAGCATAGGTCGCATTAATTTTCACCCCCAGTTCAACATTCTCGCTGCTTTTCTCACCATGAAATATCCAACACGTGTAACTTTGATCAATTCCACGCATCAGTAAATGCAATTGCAACCCATCTGCGTCAACCCGACCCACATAACAACAACCCAAGCAAGGACATTTCATTCTAATGGGTTCTTCAGCGTGTTCAACAGCAAACTTAACGAACTCTAATACTCTATTCTCATACTCTTTTAACAATCGATCGACAAACATCCATTTTTTATCCATGGTTTTACTACTAAGTAAGCTAAACAAAAAACTAATTAGTTAGGGCACAAAACGGTATAATGCGTTTCTGTCAAAATGCAAAGTATACGCAAAATGGATCCGAAACAAGAAAACATAAATACAATAGTACACATTAGGCTAGGCAAGTACAAATATATTCACACAATTTCAGACAAATTCATCACAGATAATACGATCTCATAAAAGAGAATCACACTCACACCAGAACCAGTAATTTGAGTAAAACATTTACCTCAAATTCAAGGAAACGTAGGGAATGAGCGTTGTACGTTGAACTCGGCCGAGAAACGATGCTAATTCAAAGGAAAGAAAACTTCTATTATTAAAATTAGTATTGAATATTGATAACACCAACATCATTTCTTTCACTGTCTCATGAGTAATGAAAATAGATATTTACACCTAATGGAAAAACATCCACAATGCATATGGAATTTTATCAAAATTTAAGAGTTAACAATATCCTAGTTAATCAATTAAAATTAAACACTGTTTACCGTTAGTAAGTGAAGCTAATGTTCATTGGTTAAAGATATTTAATATAAAAGAGTTCATCAATACTAATAATAATATAATAATTAATAAGTAGCTATTAGATAGAAATGATAAAGTACACACCATGTGAATGACTAATGACATCATTAACAAAATGTGGCTTTTCCAAAATGAAAAAACTGAGTGGTTGATAAGTGCCAAAATTTAGTTATTTTGTATATATGTTTAGTGGCACTTATCGGTTCTTTTGTTGATATTCTTCAAATAAATCCCCCGCTTTTGGTATAAATGTGTACATAATAGAATAATTGAGTTTTTGTGTAAATATTGTATCATTTGATAGTTTTTCATCTCTTTTATAGGTATTCATTCATAATTGGAGCATTGAGTAATAAAGTGTCGAAGACAAGGCTTCAAACGCGCGATTTGAGCAACTCATCAACGAATAAAGCTCAAAATCAAAGAATAAAAATCATCAATTTGATTGATATTTTGTCATGATTAGATAGGAAATTTAATAAGCTTTCCAACGCTTCAAATCGGACGCAATTCTGAGTTACGGTTCTCAAGATATGGCAAAAACGAGATGCTAATTTTTTGAACATCACGGACGCTTAAGCGAATATCGCGCAGCGCGAATCGCGCGCGCCCTGCGACTTCAGAATTCTTTAAAAGGGGCTAAAAACACATTTTTAGGTTATGGGTTGGGTATTTTTGAGTCCCAACACCATCAACATCATTTTTTTGATAAATTTGCTTGGAAAACAACATTGGAGCTTGCATTTGGATGATCTGGAGTCGAAACCCTCGTCGATTGGTGTTGACAAACCAAGAAATGTTTGGTTCCTCTTCTTCTCTTCTCTTTGTAATCTCTTTTATTGGGTTTTGTATGTATATCTACTCATAACTCATGTATATTTGTCGCTTTGACGTTGTATAAAGCTTGCTTTATGAATGTGTTGGTGATTGTCTTAGGTTTTACTCTATGTTAGGGATTTGAGCTTTACTAGAGATAGATTGCTTATATTCTTTCCTAGGATGATTATCATTAGTTTGAATGCTTGAAATGGGTTTAGAGTGACATTCACTATAGAGTATCGAACTTAATGCCTCTGCGTTGGTGAAGTATGCCAAAGATGGGTATGGAGGTGACGCAATTGACTTCTGGTTGTCGAGGTAGGCCAGAAATGGATATCGAGGTGATTCGGGAGGATTCTAAATTTGGGATTAGAAATAGCTTAGGTTGTGAGAGGTATGTGATGACACGGACGAGTATCGTAGGTCGAGTATGACATGGGTGGTAGATTTAAGTCTGTTACGGGTAGTTTACATTCGTTCCGGATATGCTGTCTATCCTTTATACTTTTTGTTCATTTACTTTTTGTCTTTTATTTTCATTTCTTTTAATCCCAAACTCATTAACGGTAGAATTTTCGAACGACGAGTCAATAACCAATCTCTGTGGACACGATACGATATAACCTAAGCGGTATATATCACCCGGTAAAAATAATACCAACTCTTTGCTTGGCTTTACCGCAGCAACAAAATGGCGCCGTTCTTTGAGGATTGGTTTTATTGTTTCTGTATTGCGATAATTCCGTTGTTTTTGAGTTTTGTAATTAATGTAAATGTTGTATAGGTTTTGTATATGAACTTGTATATGTTACATGTACATGTTGTGTGTTTACTTTCCATACTTGTACATATTTGTGATTTTATTAGCTTTCATGTGATGTTGTGAATTTACTCATACTCGTAACGTTTGTTGTGTGGTTTTTAGGACACTTTCTTTAGGTTTGCGCGATGTGGCAATACCATGGCATGACGAGAGGAGGTTACTAGTGCTCGCACAATAAAGGCGTCGAGCTTACGACGTAAAACAAGCATGTTTATTTATGTTGTTTATGTGTGTGGTGACTTGTGTTTTGACAAGTTGAAATAGGACTTGCTCTTAATTTCAAATTATCACTTTTCAACTTGTTAATTCCTTTTCACCAATTGTGTTCTGTTATGTCAATTTGTTATTTTCCACAAGTTTGTAGTGTTTTAGCTTGTGGAAGTGTGTATGTATTGTAAATATTGTTTAGATGTGTAAATGAGATTTTATAGGTGTGTAAGTGAAGCTTGCATAGAAGTTGCACTGCTTGCCATTTTTCAAGCGGTGTAGCGCTGCTCTGCTATCTTGGTCGTTGAATTCTTTTAAAATTTCACTTAGTTTTCCTTTTTCCCACTTTCACCAAGGCTTTTTGTATTGAATAAAATTAGTATTGTTTTTCTAATTCTTTTGTTGTTGTTTGGACTCAAATTTTGGTCCGGTAACTTGAAGACTTTTGAGGTGATTTTCCGAGTTTGATCGTTTCAACTTGTGGATGTATGATAATGATAGTTTTCAAAGTTGGTACACGTCAGGTACTCGTTTATCGCTTTCTATAGCATAACATGTTTAGGAAATTTATCATTTGTATAATTACCATGCTATTCATTCTTTTTGCATTACTTGCTCATAAATTGAATCACTTTAGTACCATTTTTAACCATAAATGTGAGGAAGCTTTCCATTGTTTACATATGAGAGTCCACATTCTTGTTTTAACTGGATTTTATTATGCTTAATCTTTTATTTTGTGTTGATTGTATGATTGCTAGAAAATGATCAAGGCATTTTGTTTGATTTTTAGAATAACTACCTTGGCCAAATATTCAATTCACCTTGTGAGTGTGTGATCCTTTGTTAGCCCCTTTGAACTTTTATCAACATCCATTTTTATTTGAACTTGATGCTTGTCTATGAGTGTCAATTCACCCATTTTTGTATGGATGTTGATTTCTTTGTTTCTTGAACCCTCAACTATATGTTGTTGTATGGATTTTTACCTTGCCTTAGAAATTAGGGAGTACTCACACATTAATGTTGGTTGAATTCAAGTTGGGGAGAGGAATGTTTATGTACTTATATTGTGGTTGGTATGAGGTTAAGAGAAAAGAAAGAAAAAAAAATGTGAAAAAGAAAGAAAAAAGAGAAAAGTTTTGAAAAAGAAAAACAAAAAGAGTAGGAATAATGTTATGTTAATAAGTGAGGTGTGTTTGGTGTGAAATTTGTGATGAAGAATAAGTTTGATTGAAATTATATTGTTTGGAACTTTGTGAGTTGATCACTCCCTTAGGTTTAGGCAAGTTTTTGTTTCGATTAGCTTTAGGACTTATCACTTGTTTGTTAACCAAGCCACGTTACAACCTTGAAAAGCCCTTGTGATTCTTGCATTTGTATTTTCAATACGTTTTTGGATGAATGCATAATTTAGTCTACTGTTTTCCAGATTGTGGAGGAGTGTTTTTTATCCCTCACCTTTGTGTGTTCTTCATCTACCGATGAATTTTTGCTGGGTGTGATCCATGATTGAGCTTGTTTTGTTTTAAAATGTTTTGCATGATTTTTGTACTTAGGATTTGTTTCGTTTATATGTTATTGTTGTAGTATAGTGGTAAGTTTGTATTTGTCGTGTACATTTTTTGTTTGAACCATATATTTGTTTTCCGTTTTCAAAACTTGTTGATCCGTGATTCTTTGATTATCATCTTTTGTTTCTTTAGGTTTACTTGACTTTGTTTGAGGACAAACAATGTTTCAAGTTGGGGAGAATTGATAAGTGCCAAAATTTAGTTATTTTGTATATATGTTTAGTGGCACTTATCGGTTCTTTTGTTGATATTCTTCGAATAAATCTCCCGCTTTTGGTATAAATGTGTACATAATAGAATAATTGAGTTTTTGTGTAAATATTGTATCATTTGATAGTTTTTCATCTCTTTTATAGGTATTCATTCATAATTGGAGCATTGAGTAATAAAGTGTCAAGACACGACAAGCGATTTGAGCAGCTCATCAACGAATAAAGCTCAAAATCAAAGAATAAAAATCATCAATTTGATTGATATTTTGTCATGGTTAGATAGGAAATTTAATAAGCTTTCCAACGCTTCAAACCAGGAGCAATTCCGAGTTACGGTTCTCAAGATATGGCAAAAACAAGATGCTGATTTTTTTTCGAAACATCACAGACCGCGCTTAGCGCTCCCTGCGACTTCAGAATTCTTTAATAGGGGCTAAAAACACATTTTTAGGTTATGGGTTGGGTAATTTTGAGTCCCAACACCATCAACATCATTTTTTTGATAGATTTTCTTGGAAAACAACATTGGAGCTTGCATTTGGATGATCCGGAGTCGAAACCCTCGTCGATTGGTGTTGACAAACCAAGAAATGTTTGGTTCCTCTTCTTCTCTTCTCTTTGTAATCTCTTTTATTGGGTTTTGTATGTATATCTACTCATAACTCATGTATATTTGTCGCCTTTGACGTTGTATAAAGCTTGCTTTATGAATCTGTGTTGGTGATTGTCTTAGGTTTTTACTCTATGTTAGGAATTTGAGCTTTACTAGAGATAAATTGCTTATATTCTTTCCTAGGATGATTATCTGTTAGTTTTTGAATGCTTGAAATGGGTTTAGAGCTGACATTCACTATAGAGTATCTGAACTTAATGCCTCTGCGTTGGTGAAGTATGCCAAAGATGGGTATGGAGGTGACGCAATTGACTTCTAGTTGTCGAGGTAGGCCAGAAATGGATATCGAGGTGATTCGGGAGGATTCTCAATTTGGGGTTAGAAATAGCTTAGGTTGTGAGAGGTATGTGATGACACGGACGAGTATCGTAGGCCGAGTATGACATGGGTGGAAGATTTAAGTCTGTTACGGGTAGTTTACATTCGTTCCAGATAAGCTGTCTATCCTTTATACTTTTTGTTCATTTACTTTTTGTCTTTTATTTTTATTTATTTTAATCCCAAACTCATTAGCGGTAGAATTGTCGAACGACGAATCAATAACCAATCTCTGTGGACATGATACGATATAACCTAACCGGTATATATCACCTAGTAAAAATAATACCAACTCTTTGCTTGCCGCTTTACCACAACAACAGTGGTCATATGATAGAACAAACAAATAATATAACACACTATGTGTGATGAATGGTTTTTTCATCGGTTGTTTTAAAAATAATGAAGTCACCACCTGATTTTATTTGTTCTAAAAAGAACGGGAAAATATAGGTAAAACCCACGAAATTGGATAAGAAGGTCTACGTGACCAAAAGAAGTGAATTCGGGAGTCGGTTATGCAAGGGGAAGGTATTAGCACCCCTTACATCTATCGTACTCGATGGGACCCGTTTAGTTCTAAGTGTTCGTGTGTTAAATTGCTAATTTATAAGTTATGATCGAGAAATAAAAGAAACGGGGTTTATTTATTATTATTTTGAGTTTTCCGCGGTTTCAGAACCTTGTGCCTACGTATTCCCCCATGCAATGGGAAAGTCAAAACTCCGTAGTTCCTCTAAAAAATGTTTTAAATTGGTTGTGTTGATTTTATAAGAAAAATTGTGAATTTAGACATTTCAAATGCTTGAACTTGGACTTGTTTAGTTTGTTTGAAAAGCTTAAGTCCTCGTTCATGTTTGAAATGGCTATTGCACACTCTTTGTAAGAAAAGAGTTTTAATAGTCGCATATGAGCAAAAAAGGGTTGAGTGAGTTGAATTGATTTTAAGGTGGGTAAAAAGTACCGAACTATAGGACTAGCATCCTACGATTCAAATACTAGAAACAAGAGGAGCTCAATGCTCAACGAGTCATCTATCATCCCAAAAGTTTTTCTTATGAAAGAGTGAAGTAAAACAAAGTTCATGTTTTTTAAGAGCCTTTACACAATTGGACTAGCATCCAACGATTTAAAGACTAGGAGTTTATTTGCACAAGTATTTAAACAATTGGTCTAGCAACCAAAGATTTAAATACTTGGGTTTTTATTGTGAAAGAGTTTTGAAAATGCACTCGATGTTGGGTCGAGGTTTGTAAGTTAATTATGAAAGTGTTTCGAAGTTTGATACGCGAGGAAATGAGAAATGGAGTCGGGTTATGATTAATTAAGTATATGGACTTAATTAACCTCGTGAGAATAGGTGAACCTATCCCCAACTATGAGACCCTTGTGCATGGAAAATTGGTATATGGACCAATATTTATTCGGGTTATGATTAATTAAAGCAACAAGGGCTTTAATTAATCTTGTGAGGACGAACATGCCCATCCCCAACTATGAGACCCTTTAAGAAGTTGGCTTATGAGCCAATTAAAAGAAATCGGAGTTGTTTTATGTTAGTTGTGTGTGAAGTGTATAATTGAAAATTCCGCACAAACAAATAAATGAGTTAATAATCATACAATACAATCGGAAACTTAAATAATTATTAGAGTAGATTTTTTTTATTTGATAAAAAATCGACTAATAGTTTAATCGATAAATTGTCAAATAAAAACCATCATAAAATAATTATTATTTAATACATCGAACCAAAATTAAATTACTTGCATAAAAATAAAATAATTTAAAAAGATGAGAGTTTAGAAAATGGGCCTGTCTATGCAGAAATTTGGGGGGGGGGGGGTGAGGAAGCAATCCAAGGGCCCTCAACAACAAGTCCACCAAGGGCCCTCATCCACGCGCGTCAGATCCTGGGTTGATGGGAGAAGTGATGATTGAACGGCGGACACCACACTTACTTTCAATCAGAAGGTTGATATTTGAGATGCACACCATAGGATCACAAGGTGTATAGCAGCGGATCATGAGGAAACAAACAAAAGGGTGGTGACAAGTGTCACCACCGGATTAAAGGGAAAAAAGCATAGTTAATTAGCCAAAACGTGTTTATTCCTCCCTAATCATAAAACGAAATATCTCTCTCTCTAGCTTCTAACGCTCTCGCCTCTCTCTTCTCTCTCAGTTCAGAGCCTTGCCGAAAAACGAAAAAGTAGTCGCGCCAGAAATCGCCTAACAGCGGCGGCCTAACCCTGAACTTCAATATTTTTACACTATTTTGTTCTCCTTCTCTTCCTAATCTCGAATCTCCTGTTGTTTTTTTACAGAAATCTGATAGAGACTCCTAGATCTAAAAGGGGATAACGAAAACCCTAGGTCTATTACGGTGGAATCGGTGATTACGATGCAGTTCTGTGAAAATAAAGATGGATGAAAGGAGAAAAGGAAAAGAAACGGAGCCTGGGTCTCCCTTGTGCACCAATCTGAGACCTTTTTGGTGAGATTGTTCCTTCTTTCCCTCTATAATTTGCGAGCTGTCTGTGTTTTCCTGTTTCTCTTTGATTTAAGGTTTCTGAAGGGAATTTATGGTAGGAAAGTGATGAGCAAAAAATTAGGTTTTCTGTTATATCTAGGGTTTCAAGAACCTCGTGGCTGTTTTTTCTTTTGTAACTTGTTAGGTTTTTTTCCGGTTCTGTTTGTGGTTCTGATTAGGGTTTTATGAATAGTGTGGCTGCCTCTGGTCCTTAGGGTTTGATGAACAGTTCCTTTTATATCTGATGCTGGGGGAATTAGGGTTTCTGTTGCTTGAGATTCTGATTAACAGGCTTGAACCATTTTTCCTTGGGATGCATTATTCTGATTCTGATATGTTTGTGAAAAATCTGTTTGGACTGGACATGTCACTTTTTATTCGTGAGCTTCATTCTTTGAATCTTTGAACTCTGTATTGGGCTGAAACCTTGATGTTATTTTCTGAGTTGAAATTGTTTTGGTTTTTGTCTCTTCTCCCATGTTGCTTGTTGTAACTATGATGTCATTTCCTGAGTTAATTCTGCACCCTCCTTTTTGTGAACTAGAGTTCTTTTACTTTATGATTTGCAATAGGAGTTTTGGTAACTTTGCCTCTTTTCTTTTGAAATCTCTTTGTGAACTAGATATCTACGATTCTTTAAGTTTTTGCATTGAGATTAATGACCGATGATTGTGTCCTGGTTTGTATGAGGCTTGTTGTCGCTTGAACATGATCTAAACATAATCCTAATCCCTTGATTCTTGCCAGAATTCCCTAATGATGAGATTACTTAGAAAAACCTTTGCAAAATAATTTGTTCATGTTCTTGTTTTGACTTCTAATCACCTTTATTATTATTTTTTTGCATGAATGATGATGAGTTTTGAAGATGGCAAGGCTAGAGCAGCTTGAATACGAAGTGGAAGCTTTGACGATGAAGGATAAAGGAATACAAAGGATGAAGATCTCGTTAGCACATGATTTCTATTAAAATTTGCATTGTAACAAACTTGTGGTTAGAAGACTTAGGACTTGGCTTACATTTGTATCGATACTTTAAGAAAGTATGCAAGAGTCCTTTATAAAACTTATAAGCTTGTAAAGTATCAATCCAATTTGGAACTTGTAATTCAATATTAATTTTGCCAACAAATCGAATCTTGAATAAAAATACTAAACTTCAACTCTTATCTTGAACTTGTAGTTACCTTGGAAAAATACATCCAATTGAATATTGCAAATTAAATGATGATTCCATGTCCTCATTCCCATGCCATTAGCTTAATGCCATGAACAAGCCTTGATAATAATTGGATAGAAATTGGATGTAATTAACTTATATTTGAACCTTTGATTCCAAGTACTTTCAAAATGTTAAGTACATCCGGACGTTTCTAAGTACTTAAAGAGGATGGAATAATGGAAAAAAAATCGGTCAACAAAACTCAACTTGCCTTTAATCCATGAGATCTCTAATAAATCTTCCAATTTTGCTTAAGTCAAATTCTTGAACAAAACCAATGCTCATAAACCTTAATTCACCTTGATTTTCTCTTGACCAAAATCCACTACAAATATCCTAAAGAACCAAAGTTCCAAATATTTTGCACATTCCATGATTGTCTACTCAAATCAATTCTTATATCTAAACCAAAACTTAACTGGCCCAAAATACTAAACCTTAAGAGATGCATAGGAGATTGATGATTCTTAGTAAATCTTAAATCTCTTGGATTTATTGAAAACGCAAACATCTTCTATAGCTTATAAAAGAACCATTGTGAGTCAACTCAAACCCATAACCATAACACCCCTGACATGAATACATTTGCGTGCAATAAACAAAAAGAGAGAGTAAATTTTGGGGTGCGACACTATGTATATACATATATACAAACTCTAGAAAACTTGCTACCATTGTTTGACTTTATATAGAAATCATGGACTACTAGTATAGTATTACCCCTAACTTTTAAGTCAAAACACTATTTCAGACAATAATTTCAATTCTAAAATGAAAAAACCAAAGATGCTTCAGAGAGATATCTATGACATAAGATAATTAACTCAGCCAAAAATATTTATTAAATTCAACATAATAAAGCATTGAATTTCAGGAAGAAAAATCCCATATGAGCGGGCTACCATTATCTTCATTTATTAATCAACAAATCTGGAACATAAATAGTTGAACTATTCCTACAAATTATAGTGAACAATCTCTAGTTAAAACACTAAGTTGGTGTTTTGAAAAATAACAGAACCGAAGATGAAAATAGGTTTGATGCTTAACAATTATGTAGTGTTGCATCCTGTAATAGATAATACAATACTATGATTACTCGAGAAAAACGAATCAACTCTGTAGTAGTTTTCAAGGTTCATAATGACATCAACTAAAGAAAATCAATCAGTAATTCACTATTACAATTTAATAGCTGACACAAAAGTATGAGAAGCTGTATCGCCATTCACAACCATAATAATTCAGAATATGCAGTACATTATCGCACGTGGAACATTCACAATCAAAATTTAATAACATTCACAACCGAAGATGAAAATAGGTTTGATGCTTAACCATTATGCAAATCTGCATCAACTTCATTCCTATTTAACAAAACTGGTACATTATATTGTATTTACTTAATGTTGAGAATTTCAATTGTACACAAATATCTTGTGTTTTAATTTGACATTGTATAATAGAATACATCTTATTACGCATCAAGCCATAGTATAATAAGTAAATATTGTTTGATAGTAGTCATTTAGCCTTACTTTGCTCAATTTCCTCACGAAGGAAATGGTGAAGGTGATCCACCAAGCCAAATTGTTAGATAGCACCGTACCTAATCCATATAAATGAAGTAATAGAAACACAAATTACTCCAAGTTGTAATCAAAAGCAACTCACAAAACAAGATTACATCAAATAAGAAAGCAATTTCTGCAGTCTAAAGAAGCATTTGTAATCAAAAGTTAAAACTTAAAACTTAAAACTTAAAAGCCATCAAAATACCTTTTAAACAAGCTTAAAAAAACTCTATCTCAAGTTATTGATTTAGGTAGAGTAATTTCCTTCAATCATTTATCATGGCATGTTATTGTTTATCAAATCAAAAGGGTGAGAATAACCCAACATTTTTTAAATAACCCAACATTTTTGTCATGATAATAACTCAATATTTTTTCAAACTACACTACATCCAATGACAACAAAAACTCCACTTGTTTTTGGCACAACGCAATATGCAGTTTATAGAAGCTTCCTTCCTAGCTTGGCTCCTCATGCATGGACATAAATCAAAACATAACCAAAAATAACTTTATAAAGGAACAATTTTGTTATTTTATAAAGAAGTAAACTTTTGCGTCTTTAAGGATGTTCAACAAGCAAAACCTAAAAATAAATTTGCTTTATGATAAGTGCCAAAATGTAGTTATTTTGTATATATATTTTGTGGCACTTATCTGTTCTTGTTTGTTAATAATCGTTGAATAACCCCAATTTTTGTTGTAAATACGTTTTATTGTGTTTTGCGTACATAATGTACCGTTTGATAGTTTTGTATCTATTTTTGTAGATATTTGTTGCATATTTGGAGCATGGAGGAATAAAGTGTCGAAGACACGGCTCCGAAGACGCATTTTTGGGAAGACAAACAGCAACTTTCGCGCTTAGCGCGGTAAGGCGGTTTAAGTAACAAAGTATGTCGCGCTTAGCGCGGCTAGCGCGCTTAGCGCGATCTGCGGGATTTTGTTTTATAAATACTTTTCAAAACAGATTTCTAGGTTATGGTTTTGGGGTGATTTTTGATCCCCATTTCCATCAACCTTCATTTTTGGTAGATTAGCTTAGAAAACAACATTAGGGCTTGCTCATGGATGATTGGAGGTGGATTGCTCTTCGATTGGCTTTGACAACCAATGTAGATCTGTGGTTTATCTCTTCTCCTCTTTGTGTATTTCTCTTTTGTTGGGTTTGTATATATTTCTACTCATAACTCTTGTATATTTATCGACCTTGGTGTTATATAAAGCTTGCTTTACGCATTTGTGTTGGTAGTTATCTCGGGTTTTTACTCTATGTTAGGGGTTTGAGCTTTACTAGAGATAAATTGCTTAGATTCTTACCTAGGATGATTATCTGTTAGTTTCTGAATACTAGAAATGGGTTTAGATCTAACATTCACTTAGAGTATCCGATCTTAATGCCTCTGCGTTGGTGAAGTATGCTAGAGATGGTTATGGAGGTGACGCAGTTGACTTCTCTGTTGTCGAGGTAGGCCAAACATGGCTATTGAGATGATTCAGGAGGATTCTCAATTTGGGTTAGAAATAACCAAGGTTATGAGAGGTATGTGATGGCACAGACGAGTATCGTAGGCCGAGTATGACATGGGTGGTAGATTTATGTTTGTGACGGGTAGTTTACATTCGTTCCAGACAAGTTGTCTATCCTTTATACTTTTTGTTCATTTACTTTCTGTCTTTTATTTTCATTTCTTTTAATCTCAAACTCATTAACGGTAGAATTGTCGAACGACGAATCAATAACCAATCTCTGTGGACACGATACGATATAACCTAACCGGTATATATCATCCGGTAAAAATAATACCAACTCTTTGCTTGCCGCTTTACCGCAGCAACAAAATGGCGCCGTTGCCGGGGATTGGTTTTATTGTTTCTGTATTGCGATAATTCCGTTGTTTTTGAGTTTTGTAATTATTGTATATGTTGTATAGACTTTGTATATGAACTTGTATATTGTTACTTATACATGTTATGTGTTTACTTTCCATACTTCTACATATTTGTGATTTTCTTAGTTTTCATGTGATGTTGTGAATTGTCTCGTACTCGTAACGTTTGTTGTGTGGTTGTTAGGACACTTTCTTTAGGTTTGCGCGGTGTGGCAATACCATGACATGGTGAGAGGAGGTTAGTTCTTGCATAATAAAGGCGTCGAGCTTATGACGTAAAACAAGCATGTTTGTTTATGTTTGTTTATGTGTGTGGTGACTTTTGTTTTAACAAGTTGAAATAGGACTTGCTCTTAATTTCAAATTTTCACTTTTCAACTTGTTAATTCCTTTTCACCAATTGTGTGTATTGTTATTTGCTTTTGTTTTGTTATGTCAATTTGTTATTTTCCACAAGTTTGTAGTGTTTTAGCTTGTGGAAGTGTGTATGTATTGTAAATATTGTTTAGATGTGTAAATGAGATTGTATATGTGTGTAAGTGGAGCTTGCATAGCAGTTGTACTATTCTTTGTCATTTTTGTAAGCGGCGGGCGCTTTAGCGCTCTATCAGGACCGTGAATTCTTTTAAAATTTCACTTGTTTTCCTTTTTCCCACTTTCACCAAGGCTTTTTGTATTGAATAAAATTAGTATTGTTTTTCTAATTCTTTTGTTGTTGTTTGGACTCAAATTTTGGTCCGGTAACTTGAAGACTTTTGAGGTGATTTTCTGAGTTTGATCGTTTCAACTCGCGGATTTATGGTAATGATAGTTTCAAAGTTGGTACATGTCAGGTACTCGTTTATCGCTTTCTATAGCATTACATGTTTAGGAAATTTATCATTTGTATAATTACCATGCTATTCATTCTTTTTGCATTACTTGCTCATGAATTGAATCACTTTAGTTCCTCTTTTTACCCATAAATGTGAGAAAGCTTTCCATTGTTTACATATTTTTGAGGCCACAATTCTTGTTTTAACTGGACTTTATTATGCTTAATCTTTTATTTTGTGTTAATTGTATAATTGCAAGAAAATGATCAAGACATTTTGTTGATTTTGAGCATAACTACCTTGGCCAAATATTCAATTCACCTTGTGAGTGTGTGAATCTTTGTTTTCCCCTTTGAGCTTTTATCGATATCCATGTTTATTTGAATTTGATGCTTGTCTATGAGTGTCGATTCACTTTTTTTGTATGGATGTTGATTTCTTTGTTTCTTGAACCCTCAACTATATGTTGTTGTATGGATTTTTACCTTGCCTTAGAAATTAGGGAGTACTCACACATTAATGTTGGTTGAATTCAAGTTGGGGAGAGGAATGTTTATGTACTTATATTGTGGTTGGTATGAGGTTAAGAGAAAAGAAAGAAAAAAAAATGTGAAAAAGAAAGAAAAAAGAGAAAAGTTTTGAAAAAGAAAAACAAAAAGAGTAGGAATAATGTTATGTTAATAAGTGAGGTGTGTTTGGTGTGAAATTTGTGATGAAGAATAAGTTTGATTGAAATTATATTGTTTGGAACTTTGTGAGTTGATCACTCCCTTAGGTTTAGGCAAGTTTTTGTTTTGATTAGCTTTAGGACTTATCACTTGTTTGTTAACCAAGCCACATTACAACCTTGAAAAGCCCTTTTAATTCTTGCATTTGTATTTTCAATATGTCTTTGGATGAATGCATAATTTAGTCTATTGTTTGCAAGATTGTGGAGGAGTGTTTTTTATCCCTCACCTTCGTGTGTTCTTTATCTACCGATGAATTTTTGCTAGGTGTGATTCATGATTGAGCTTGTTTTGTTTTAGAATGTTTTGCATGATTTTTGTACATAGGATTTGTTTCGTTTATATGTTATTGTTGTACTATAGTGGTAAGTTTGTATTTGTCGTGTACGTTTTCGTTTGAACCATACATTTGTTTTCCGTTTTTAAAACATGTTTATTCGTGATTCTTTGATTATCATTCTTTGTTCTTTGAGTTATTTGACTATGTTTGAGGACAAACAATGTGTCAAGTTGGGGAGAGTTGATAAGTGCCAAAATGTAGTTATTTTGTATATATATTTTGTGGCACTTATCTGTTCTTGTTTGTTAATAATCGTTGAATAACCCCAATTTTTGTTGTAAATACGTTTTATTGTGTTTTGCGTACATAATGTACCGTTTGATAGTTTTGTATCTATTTTTGTAGATATTTGTTGCATATTTGGAGCATGGAGGAATAAAGTGTCGAAGACACGGCTCCGAAGACGCATTTTTGGGAAGACAAACAGCAACTTTCGCGCTTAGCGCGGTAAGGCGGTTTAAGTAACAAAGTATGTCGCGCTTAGCGCGGCTAGCGCGCTTAGCGCGATCTGCGGGATTTTGTTTTATAAATACTTTTCAAAACAGATTTCTAGGTTATGGTTTTGGGGTGATTTTTGATCCCCATTTCCATCAACCTTCATTTTTGGTAGATTAGCTTAGAAAACAACATTAGGGCTTGCTCATGGATGATTGGAGGTGGATTGCTCTTCGATTGGCTTTGACAACCAATGTAGATCTGTGGTTTATCTCTTCTCCTCTTTGTGTATTTCTCTTTTGTTGGGTTTGTATATATTTCTACTCATAACTCTTGTATATTTATCGACCTTGGTGTTATATAAAGCTTGCTTTACGCATTTGTGTTGGTAGTTATCTCGGGTTTTTACTCTATGTTAGGGGTTTGAGCTTTACTAGAGATAAATTGCTTAGATTCTTACCTAGGATGATTATCTGTTAGTTTCTGAATACTAGAAATGGGTTTAGATCTAACATTCACTTAGAGTATCCGATCTTAATGCCTCTGCGTTGGTGAAGTATGCTAGAGATGGTTATGGAGGTGACGCAGTTGACTTCTCTGTTGTCGAGGTAGGCCAAACATGGCTATTGAGATGATTCAGGAGGATTCTCAATTTGGGTTAGAAATAACCAAGGTTGTGAGAGGTATGTGATGGCACAGACGAGTATCGTAGGCCGAGTATGACATGGGTGGTAGATTTAAGTTTGTGACGGGTAGTTTACATTCGTTCCAGACAAGCTGTCTATCCTTTATACTTTTTGTTCATTTACTTTCTGTCTTTTATTTTCATTTCTTTTAATCTCAAACTCATTAACGGTAGAATTGTCAAACGACGAATCAATAACCAATCTCTGTGGACATGATACGATATAACCTAACCGGTATATATCACCCGATAAAAATAATACCAACTCTTTGCTTGCCGCTTTACCGCAACAACACTTTACACACATGAAAAGAAGAATAAGTGACCTGTTATGCGAACACCAATGACAGTAACATCTGAACGGAGAAATTTCCTTTGATTTTTGAGATTGAGAGTTTGAGAAGATGAAATCAATGGACGACGGAAGTATGGGAAACCAACGACGAATGAACGCGAAGAAGGAGTATAGAAGGAGAACGACGAATCAACGACGGAAGTTCGTATCAAGAAGATTAATTTCGTGAATTTGGGATTTTCGGTTTGCAGAACAAGAACATTGGAGTATAGAAAGTAACGAGGCAAAACCTAGACTGTAATTTTTATTTCAATTTTAATTAATCTTAGGCAGCGCTTTTAGAAAGCGCTGCCTAAAGTGTGGCTTTAGATGGCAGCGCTTTATAAAAGCGCTGTCTAAGGGGGTGCCTCTAGCAGCGCTTTTTGAAATAACCTTAGACAACACTTTCTAAAAGCGCTTGTCCAATGGGGTCCTTTAACAATGTTTTCAAAAAACATTGTCGAAAGGACCCCTTAGGCAGCGCTTTTGCTGAAATATCTTCAAAATTTTCCGTGTTTTTTTTTTTTTAGCTTTAGGCAGCACTTTCAGGGAAAAACGCTGCCTAAAGCACGTTGTCTATTTTCAATTTTGGCGTAGTGATACAGAACACACAACTGAGATCGTTTAAGTCCGAGATAATACCGCTTTTGAAGAGTTGATCTTTCGAAGGATTCCTGTTGAGGAGAAGTTTCCACCCAAAGAGAAGAATTTTGGTTGGAGCTATAGACTTCCATAAGTGGGTTATAGCTTTACAAACTTCTACATTAACTTCATGTCCTGCAGCAGCCTTGACAAACAATAAGTAGCAAGAACTAACGGTGAAATGACCTTCATTGTTAAGCATCCAAGTGTGGCTATCCGTTGTATCCCTATCCAACGTCGATTCACCCAACAAATCTAGGATATCCTCACATAAGTCCCACACATCTGGGTTATAAATCTCCAAGAGTTCAACCAAGTTCCAATACCACTGGGAGCCAAACCAATAACCTGTTTCAACTAGACAGCAATCCTTGTTAGAAACCATCTCGAAAACCTCAGAGAAAGCTACATCACTTGATATTGGTATAACCATAAATAATATTATCTATATCAGAAATAATCATTATGATTGAATTTAGGTCAATCCAACATTTTATGTAAAAAAAAAGAGCAAATGCCATTAAAAATTGAGTATTGCAAGAAAAAAAAAACTTAGGTACAATAACTTCTTTTAATATACATAGTAATTTTTTATTCATATGACATATATATATATATATATATATATATATATATATATATATATATATATATATATATATATATATATATATATATATATATATATATATATATATATATATATATATATATATATATATATATAGAGGATCAAATTACACGAAGAGGTTACACTCGCTCAAAAATATTATTTCGGATTAAATTTTTTTAAAATCAACCGTTGGATTGAAACATACCATCATATAGATAATACCTATAAAGTTTGAGATTAATCTATAATGATTTACTATGTAATTGAACTACATCAAAATTAACGTTATATGAAAGTTCATTTTGACGTTAATCTTCGGATATCTTGATCGTATAGTAAATCATTATAGATTAGTCTCAAACTTTATATGTATGATCTATATGATGGTATGTTTCAATCCTAACGGTTGATTTTAAAAAATATTAATCCGAAGTGACGTCTTTTAACGAGTGTAACTCATGGTGTAACTTTTCGGTGTAATTTGATTCCTCCTCATATATATATATATATATATATATATATATATATATATATATATATATATATATATATATATATATATATATATATCTGAAAAGAATTGTTATGCATAGTAATTATACAATATTTTATAGGATCATTCCATCATAACCATTCGCATGTGATACTAAAAATTAAATATTTATAAAAATTTAACAGTTGTAATTTATTGATAGTGTAAAATTTCTTTACACTATTTATGTATTTCAATTAAATTCTATATCATTTTATTTGTTTATAAAATAAAATCTTATTTTCTCATATTTGTTTGTAGGTAAATGAGTCATTCCAAGATTTGTTCCAAGTATAAAATGAGTTGGAATTTTCAGAACAATCTTGAAGAATATTTCAAGTGTTAGTTAGAATGTCGAGTGAAGAAGTGTTCTCTGACAAGCATAGTTAGTCTTGTTGTTATGAAGTTGAGTAGAACATATAGATATCATCAAATATTGTATGTTTCAACATGATACATTTTAACTCAGACTTTAGTCTAAAGTTCATCTATCTCAAATGAGAGAAAAGAGAACAAAAATGAGCCAAGACTCCTCGCCGACAACAACTAAATGAAAAGAGATTCTACATATAGAGACATGTTGTCGGCAAGTTATCCTTGGCTCAAAAGTTACTCTCTCTGTCTCTTCATGCAAGACTTTTGAGCAAATCAACATCATCGATGGAACTTAAACACATGATCATCTTCTAAACTCAAATTTATGATCCATCCTTCATTATACTGTATTTATAAGCACGAAATTAAGGTCAAAGGGTTATTCTTTCAATTTCCCAAAGGACACCTCTTATTCTATCTGCAAAAAGAAGACATTGACCACTCTTACCATTGTGTCAGTCCTTGATTCTTCTTATCCAAAACCATTATTGTTGTACATATGGAATCAATATATTTTTTAGGAACAAAATGGAATCGATCTTTATTTTGATACGTGTAGGTATAAAAATTACTAGTAAGAAAAAGAACAATAGTTGACAATTGGCTCTTTTTCGCCAAGATGTTTTTTAATTGACTAAAATTAGTTTTGTTATGGGAATAGAATATAACACGGGGAATTAAAGGATCTAGAGGAGTGGTTACCCATATGTTATGTTTTATGTTATGGTATTGTCAATGTCATCAATTTTTTTCCTCACAATTTATAGGTGATAGAAGATCGTATCTTATTAGATTGTGACTTAATAATTAATGAATTCTAAAAGTATACAGGCTTAGTTTATAGGTGATAGAAGATTGTTTCTCACAAATTATTAATACTAATACTTCTTAATTTAATTGGGGAGAGTTTTTGTTTTGGTTGAAGTGTCGGAGTAATGTAGACTGTTATAGAGAGTACACAATTTTTTCTTTGGTTTATTGGTTATTATTGTGACACTTTTAGAATTTCTTATTTTCTTTTATTGATTACTGGTACCCATAATTGCATGAAAGATGTTGAATGAACCTTATCTGTTTAAATATAAAAAAATATTAAATGTATACCTTATTTAAATTTAATGAAAATCTCTCAATTCTCAAATACATTTTAATAATTCCATAATGCCAAAAATGTCATTTTACTCTCCACAATAATAAGAACGTCATTTTACTCTCAACAATAATAACTACACTCTATATTCCTTACATAGTTAACCTTCAATCCCAACAACGTTTTGTCAATATTTTGGTAAATTGATAAAACAACAATAATATTAAATCTAAAACAACAACATTAAACCTTGAAACCTTCAATTTCAACAACATTAAACCTTCAAATCTTCAATTTCAATAATATTAAATATTTTACTAACACTTCGACAATAACAATAGAATCAATAAAAGTATCACTAAGCAAAGAATTCTAAACAGTAGAGAGTTTGTTGAGCAAAAGTATTATTTTACTCTCAACAACAAGAAGAATATATATTACCAATATAGTTAAACATTCAATTCCAACAACTTCAACATTAAGAAAAATGTCAATATAAGTTAGCACAACAAGAACAACAACATTAAACCTTCAACAACAGCAATAACAACAACAACATTAAACCTTAAAATTTTTTATTTCAACAACATCATACTTTTTACTAACACAACAACAATAAAATCAATAAAAGTAGTGCTAAACAAAATATTCTAATCCTCAAATAGTTTTGATCAAAAGTATCATTTTTTACTTTCAGTAACAACAACATATATTAGTAACATAGTTAAACCTTCAATTCCAACAACAAAAATATTAAATAAATTACAATGCTCTGATAATTTAACACAACAACAACAACAATAATATTAAACCAACAACAACAACATAAAAATATCAATAACTTGTTAAGTTAACATTAAAAAAAGCCTTGAATAACAACAATTACGTTAAACTTTTAAATCTTCAATGTCAACAACATTAAACCTTTCAACAATAGTGTCATCATCATCAACAACAATATTAAACCATTTACTTAACATAACAACAACTACTACAACATTATACTATATACTTAACCTTACAACAACAACTAACATTACAAAGTTACATGTATGGATACAACATTTTTGTTTGAACTTCGATCGAGATTCCTTACTTTGTGTTACGTTCGAGATTCATAAGCTTGCTTCTTCACTTTCCTAACTTTGTTTCTATTGGAAAAGAGATGATGGAGTTATATAATTTGATATCGAAATAAATGATGATTACATGTATCATTTATGGGATCAATATTGTTTTCAAGTTTGGTTTAGTGCAAAAATAAAGTTTCATTAATGGAATATAAAGTTTGAAGGAAGAAGATGAAGTTCTTTTAGGGATCTTTGAAAAAGTGAAGGACAATTTGTCAATACAATATTGAGAATAAGTTTGACTAGGTTTTCATCTCCGTTGGATAAACCAATCGAAGGAATAGATAATTTTTTCTATTTAAATTAAAATAAAAAACAATAGTTTTTCTAACGGTTGACGTGACTATCGGAGTAGATAAAGCTTCAACAATGAACTATCTCTATCAGATCAAAGAGATCAACCATTCATCAGTTTAGATAAAACCTCAATAACGAACTATCTCTATCAGATCGAAGAGATCAACCATTCATAAGAATAGATAAAACCTCAACAAAGAACTATCTCTACCAGATCGAAGAGATCAACCATTCATCAATGTAGATAAAACATCAACAACGAACTATCTCTATACGATTCAAATAATCAAGCATTCATCGGAGTAGATAAAACATCAACAACAAACTATCTCTATCATATCGAAGAGATCAACTATTCATCAGAATAGATAAGGCCTAAACAACAAACTATTTATATAATATCAAAGAGATCAACCATTCATCAGAGTAGATAAAGCCTCGGCAACAAAATGTCTCTATCATATTGAAGAGATCAGCCATTCATTGGAGTAGATAAAACCTCAACAACAAACTATCTCTATCAGATCGAAGAGATCAACCATTCATCGGAGTAGATAAAACATCAACAACGATCTATCTCTATCATATCAAAGAGATCAACCATCCATTAGAGTGAATAAAATTAGATACCTGGATGACATAAAAGTTGCTCGAATAAAGAGGCTAACACTTATTATCAAACAAAGACATGTTAGTGACACACAAGTTGTTCAAATAAAGATGCCACCACTTCCTGTTAGACAAAGATTCGAAGAGAGTGTTGAAACAACACTAGTAGGCAACAATTTTTCATCTTTTGATTGGGGAAATCATATAGGGATTTTAGTCAAGGAATACAGAACCCTCAAAGGTGCTAAATAAATATACTCCCAATCTAGGTTTCACAGCTTAGTGATATGAAAACATATTGCTACAGAGGACCGAAATTCCACCTAGGAGTAACTGAGAAGAAATTGTCAAACAAGACTCTTCTCGTTGAGAAATGAGGTCAACTAAGGAGTTGTTCCATCCAGGTAAATGAACTAGGAAAGAATGCTAAAACAAACTTCTTCCACGAGAAATAAATCCAGTGGGGAAGTAAAAGGATACATACTCTTCAAAGGGAATAAACCTTTCAAAGGGAAAGTAGATCAAAACACCTAGAGATTTAAAATGAGCACCAATCTTTGGTTATACAACACATAGACTTAGCATGAGAAAGTTTAACTCTATTTAGGAACAACCCAAAAATATTGAAATGAAATACTCAAGTCAATTGGGGCCAACCCAAGAAGAGGAAATTCAAATCTATTAGGAACAACCTAAAATGATTGAAATGGAAAACTCAACTCAATTGGGAACAACCCAAGATGAGGAAATTCAAATTTATGGGGAACAACTCAAAAAAATGTAAACATATGACTCAACTCAATTGGGTCCAATCCAAAAGGAAGAAATTAAAATACAAACCCTATTGAGGATACACTACAACATTTATGCCCTTAACTACTATTGGGGATGATTTTGGAACGTCATTATAGTATTTCTTAAGCAATATTTCTTAATTGTCCCCTTAAATTCTTTTGGGGACATTTTTAGATTTTTATCTTAATTCTAATAAAAGACTATATTTCTCCAATGTTGCATAAAATTTGAGCAACATCAAATTTTTTGTGGCAATCTTCCCTCCAAAATTTTTACACTAAAAAAAAATATATTTTCATCTAATCATTATTAAAAAAACTTATAAATAAAAAATACTACTATTGAATAATTATATATAAAATAAAAAATAATGGGAAAATCTACCACTATTGAATAATTATAAATAAAATAAATTATACTACTATTAAAAATATATATATATATATATATATATATATATATATATATATATATATATATATATATATATATATATATATATATATATATATATATATATACACACACTACCATAAAAAATATTTATAAATAATCTAACATCCCAAAGAAAAAAAAGGCAAACTGATACTTTGTTTTAGAATAAAATATATAAAAAATTGAAAAAAAAAAGAAAAAAAATTGAAAAGAAAAACACTCCTCTTTATCTCATGTTTTAGAATTAAAAAAATTGAAAAAATAAAAAATAAAATAAAATTTAAAATTAAAATGATAGAGTCTCCTTATTTCAAAATAGTGTTTTACTATCTACACTGAACCAGCAACCACTTCCACCAAATTTCCCCGATCGTCAATAGTTGATTCTTTTTCCCTATTTCTGCATCGTAACCGCTCACTCTAACCCCGTTCGTCGCACCGCCTTCGAGACCATCGACATCATCATCCTTTCTTCCAACAACGATGTATTTCATTTCATCTCTTTATCACATTTGTGTTTTCATTTTCTCATTTTTTGATTATTTCTCTCTAGGTCGTTTGTGCGAGCAACATTGTTGTTTTCTCGCTTAAATCTCAATTAGGTATTTCATCAGTTTCACCGTTTTTGGAAAAGAAACATTCATTTTATTTACTTGTTTTGTTGTTGTTGTTGCAGTGAAAGAAATTGTGTTGAAATTGAAACAACTTTTTAACTATGGACAAGCTTTTGGTTTCTATTACTACTGAAATCAAGTTGAAATATCTTCAAGTTAATTATGATATTAAGACGGTCTTGAAAAATTGATATTAAAGTAGGAGATAAGCTATATAAATAATATATAGTATTCACATGTGCATTTAACGTACTTGGACATAGTGTATAATTACTTTAGGATGCAATTTCTTATATCTTGTTCTTGTGGAAGAATGAATAAACATATGTCATAAGGTGCAATGGCTTGCTTATTAAAATAACACTATTTGTCCATCTATTTGATGTTTGCAAAGCCTTCACATGTTCACTTGATAAGATCTAATGCTTGTAGATATTATTAATTCAAAGTCACGCCTTGTAGACACATGAATCCAAAGCAAGTAATAAGTCAGCAGAAAGTTCGGGTATAATTAAGAGAATCTATAATACACAGGCCAGATCAATATATATAAATAGCTAACTTCTTTTGTAGTTGAAAGTTAGCAAAGTGTTTATGTTTGGAATGCATGCTAAGATTAAAAGTTCACCAATCTAAACATAGACTAGTACTTAGTGTATATTTAGATTAAAAGTTGGTTTTCCTGAATCAGAATCAGTATGTGTTTGTAAAAGCTGATATATATACTTTTCCAGATTTCAAGAGGACAATATAAATGGTGAATTTCAAGACGACAATATAAATGATGAATTTCAAGAGGACGACGTAGATGAAGAATTTTTGGAGGACGACATATGTGATTAATTTAAAGAGGATGATATGAATGATGAATTTCAAAAGGTCAGTATGGATGAATTCCAAAAAGACAAACTAGAATGAGTTGGATGATGTCTTTTTTGACTTGTAGTTGAAAGCATTAAACTTGAACTATGTTTTTGGTTCTTTTGTTGAACTATGTTTTTTGTTATTTTACTAAGATTATACTTCAAAGTATTAAAGTTAGTATTATAAGTAATGATATGTTAGACATTTTGTATAATGGATACTATCTTGAGTTAATGTTTGTATTCGATTTTATTATAATACAACTTTTGTGGATGTACAATTAAATTTGTTATTGTTTAAGTTATAATAGACATATTTTTTGAAATTAGTAATCATAGCCTTTAAGATATGGCTACACTTTAAAAATGAACCTCCTGATTCAAATTTAAGGCGACATTTGCTAATTATAGTCGCCTATGGCAACACTTAAAAAACGGCGTCTCAAAGGCCACAAATAATTGTCCCCTATTCCTTTTGTTTAGGCGACGTTTTTAAAAAGCGTACCCAAAGAACATCAATAAACGACCCCTTAGACAATAGGCAATGCTCGAACATGAGACGCCTAGAAAACATCCCATATTCTTATGGGCAACAATTTTCAGAGTTTTGGCAACGTTTTTTAAGTGTTATCGGAGACAACAAATGTCGTAGTGATAAAAGCCTCAAATGGCTAGTAAATACCAAAAGAAGTGAATATCATCTATCAAAGATCTGATAGTTTACCAATGGTAAACACAAAAGGTGGATGGATAAACCAATCTTTAAAGCAAGACAACATTTGCTAACAAGGACCAAAAGTTAATCTAAGAATAAACTAGAAAAAAACGGTCAAATAAGACTCATCTCAGTGAGGAAATAAAACAATTGAGGAATCTTGAAATTATGGTGTTGGTAGACTCAAGATGTCGTGACATCTGATCCGACATTATAAGACAGACAAGGTAGAATTACAATTAAAATGCAGGAAACAAAAGAACACAAGGAATTGTTAACCTAGTTCGGTTCTAACCAACCTACATCTGGGGGCATACCAAGCCAGGAATGAAGTTCACTATCAGCAGTATTAATTCAGAGGGAAACCACCCTGTTTACACTCCTCACTTAATCAGACTACCCAATGACCCTTCTACCTAAGATACCACACTAAGATATGAGAACCTCCGGTCACTTCCAATCACCTCAGTGATGTCTATCAACTAATATCACGCCAACAATTGCATCAACTGCTTGGCTCCTAACATAATCAACTTGGAGATACCTCACTCCAAACACAACTAAAACAATTTGAAGATACCACACTTCAAACACAATATAAACCAGTCACTCAAGTGACACAAACCTAACTTGGAATTGCTTCACAACTTCTTCCAAGGACACAACTACACTCATTGCTTCACAACTTTTGAGTGAGTAAAACAATCCTCTTGCCTATAGGCTTCGAGGTACAAATTATTGACCATCCCACAATCCGGGTGATTCACTTACATGGCTAACCCAAAAGATTACATCTTTCTAAAACCGGCTAGCTTACTTAAACTAGGTTACAACTGCTTATTTATAACCTATTACCCAACTGGATTTGGGCCTTGAATATAACAACATAAGTTGTAACAAAATTCTGCATAAACAAATACACAGATAACTTCTGCTACAATTAAGGTCCTTACCGATCTTTCTCCTTAGATCTTGGACCTCCACATATGCCTTCAAATCACGCCACATAAGATGCATAATATTTCCAGAATATTCTGCTCTAATTAAAACAGAATTGTAACAAACTTAACAGTTTCTGTAGCGTGATGTCCTGATGTCTGATGTCTCAACATCTCATATGACATGTTGTTCCAGATGTTGAAACTTTTCAACACATCATGCTAAGGCATTCTATATAGGATTATCAGTTGGGAATCCTACTGTACAAAATATTTTTGCTGCTTATTATTTGTTTTAATAAAGTTAGGCCAATCATTAAGTTCAAGGAACTTACAATCTCCCCCTTTGGTAAATTTTAGCTAAAACAAATAAATATAATTACAAACAGATACATTAAACAACAACAACAATTATAATTAAAAATTTACAATTAAAATGTGGTTTTCTGCTCACAACTTCAGATCTTGAGTTGTTTGGGATGTCTGAACATCCATCTTGACATCTTCCTTTCTCCATTGAACCAACACCGGACGTGCACGGTACAAGAAGGAAGGACTCAGTGCTAGATTTGGAGTTGAAATACCTCCTGAGTAGCATAAGGGTGTAGCCTCATGTAACTCAGAGCAAAGGTCACAACTTTGTTTACTCCAACTCCGAGTAGGAACAAAACTCAGAATACAAGTCACAAAAGGTTTTCAACCAAGGGATTGATATTTGGTTTCAGATCTTCTGTGAATATGCTCATTTGTTTGTAGCAGTAGTAGAGAGACCAATAATAATAGTGGCAACAATTCAATTTGTTCTCCCCCTTTTTAGCCCAAATTTGACAATGGGAGCCTTCACAATACCAGATCCATTTGCAGGATATCCATACTCGACAGAAATTCATTTGATCTGTTTTTCACTTTCTTTCTGTAAAAATAAAGGTTAGGGGGTCCTCTATAAATAGCATAGCTGAGGCTTATAAAATTGTAGTCTTTGTTCCTTGGTCAAGTTTTGGTTGAAGGACTGCACTAAAAACAAAATTGTATCATTCAACTAACCCTGACTGTCTTTATTAGTTTCTGCCATTTTCCTTTGAGTGAGTTAGTTCCAAATAAAATGCATCAGTTACATCATCTTTGTACACCATGCAGGGGCATGTGATTTCCATCTTCTTCTTTCACCAATCTGGATTGCTTATTTTGAGGTATTATACTTGTGTTTGACCGAATTCCTTTGAATGGCTTCTTCTTGTCCATATCTTCACATGTATTTTGGACGTACTTATAGTCTGAATTTATTTACTCTAATCTCCTGTTAGAGAGTAATGTTGTTTATAATAATCAAACTTTCTTCAACATGTAGAATTTTGATGTTCCAATATTATTTGGGACAGCCACACAGAGTTCATGTGACTTGGATTTAAGAATATAATAACACTACTCCTTTACGACTTTATTCCACTTCAGTACAAAACAGTACATACTCCCCTTTACATTAGTTAATGAGAAATCTCCCTCTTGACATTAGCTGGACATCAACATACATACCAACTAATCCTTTAATATCAGCTTAATGATTAGTCTCCCTTTCAATGGCAGCTTGACATACATATTATTTTCAGGAATAATATGGAAGCTTTCACAATCGACAATTTTCACTTCCTCTTCACATTCGCAGTTGCTTCTCTTGTGGATTGTTGCTCCCCCTTAATATTAGACTTCCTCTTTTTATCTTCCAAGATAAAGCTAATCATGATGTTGTTACTCTTACTCCCCCTGAGTTATACAAAATAAGGACCTTTTTTTATGATGGTCCTTATAAAACTTGAAGCATTCTTCATTTGGACTTGCCACAATTTCCAAATTAGGAATCCTTAGTTTGCTTGCTATACAAGTTTCAGATTGCCACACTCTGTACCTTGCAATAGAAGTAACTTCATAGTTAATCATGTATAACTAATTATATATCTTCAAAAGATAAGTCTGAACCTTATCTTCTTCTTCAATCTTTGGTGTCTTCAACAGTAGTGATGTTATAACTCCATATAGGACATTCTCTTTTATTCATCACACACCTTTTCTCATCTTGTTTCAGATTACCATACAGTTATCACAAATATCCATCTCCCATCAAGATATTTGACAACATCTATATGTATCTCCTTAGTTGAATTAGTTCTTCAAATAATCACCAGATAACATTTCCACACATTTTAGTCTTGTGAAGATCATAGTGAACTTTAATACTGATATTCAGGTCATAAAATACTATGAATCCATCAGACAAATACTCATCTCCCGACAAAGTATAAGTGGTTTGGCATTCAGGTTACATACTAATAAGTACTGAGTCTCCCGTCAAAGTACTTACCAGTTTAGTCAGTTAGAATTGTCTACTCACACTAGATCATCCTGACTGATTACATCTTCACACTCACTTCTACTTCCAGGAAATATAATATATATTCAAAACTGAAGACATTTAGATGATGTTCTAACATCTCATACGATATAATCTATCATAGAGTGGTTCTGGGGGTAACATCCATATTTTCTCATCCATAACATTTGGGGGGAACATAGAAAGCACTGCAACTGTCAACTTTACATCCAAACAATTTACACATCAAGGAATAATATGATTCATATCTCAATAATCTTTTCTTCAGACTTTCACTTTTGATTTTGAGATGATGGATACCATAGTCTATACCTATAGAGGAGATTCCCTCAACTAGGTTTCTAGAACAGACTTACTTATGGCATGGCACATAAATATTTAGATAATAGTCTGACTTTATTGATTTTTCTTGACAGTACCCTTCTAGGAAAATATTAAGGGAAGTCAACATTCATGATCATATTTCACTGTAGTAGAGACACAATATTCAACTCTATAATCTGTTTTATGGTCATGACTAAATCTCCACATATCTGGTTCCTTTGATTAGAAGGATGTACCAGATATAAGCTCATTTTGATATCACATAAAGGGATTGAGGGGTATACCTTTATGAGTCTTTTACCTGCCCTGAACTTGACTTCTATACTCCCATAAGCTTAGATCAGAAATAAACTGACATCTGGAGTATAAGAGTTTGTTGATCATGTCCTGATCAACTAATAAGCAGATGTCCCCTCTTCCATATCAGGAGCAGGTTCCAAACATATATACTCACACTGCATTTGTTTAGCACCCAGAACATCTGTTATTCAACTAGTAGCTGCATACCAGTAATAATGTTCTAACATCCTATAGAACATTTGTTCCATCTCTTGGGAACACATCATCCTTGATAGTCTTCAAGGTCTTCAATCTTGCAGATTTATATGAGAATCATTGATCAATTGATACTCATAAACTCTATTAATATATGCCTTTATGAGTGAACTTGAGGAATATCTCAAGTATCTTAGACACTTTTAATATAGTTGTAATAATCTACCAAATATTATGTTGATAAAATAACCCTAGGATCCTTCTCTCAGTATAGGGGTTGTATTAGAGGCTATGCAGCGGAATATAGCCATACCTCAACAGAACGTACACAATGCTTACTCCATAATTTACTTGTAAGCATGAAGTCCAAAGATTGAAAATAAATCAACCCTATAAAACGATTGCTTCTTCGCCAAGCAACAAACTAGACCCAACCAATATCCTGACCAATATGGAAACACATAAGTACAAAAGTTACCTTATCAACAGCTTCACTCCCGCATGAAGGTTTTGATAATCTTTTCTCTGTGTTGATTATAGGCTGAACAATACAATTTAAAAGCCTCACTCCAGCATGAAGTCTTGAATTTAACTTTTTTGTTCCAGCATCTTTATCTTCTTTCTTCAAGAAGGTATAGATTCTGATCATGTTGGTCTAGTTTTCCACAAATAGGTCCATCCTCCACCTATAGGGACCATACAATATGAACACTCCTTGTTCAAACAATCCATAAATAGGTCAATCCTCCACTTCTAGGGACCATACAATATGAAACTCCTTGTTCAAACAATCTTCTACCTTGTGCACATCCAGAAAGAATCCCTCATGGATCTCATCCAGAAACAGACAAGATGCCTACTCTGATACCAATTGAAATTCTGGTGTTGACAGACTCAGGATGTCATGACATCTGACCCGACATTACAAGACAAACTAGGTAGAATTACAATTAAAATGCAGGAAACAGAAGAACACATGGAATTGTTAACCCAGTTCAGTTCTAACCAACCTACATCTGGGGGCATACCAAGCCAGGAATGAAGTTTACTATCAGTAGTATTAATTCGGAGGAAAACCACCCTGTTTACACTCCTCACTTAATTAGGCTACCCAATGACCCTTCTACCTAAGATACCACACTTAGATATGAGAACCTCTGTAACACCCCAATATTTTCAATTATTAGATAATTTGGATTTTAATTATTTATTTAATTAGAAAGTGAATTATTGGTATTTTTGGGATTTATTGGAATTATTTAATTAAAAAAAGGAAATTGGGTTGTTGGTGTAAAGAGTAGAAGGAGGGGGTGTGAGGAGTAAAATCCTCTAAACTTACTATTTTGTTATTATTATTATAGAATAATAATAAAAGAAAAGAAAAAAGGAAAAAGAGAATTGAGAGTCTTTTGGAAAAAACAGATCGTACGTGAGAAGTGAGAAGAGGAAAAAGGAAGAGAAGAACCAAGAACCCAAAGATTCAAGGATTCAAGCAATTGACTGAGGTAAGGGGTGATTTTATCTAGTTATTACGCCTTATAGATTTTGGGAATGATAGGATTGATTGAATAGTTAGGAATCCCAATTTAGGATTTTCTAGGTTTATGAGTTTAAACCCCAAATCCATGAATTTTGATGTTTTGATGCAAATTAATGTTATAGGGTGATTGTATGATGTTATGGTGTGTTATGATTACATTGAAACCATGTATTGAAACTTGTTTTGGTGTTGTGGTATACTAGATTCGTAATGGTATAAATTGAATGGAATTGGGATAGTAAGAATGCTGTCAAAATGTAATTTTCTGCTACAGGAGGTCGCAGGAACCGGTTTTCTGGTGGGAGGAACTGAGTTTCTGGTATAATTTCCAGCAGGGTGCTCATTCTGTGTCGTGGGAACCGGTTACATGCTGGGAGGAACCGAGTTCCTAGTATATTTCCCAGGGAGGTGTTTCCTATGTGTCTAGGGAACTGGTTACCTGCTGGGAGGAACCGAGTTCCTAGTACAAATTCCAGAAACGTGTTTTCACTATGAGAGTGGGAACCGGTTACTCCCCAGGAGGAACCGGTTACCACTGTAACTTTTGGAAAATTATTAAACTTTGAAAAATCATAACTTTTGAACCGTAACTCCTTTTTAATCTCCATTTTGGACATTATTCTTTAAATTAAATATTCTATTTTACAAAATGAAGAAAATAATAATTAATTGGTTTTATTTTGGAAAGTGTTGATTTTCCAAATTGGTAGTTATTCGTATCTGAAGTACTTGGTGGATGGGAATAGAATGTTGTTGTACTGATGACTTGGATGTACATTGATGCTTGCATGTATTTGTTATTAGTGGCATTACTGGTTGATGAGTAAATTCTTGCATGCTATATTTCTGGTGATTCATTCATGATGGTTGTTCATGTTATATTCTGGTGATTGTTCATGATGGTTGTTGATATCATGTGTTGTTGTTGATGTTGCATGCTGTTGATGTGCATGCATATACATTTGGTGGTAGCTAATTCCCATTGTGTTGAATTAGTGAGTTGGCCAATATCCGTTACCGAGTTGGAATGGGCGGTGAGGTTTTATCTATGTCCGAGTTGGAATGGAATAGATGTTACTACTGTGTCTGAGTTGGAATGGAACAGTATGTGAATTTAGTTCACTGTCGGTACCACATGCATAGAGTCTTGCATCACATTTTGTATGGATTATAACATGATAGGATGGTTTCCAGTGTTATAATCTCGTGGTTATGTGTGATGTGTGTTTGTGACTTGTGTTGTGAAATAAATCTGATTATGCTGAATAGGGTGGAATAATAGCTTATGAAATTCTGTTGTTTTATGAATTTATAATGCATTTTAATTATGATGAAGTATCACCCTTACTTTGATGATTTCAGATTGATATTTAGAGGCTTAGGAGTTGGTGAAGATGGCTCGTAGAGCTATGCTTTTATTTTATCACGTGTCGGTGTCATGCTCTGATTTGTAACACTGGGGAACGCTTATTTAGAGTCATTATTAAACTATATTTTGTTTTGGATGTCCATTTGAATATTTGTTTTAATTTCTCGAGGCGTAGACCTTTGAAGTTTTGTTGGTTTTGAACTTATCCAAGTTTTGAGATTATTCCGCTGTGTAGAACATGTACACTTAATGATTAATTGAATTATGTTCTTCAGTAAAGCATGACATCTGTTTGGAAAATTTATTTTAATCAATTGTGATGGCCTTTTTATACATGTTAACTCTGAATATATTATAATAATCGCGGGGTATTTAGAAGGGTGTTACAATAGTGGTATCAAAGCATAGTCGGTCGTTGTGACCAATGTCTTAGTGTCGTTATCCCTTTTGTATGCAACTAGTTCAAGGTAACACTGTCGATACTTGTGTTCTAATGAGGATTGTTTTTTGAATTCTCAGAAATATGGATGGAAGAGGTAACGGAAGAGATGGCGCTGCAATTACTGAGGCTTTGGGGATGCTTGCTGGTGTGCTTGGAGGAAATCAGCAGGGAGCTGGTATTGGTGCGGACATGAAGTTGGGAAATTTTTAGAGGAACAATCCTTCGTTGTTCAAAGGCACGCATGACCATGAAGGCGCTCAGAAGTGGTTGAAGGAGATTGAAAGGATCTTCCGAGTGATTGATTATGCTGAAGATCTGAAAGTGAGGTATGGTACTTATATGCTGGCAGAAGAAGCTGTTGACTAGTGGGTGCTACCAGAACTGAGATGGAGCAAGATGGTACTGTGATGACTTGGGCTGTGTTCAGAAGGGATTTTTTGAGAAGGTACTTTCCTAAAGACATTCGGGGAAAGAAAGAGATCGAATTTTTGGAGCTCAAGTAGGGTAACATGGCTGTAAGTGAGTATGCTTCTAAGTTTACTGAATTGGCTAAGTATTATGCTCACTATAATAATGATGAAGAAGGAGAATTCTCTAAGTGTATCAAGTTTGGAAACGGTCTCCATGACGAGATTAAGCAGGGTATCAGGTATCAGTGTATTCGTAGGTTTTCTAATTTGGTGGATTGCAGTAGGATTCTGGAAGAGGATCTTGCTAATACTAGGTCGAACTCTTGTGGGTTTGTTGATAGGAGAGGAAAACAACCGATGGGTCGTGGAAAATCGTACGACAAAAATAACCAGAAGTCTGGTGGGTGGAAAAGGCCTAGTGGGGGAGATTCTAATGCTCCTATTAGGTGCTATAAATGTGGTGAGTTTGGACATCGAGTTCAGGAATGCAAGAGTGACCCGAAGAAATGTTATAATTGTGGAAAACCTGGACATGTGGCTAATGACTATAGAGCAAGGAAGGTGACTTGTTACAATTGTGGAGAAGAAGGTCATACTTGTCCGCAATGTACTAAACCAAAGAAGGAGCCGTCTAGTGGTAAGGTGTTCATTTTGTCTGGGTCAGAGACTAATCCAGATGATCGATTGATTAAAGGTACATGTTTTATTAATGGCACACCTTTGATTACGATTATTGATACTGGAGCGACTCATTCGTTTATTTCTTTAGATTGTGCTAAAAGATTGAATATGGAAATATCTGATATGAATGGAAGTATGGTTATTGACACTCCTGCACTGGGTTGACTACTTCGTTTGTGTGTAGGAACTGTCCTATTATAGTTTTTGATAGGGGCTTTGGTATGGATTTAGTGTGCCTACCGTTAGAAAAACTTGATATTATCCTTGGAATGAACTGGTTGGAATTCAACTAGGTTCATATCAACTGGTTTGAGAAGACGGTTAGTTTTCTGGAAGTGGCTAGTGTCAATGATTTGACTATGTCCGTTAAGCAGATGAATGTAGCTGTTAATGACAGTGCAGTAGTATTTATGTTGTATTCTTCGATGGGAGTGAAGGGAAAGGCTAAGAGTAATGAGTTAAAGGTTGTGAATGAATTTCCATAAGTTTTTCCGGAAGATGTTAGTGAGTTTCCACCTGAGAGAGAAGTGGGATTTGCTATAGATTTGATTCCTGGAACTAGTCCGGTGTCGATGGCGCCTTATCGCATGTCGGCGTCCGAGTTGGCTGAATTGAAGAAGCAATTAGAGGAGTTGCTTGAGAAGAAGTTTATTCTTTCGAGTGTTTCCCCACGGGGTGCTCCTGTGTTGTTGGTTAAGAAGAAAGATGGTTCGATGAGACTGTGTGTTGATTACAGGAAGTTGAATAAAGTTACGATCAAGAATCGGTATCCATTTCCGAGGATTGATGATTTGATGGATCAACTGGTTAGATCTTAAGTATTCAGTAAGATTGACCTAAGATCTGGGTATCATCAGATTCGTGTAAAAGTAGAAGATATTCAGAAGACTGCATTTAGAACGAGGTATGGACATTACAAGTATTCTGTTATGCCGTTTGGAGTTACTAATGCACCTGGTGTTTTCATGGCGTATATGAACAGGATATTTCATCCGTATCTTGATAAGTTTGTAGTGGTTTTTATTGATGACATTCTGATCTACTCAAGAAGTGATGAAGAGCATGCAGAACATCTCAGAGTTGTGTTGGAGTTGTTGAAAGACAAGAAGCTCTATGCAAAGTTGTCTAAGTATGAATTTTGGTTGAGTGAAGTAAGCTTTCTTAGTCATGTGATTTCCAAGAATGGTATTGCTGTTGATCCTACGAAAGTGGAAGCGGTGTCTCAGTGGGAAGCGCCGAAGAATGCTTCTAAAATCCATAGTTTTCTTGGTCTTGCAGGTTACTATAGAAAGTTCATTGAGGGATTTTCAAAGTTAGCTTTGTCGTTGACTAAGTTGATGAGAAAAGGAAAAAAGTCTGTATGGGATTCAGAATGTGAGAAAGGTTTCCAAGAGTTGAAGAAGAGATTGACTAGTGCTCCAATTTTGATTTTACCGAATCCGGCGGAATCTTTTATTGTGTACTGTGATGCTTCACTGATGGGTTTAGGTGGTGTTTTGATGCAGGATAAGCAGGTAGTAGCTTATGCGTCAAGGAAATTGAAGATTCATGAAAGGAATTATCCGAATCATGATTTGGAGTTGGCGGCTGTGGTATTTGTTTTGAAATTGTGGAGGCATTATCTGTATGGTTCTCAATTTGAGGTATTCAGCGATCATAAGAGTCTGAAATATCTATTCGATCAGAAAGAGCTCAACATGAGACAGAGAAGATGGTTGGAATTTCTGAAGGATTATGATTTTGGTTTGAATTACCATCTTGGTAAGGCAAACGTTGTTGCAGATGCGTTGAGTAGGAAATCTTTGCATATGTTGATGCTGATGGTGCGTGAATTGGATTTAGTTGAACAATTCAGAGACTTGAGTCTAGTATGTGAGAACACTCCTTATAGTGTTAAGGTGGGTATGATGAAGTTGGCTAGTGGTATTCTTGATGAGATTCGAATCAGACAGAAATATGATATTGGTTTAGTTGATAAACTGACGTTGATCAACCAAGGTCAAGGAGGTGAATTCCAAATTGACGAGAATGGTGTTATGAGGTTTAGTGGCAGAGTTTGTGTTCCGAATATTGCTGAGATTAAGAAAAGTATTATAGAGGAAGGACATCGTAGTGGATTGAGTATTCATCCTTGTGCTACAAAGATGTATCATGATTTGAAGAAGTTGTTTTGGTGCCCTGGAATGAAGAAAGAAATTGTTGAGTTTGTTTATGCTTGTTTGATTTGTCAGAAGTCGAAGATCAAACATCAGAAACCGTCAAGATTGATGGAACCGTTTTCTATTCCGAATTAGAAATGGGATGGAATTTCTATGGATTTTGTGTCTGGTCTACCGAGGACAGCTAAGAATTTTGATGTTATTTGGGTTATCATAGACAGGTTGACAAAATATGCTCACTTTATACCGATGAGAATGGATTATCCGATGGAGAAGTTGCCTCAGTTGTATGTGGAGAGGATTGTAAGTTTGCACAATATTCCTGCTAGTATTGTGTCAGATAGAGATCTGAGGTTTACATCTAAATTCTGGACAGGATTGCAAGAAGCCTTAGTTACTAAGTTGAGGTTGAGTTTTGCTTATCATCCGCAGACAGATGGTCAGACAGAGAGAATGATTCAGTTGTTAGAAGACTTGTTGCGGGTTTGTGTGTTAGAGAAAGGTGGAACTTGGGATAATTACTTACCTTTGATTGAGTTTACCTACAACAGTAGCTTTCATTCGAGTATTGGTATGGCTCCGTTTGAGGCATTGTATGGTAGGAGGTGTAGAACACTGTTGTGTTGGTACGAATCTGGAGAGAGTGTTGTGATTGGACCGGAGATTGTCCAACAGACTTCCGAGAAGATTAAGATGATTCAGCAGAAGATAAGAGCTTCTTATAGCAATTTTGAACAAGATTAGGAGTTGTTTACAAGTTTTTTTTATTGTTTTGTGAAAGCACTGAATATTGATTTCAACTTGAATGATATATGGATATTATAACTTGTATGGATTAGACATTGAATTTTGATTGTAAATTTGACAATTTGAAGATGAATTTGGATGGTGACGAATTTGAATGAAATAATGGTCACTTGAATCTTTGAACTAGCATTTTGATGTATACTTTGAATTGAAATTGAAATTTGAACAATGTTTGAAAAATGATTGGAGTTGAACTTTGGATAATCTTGATTGAGATTTGAAATTATGATCTAGAATCAATTATGCCATATGCCTCAAAATTATCCACATGATCTTGATCTTGAAATTAACATTAAAGCTTGAACTTGAAAGGATAAAAATGTTAGAATTTATGGTATGCCTTAAGTTCTAAGTAATCCAAATACATGAACCTTCCAACTTTGTCAACTTTAATCAAATCTAATTATTTTGTGATGTCTTGAACACAATGAATTCCTCAAATCATATTCACTCTTTTAGCAATTCAATTATCACAAAAGAAATTCCTTTGAAAATACTTTTGAAGATAAGCTCCTTGATCCCATGCCTTAAATGCATATTGGTGTAAGAATGACTTGAGATGTGGAAGAAAATTTCCTTAAACCCTTGGAGATGAAGATAAGACCTGAAGCATAGAAAGGGATAACTTTGACATAAATCTGTAATTCAATCTTCCATTGATGAACATCAAACATCTTACTCATTATAGATGAGAGACTTTAAACCACTTCTATTGAAACCACAATAGTAATTTGAGATGTTGAAGAAAACAAAGACCCTTAGCTCAAAACATTTCTTAGACAAATCAATGATGAAACTTTGAATACTAGATGCTCTTAATCTATGCAGTATCTCGATGAAGATAGCTTAAGGAATATTGACAAGGAAGATGTCTATGATGCTTGTGTTACAAAATCCTAGTTTCATACCACAAGTGAAAAATGAACCAGCTGAATCAATCTTGAGAAAGGAAAAAACTTCAATCCATAGGGAAAACCCTAATGCCTATATCCCTTTGATCTCTTGCCATAGGATCTCAAATGAATGAATGATTTATGATGTAAATGCATATGATGTTATTAATAAACATATTAGCGGTAAACAATCGGGTATGACACCGACCTAGTCGCGATCTGTAAATCTTTTGATATTCATATCACTCTTGCTTAAAATAGTCGTTATATCTACAATTATAAGGTAAATTTAAGATAAATCAATGTAATTATCAAACAATTTACATCCAATAAATTTAAAATAAGGTGTAAATTCTTTGACAATTAATGTAAGTTTCTTAAAATTCATTGATATTTTACACCATTTATATGTAAAATAGGGTGTAAATTTCTTTAAATTTAATGTAAATATTTCATATTTTAATTTCATTCTATATGAAAATTCACACTTGTATTAACTTAAATACGATCTAAAAATTTTAAAATTCAATGTAAATATCTAGCCATTTACAATGCATATATGTGACAAATTACACCTATTTTATCTAAAATAGGGTGGATTATACCTTCTATTTGCACTCTATTTAAAATAGATGTAAATTCATCATATAAATCTCACCCGTTGAATTTACACCCTGTCATAAGGGGTGCAATATGTATAAAAAAATATTTATGGTGTCTTCAAATCAATGTCTATTGGGCTATATTTTATGATTAGCCCTAGAGAATTTAATCTGCCACCCCAAAAAATTGAACCTGGCACCCCCAATATTTTTATTTTGCCAAAAATGCCCATGAACAAATTTTGGGGGTGCAAGAAAGAAATTTTTGTGAGATTATCTGAAATTTTCAATAATATACTATCTACCGTGAAATTTAGTAAACAAGCGCTGGTCTTCCAAAAGGTTACTTGTAGGATCGACTAGATGATCCTATGAGATATATGCATAAAGTTTTCTTAGAAATTGTATGATTTTGTGTAAAAAGACAAATATTTTGATGTGACCAAAATCTTGAAAGTAAAATGAAAGAGATAAAGTAAAAGTGCTGGAAATAAAAAGGCTTCGACAGTGGTCGAAGTTTGATAGATGAAAGTAAATGGAGAAAGAAAACTTTAATGTAAAAGACTCTGCATTAAATGAAAATGATGTTTGCATACATACATTGCACTCGATCTACACTCTTGAATACTAAAATCCTTATTTATACTAAAATCTTAATAACTGTAACACACAGTCCTTTCTTCTAAGATAGACACACATTCGTTTGCATGTGGTTTGACTTCAAACTTACTTCCATTGGTCCTTTAGATGTAGATAGGGACAAAAGCTAGTTATTTAACCACACATTGCATTTTAACTTACTTCGTCGAAATGATTTTTCACGCTGCTCTAATATCACTAAGTCCCACTATTGTGTGCATATGAAGTTTGACATATTTCTTTGAAACATTCATGTCAAAAAACTGTCCAACTTGTATGTCGAAAAACACCAATAGAATCATCAAAATTCAAGAATTTTTTCAATCTTCTTCTTGACATGATGGGATTTGAGATATGTCAAAATCGTATCTAACACAAATCAAATTTCTAAAAGTTCATTTTTAAATTTCTTGTATGAGTTTTTTCAAAAAAAAATTTTTAACACTATCGAAAATTTTGAAAAGAGTAACTTAAGAAAATTTCTAAATTTTTGGTTGCATAAAAGAACAAATTTTTTCCGAATATGAGCTATTGGATTTTAAAAAAACCCGATATTTTTTGAAATTTCCAGTAAACATAAAAATATATTTAAAAAATACATTTGTAAAAACATATAAGTAATAGTAGCTATTATTGAGTGTTGTCGGATTCAATATTTAGGGTGGCAGGTTAAATTCTCTTGACCTCTCTTTTTTGTATATTACTCTAAGGTAGTGTTGCAAATATCTTTATATATTTACTAGATTTAGACCCGTGTAATGCGCAATTGTTAATTAAGTTTTATTTATGTAAAAAAAATTATTTAGTAAATATGGGCTTCATATTTATATTATAATAATTTATTATAAATTACAATGAAGACATAAAAGTTCTTTTTTAAGTGTTGTTTTTGTTGTATGATATAAAAAAAATTAAAAAATATTTTAAAGCGTGTGGATCCAAACATTTCTTTTATTTTCGAAATTTTGAAGAATATGTTTAGTTTGAGTAATCATTGTATTGGTAGGATATTAACTTAAAAATAATCTAGAGTCTCTTTCTTTCAAATATTATTTAAAATAAAGATGAATTACTATAAAAGATTGAATTCTCAAACTATTTATCAATGAGATTAATTACTATGCACTGTCAGTATAAATTTTTTTACACCATTAATGTATCACAACCACCCACAAATTCTATTTAATCAATAATTAAAATAAAAATAAAATATAATTTATAGTTTAACGGTCATGATTCACTAACGATGTAAAATTTCTTTATACTAACAGTATATTCCAATTAATTTTTTTATCAATATACACGAAAAGAATATATAAAATTTGAATTTTTACAATATAATTTTAAAATTATTCATTAAATCCAATATCTTCTTTAAACAATAGTACTATGTATTGTAAAATATATGGTGAAGAAGTACTATCTCATTTAATTTTAAAAATTTGAAAGACTATAAAATTATTTAAGAGAAACTAAGTAAATAATTATATCAAAACATCTTTTCTTTCATTTTTTCTAATAAAAAAATTATTGTTATATGAAAAATGTAAAGATGAAATATATAGATTTGGTAAGAGTGTGATATTCTCTAATATAAATCTAAACCAATAAAGAGTAATTTAATTATGAAAATTTGTGAAATATACACTTAAACATTAAAATTATATTGTGTTGTTAGGATATTTAATAAAAAATGATCAAGAATCTCTTTATTTTCAAATATTTTTTAAATAAGGATGAATTATTGTAAATGGTTGAACTCCAATAATGTTGAGATTTAGTTAAAATTTAATTATATTTGTCTAATAATGTATCGCATTATATTTGTTTTACAATTTTTAAAATAAAAAAAATTAATAAAAAAAATATTAAATTATCGTATTTTTGCATTCGTAAAGATTTGAACACATGACATTCTATAAAGAGTAATAATATGTTTTAACTTTAAAGTTGAAATGGATTTTGAGATCTAAAAAAAATAAAATAGGTGTGGCATAAAATTTCAAGACTAAAAAACAAAACCTCCCATTGCATGTCTAAGTTTTGCTGAAATGATGTCACATTAATATTGCAAAGAAGGTATATTTTAACATGGAACAATGCAATCAAACATTTATTTGAAGCTCTTTAATAAGTCTCATATGAAAGAAAAGAGAGAAAACGTGAGCAAGGGCAACTCGCCGACAAAACCACAGTGAGAAATGATTCTACATTGGCAAAAGTCGCCGGCAAGTCATCCTTGGCTCAAATCTACTCTCTCTGCTTCTTCATGCAAGACATTTGAGCAAATCAATAACATCAATGAAACTTAACCTATTACTTATCTTCTAAACTCAAATCTGTATCATACCCTTCATTTGGCCATGTATTTATAATCATAAATTAAAGTCAAAGGAATTATTCCAAATCAAACAGTGACTCCTTTTACCGATGACTCAGTCTTTGACTCTTCTTATCCAAAATCGTTAATGCAGTACATATAGAATCAAATTTTATTTAGCTACAGAAAAAAAAAAGGTTGTCAATTGTCTCGTTTTCTTGCCAAAAATATTTGTTTATTGGTTAACATTTACTTTTTGTGGGAATAGAATATAACTTGGGGCATTAAAGGAGCTAGAAACCCGTACTAGTGGTTACCCATATATTACTGTTATGGCATTGTCGATGTGAATTTGTTCTCACAAAATGTAGCTTATCGGAAGATCGTATCTGTTAAGATTTTGACTTTGTTAATTAATGGAGTCCATAAGAATATGAGCTAAAAGACATACGTGTTCTTTATCATTAAATCATGATCTGTACGTTCATTAAATCTTGTGCAACTGTGTATTTTTATAAGGATAAGGAGCAATTGAACATTTTCATAGAAGTAATTTGGTCTTTCGTATAACTAAAAACATGCTTAAACAATTGGTTTTAAGTATGATAGTGGGTGATGCTATAATGATATGAAAATTAAAATAACATTGCTCATAGTTAACAATAAAAGATGACATTTCCAAAAATAATAAACTTTATGATTGGACACATGTTGAGAATGATTTAGGTGTAAGATGCATCTTAAATACTCTTAGAAGAGTAAAATCTTTCTGAAATATTAAATCGAACTTTAGGTCGAAGAGTAGCTTCGATTCGATATATATATATATATATATATATATATATATATATATATATATATATATATATATATATATATATATATATATATATATATATATATATATATATATATATATATATATATATATATGTTTACATGTTGGTATCGAAGATCAACATACTTTAATCGAAGTATGTTTTAATATGTGGGTATCGAAATACTAGGATTGTTAGTATTTTGAATTGGGCATATTTGTTATGTCCAATTGTTTAAGTTTGCTTGTACCATAAGTTACCTTGTAATGGTTATTTGTGGAAAAAAACCATTAGTTTAGTATGTTAGATTTATTATAATAGCATACTAGTCTCTCATCATTGCATACTGCAAATCCTAATTTATGGTGAGAGTTATTTGTTATTCTTGTGTACTTGTAATCTTGATTTAAGAAAAAGTAAAGAATGACCGTTATAATCAATCATTGTGTTCATCGTGTTCTTCATTCTTTTTCTACCTTGATCGTTTCTTGATCGTTAAGAGACAAGTTTATACTTTGTTGAAAAGTATCATGTTTCATAATAAATTGGTGTGGTGAGCGTGAAACAGATGCCTTCAACAAAGTATGAGATTGAAAACTTCACCGTATGAACGATTTCAGTTTGTGGCACTTGAAGATGAAAGCCCTAATGGTTCAGCAGGACTGTTTGGAAGCATTGAAGGGAGAGGCAAGCATGAATGTTGCATTAACTACAACTAAGATGACGACAATGCTAGAGAAGACCCACAACATAATCTTGGTGAACCTTGGTGATAAGGTTCTTCGATAGGTATCAAAGGAGACGACGGTGTAGGGTTATGGGGGAAACTTGAAAGTTTGTACATGAATAAATCGCTAGTAAATCGAATGTACTTGAAGTAAGATTTGTATTCATTCCAGATGATTGAATACAATGTATTAACTGAGCAGTTGGATATGTTCAACAAGTTGATTCTTGATCTTGAAAATATTTATGTGAAGATCGAAGATGAAGATCAAGCATTGTTGTTGTTGTGCGTTTTACCCAAAAAACATGCTTACTTCAATTAAACTCTCTTGTATGAAAGGGAGTCCCTGACCTTTGAAGAATTTCAATCAACCTTGTAGTCTAAGGACTTGAATGAACAAAAGGAGCATAAACTTTCGACAGTCAGTGAAGGTTTGGTCGATAAGGGAAAATTCTTCCGAAAGGATAGAAAGTTTGACAAGAAGAAAGGTAAAAGTTAGCAGAAGCCTTACAGTGGCAAAGCATCTGATATTTGATCATATCATTGTAAGAAGGAGGGTCACACAAGAAAGGTGTGCCCTAAATTCCTAAAAGATAATGGAGGTAAGGATAATGGCAATACAACTTTTGTTCAAGATGATTTCGAATCATCTGATGTTCTTGTGGCTTCAAGCAGCGACTCAAGTGAGGAGTGGATTCTGGATTCTGGGTGCACCTAGCATATGACTCCAAACAACCACTTGTTCGTAAAATTATATGAACAAGATTGTCGATTTGTATTTCTATGAAACAAAAATGCTTGCAAGATTGCAGGTGTTAGATCTGTGAGATTCAAGCTCCATGATGAGTTAATAAGTTGTTGATTAAAGTCAGGTATGTACTTGATTTGAAGAGAAAATTGATTTCTCTTGATGAATTCGACAATAAGGGATATGTTTTCCAAGGAGAGAAAAGTATCCTAAGAGTAATGAAGGGATCGAAGGAAGTCTTAAGAGGTGTGAAGAAACAAGATTTATATACCATTGAGGCTGAAGTTGTAAGTGGTTCAACAAATGTTGCATCCATGAAACCTTTGTCGAATACAGAAATTTGGCACATGAGATTGGGTCATGTCAGTGAAAAGGGTCTGGTCGAATTGGGGAAACAAAATCTACTTTGTGGAGACACAGTTAAAAAGCTGAAATTTTGTGAACCCTATGTACTTGGAAAATCTGGCAGAGTGAAGTTCAAATAAGGAAAACAAAGAACACATGAATCCCTTGATTACATCCATGCTGATCTTTGGGGGCCTCCAAGGTGTGCGTCACATTCAGGAGAAATGTATTTTCTATCCATATTAGATGGTTATTCTAGAAAGTTATGTATATTCACCCAAAAGACTAAGTGTGAAACTTTTGATAATTTCAAAAATTGGAAGACTCTGGTAGAAAATCAAACTGACAGAAAGGTCAAGAGGTTAAGACAAACAATGACCTTAAATTTTGCAATGATGTTTTTGACAATTTTTGTGCTACCTCTAGTATTGCAAGGCACATAGCCACTTCAGGTACTCCACAACAAAATGTTTTGGCTGAAAGGTTTAATCGAACTATTTTGGAGAGAGTCAAGTGCATGTTGACTAGTACAGGGTTAAAAAAGATGTTTTGGCAGAGGATTTTTCGACAGCAACATATATGATCAACAAATGTCTTTTGACTACATTAGATATGAAGACACCCGAAGACGTTTTGTCGGGACATCCACCAGATCTTAGCAAATTAATAGTATTTGGATGCATAGCCTATGCTCACATTAGGCAAGACAAGGTCGAAACTAGAGCTTTGAAATACATGTTCATGGGATACCCTGAAGGAGTCAAAGCTTTTTGGCTATGGTGCCTAGAGCCCGGTCACAAGAGGTTATTCACCAGCCGAGATGTAGTTTTCAATGAAGTTGAAATGGATTTCAAGACAATTGATGATGTGGGTCTAAGTGCAAAAATATCTGACGAAGATGTGGAAGAGGGAGAAATTCCTGTTGAGGTGGAGCATGTTGATGCTGGAGTGCGTACCCTATGTGAAATTGAAGAAAAAGCAGAAGATGTTGAGGAAATTGTCGATGACTACCTACATACTGTAGTCTAAGAATGCTCTAGTATATGTGTATCAAAATGTTAGGGTTGTTAATATTTCAAATTGAACATGTTTGTTATGTCTAGTTGTTTAAGTTAGCTTGTAATGAGTATTTATGAAAAAAGTCCATTAGTTTAGTATGTTAGGTTTATTATAATTAGCATACTAGTATCTCATCATTGCATATTGCAAATCCTAATTTAAGGTGAGAGAGTTATTTTTTATTCTTGTGTACTTGTAATCTTAATTTAAGAGAAAGTAAATAATAGTAGTTATTCATTCTTTTTTCATACCCTAATTGTTCTTGATCGTTAATAGACAAATTTATACTTTGTTAAAAGGTATCGTGTTTGACAATAATCTTTGATTGCTTGTGTGTTATGTTGTAAACGTAATATAAGAAGTATTTTTTTGAACATAATCCATTTAGTTATTTTGGTTATCCTATTTTCAAAGGGAAAATCAAATGCTTCCATTTTTGGGAAAATCAAAGGGAATTTGGCTTCTTGGAAGTGATCATTTCTTACTTTTATGGATATCGTTCAACTTAAATTCATTATCCATAGTATGTTTGTGTACTTTCCATGATTATAGATGGTCCAAGAAATTTTCAAGACTCTAGATCGTTGGATAAAATATTTCCTTTGGGGTGAAGGTATTTGTACTAAGAAGGATTGTACAATTTCTTGAAAGACTATATACCTCTCCTAGAATTATAGTGGTTTAAATATGAAGTCAAAGAAGAAGATTAATGATAGTCACATTTTAATCTTGAGTTTTAATTGTTTTGCATGTGAGTCACAATGGTCTCATATGTTTAAGCGTCTATATTTCTACCCCGGTCAACTTAAACGCCATTATTTCCAATCCTCAGGTTGGTCAGATATTAGAGATCACTTGGATTCTCTCACTCGTAATTAAGGGTGGGAATAGGCCAGACCATCTGTTATACCCCAAAATTTTCCCTCCTACTTTTGAGGTCAAGATATATCTCCATACTCAAGAATTTCTCAGGGGTTGACCAGACAAACCCTCTCCTAAGCAATCAACCCACAACTAGGGTTTTTCTTCACTTAAGAAAAAATCAAGTTTTAATGCTTCAAGTGGTCATCATACCTCCTTATATGTCTCAAGGTATCACCATGTCAAGTTTCAAGCCTCACATCTTAAGTTTGCTCAGTCAATTGCTCAGATGGTTGAAAATCAATTGTATTAGACAAAAAGTCAATTGTGGTCAACACACAGTCAAACTTCATTATTTTTGGTCAACATAAAGATTTTGAAGTCACATTCATCATCTGATCAAGGGTTGTTTATGATCTATCTAGAAAACTCAAGGTTTGATCAAAACTCAAAGTTTCTAAATTAGGGTTTTTGGACAAAAGTCAACAGAAGTTTGACCAGGCATAACTTTCACATGCTTAATTAGAAATTTTTCCATCAAAGCTCATTTTGAAGAGAATTCAATTCTCTACAACTTCATGTGTCACAAGCTTTGGCCAAAAATGCTTCATTTGAGAGTTATGAATCAAGACATTATAGGTCCTTCTAAAAGGCAACAAAAAGTCATCTTTTTGCAAAAATGTGAACATCAACATGGAAACTTCAATGAAGATGAAATCAAACATATTGTTTATATGACATCTCGAGCTTTATAAAAAGTCCAAGAACACTTAAAAATGTGTAAAATTGAGCAAGATACAAGTTGTGCAAGTTTGGCATTTTTGAAATAGTGCATGAAGAGAAATACTTAGCAAATTCAAATTTTTTCTAAGTGGGCCTAAGTTTTTGTGATCCAAGCTTATTCTTGAGATTATTCATGACCTCTAAGACCAATGGGACGCCTAATTTATTTTATTTTAATTTATTTTGGATTTTATTCATTTAAATCCAATTTTAATTAAAATAAAATACCAAAATCAAATCAATTGATGCAAGGCTGAATATTTGACATTCTTGAGGTCCAAGATACTCATCAATAGCTGAAAATTTCGAAAATATATGATTGGTATGAGATTGGTACAAGATTGGAAACATTTGATGCAAATTGAAAAGATTTAAGAATCAAATATTTTCACATTGATTACAATATATTTTCCTCTCAATTCTTAACCTAATTCCATCATCTATATATTCACAAGGTTTCTAAACCCTAGAGGATGAAAAATTCTTGCCTCCAAGAACCCTAATAAAGTTTCAAAAACTTGAAGAAAAAGCTACTTCAGATTCAACCTTGCAGTCCAATTCAAGAAGTTTTGACGATTGATCGAGCATCATAGAGGCCCCAAGAACGTTTTCCAATCATTACTCAAGCTTGAAGCAAGCCAAATCGTCCTCATACAATCACGATTGGCATACCTCTATGTCAAGTTCAATTTCATTTATTCATGCTTCAAAAACATAATTTGACTGCATATTCTTGATCATGATGATGTTTGCAATCTTTCTGGTCTGGTTAATTTGATCTTAGATGCAGGTACAAGCTTCTGCCATTGTTAGGTTTTCTGAACCTCAAATTAGGGTTCCTCAAAATAGGCAAAATTGGACGAAACTAAGAGCATATTCTTGTTCAGGGGGTCGATTCCAATCGAACCATGGCCTCCTCTGAAATTTATATTGCATATTTGTGATTTTTGAAAGTTGCAGGGATGTAGCTACGGATGGTGTCCGTCAATACAGGTTTACTCACAAAAACGTTGTGGGTAATGTTTGCAGGAAATTCAAATTGGGAAAGACAACCACTTCGCGCGCGTTCTGAAAAATATATTTTTAATTTTAATTTTATTATATATTTGTTTATTTTCGTTTCATATAAAGATCAGGCATGTAGCACAGATGGCAAGGCATATGGACCTTTCACCCCGGGGTCAAGGGTTCGAACCCTGGCACCCCCACTCTTTTCTCTACTATTTCCTAACTAACATATTTTTCATGTTTTCTTTTCTTTTTTTCAATTATTTTTTTTAATTCCTTAAAAATATTTTCTAAAATACATAAAAAAATCACAAAAAATATTTTTTCTTTTAGAATTATGTTTTAAAGCATCTTTATTTTATTTTTCTTTACATTTAATTAATTGTTAATTATCAATTAAATTAACTTTTAATTCATTTTCTGCACTAAATCAATCAACAAAAATTCCAAAAAATATTTTCTTTCTTTCAAATAGGTTTACTAACCCTAAAATATTTTTCTAACATGAAATTTATTTTTCTACAACATTATCTTCTCTATTTTCAATTTAATCATTTCCGCGATATTTTACCGATTATTGTAACTGCTCACAAGTTGCAATAGTCTAATTAGGGTTTAAATTCCTCGCACATTTTTTACTATTATGTAAATGCTCATGGGATGTAATAGTTTAATTAGGGCTTTATTTTTCGCAATTTACTTTCCGCACCTCCTATTATGTATCTGCCCCGAAGCCATGTAATAGCGTAGGACTTTACTTTCCTCACTTTTACATTCCGCACTTTACTTTCCGCACTTTTATTTTCCTGTACATATTAAATGTATAGTAACTAGGGTTTGTATGGCAAGATAAAATCAATTTTTAGACAACCCTAATTTCCAAGACTAAATATCTGAATTGAACACACTTTACACACTTGCACACCCCTTAGGGTATCCTCTCTTGTTGCCTTTCGAATACAATGGTCATGTCCCTCGAACGTAAGGATAACATTAGCAAAGACGCTTATGAATAACATCATCATAGTCCCTTTGATACAAAGATCATAGTTCCTCGATGACCCTCGATGTTCCCTACGAATATATGATCTCGTCCCTCGATTCTTGCCTACGAAAAGTGATGATCGTCCCTTCGAATTGCTAAGGTATCCTTACATGTTGCCTTCAATGACCATACGACGATCCTTCAATTGTCCCTTCACATCCAAACGAATAAAGTTACCTACCAAATAATGGTATGGATAGCCTTGTTCTAAAGGAGAAGGAAAATAACATGGAAACGACCATTCTGAGTAGGTAATAAGACTCTGTTGCTTGCTCCAATCAAAATACTTTTTCACACTTCACACTATTTTCAAAAAAAAAAACTTTTCAAAAACAATTTGTATACATTCCAGCGAGAATCATTACAAAGTTTAACATTTTTCAAACAAACATTTCCGAATATTTTGTATACATTCCAACGAGAATCATTACGAAGTTAAAGCGAAATATCTGTTCAAAATACTTTTCGAACTACACAAACACAGAAAGCAATTTTTCAAAGTGAGCTAAAAAACTAAGAGCCCGTAGATAACTACAGATGGAAAGGGTGTTAATACGTTCCCTTTTCATAATTGTCTCCCGTATTCAGAATCTAACGAAGGTCTCTTCCTGTTATTTTCACCTTCCCTTTATTAGATACAAGAAAAGTCGGTGGCGACTCTTGCTATCCGCAACATTTGTGATAAAACGCAAAACAAACAAGTCAGTTCTCCCACCGTGTTACACCGTCCTACAGTGGCCTATGGCCTAGCCTATATGAGGCCAGACTAGACTTATTTCCTAAAAAGGGCAGGCTTGGGATTTTTCAAAAGCCTATTTAATTAAATAGGCTAGGCTCAGGCTATTAAAAAATCCTATCAAGCCTTATAGGCCGATCTCTCTCTCTCTCTCTCTCTATATATATATATATATATATATATATATATATATATATATATATATATATATATATATATATATATATATATATATATATATATATATATATATATATATATATATATATATATATATATATATATATATAGTCTAAATAAGTTGGTCTATGTATACATATATTATATAGAAATGCTATATAGGCCGACATATATATGCATATATATTAGAAAAAATACTAAATAGGTCGGCCTACCTATATATGCATATATAGGCTGATCTACAAGGCTTCTTAAGTAATATAGATTTATTGAAAATCTTAATGAGAAACTGGCTTTTAAATAGGCTTTCAGACCATGTCAGGCTTTTAAAAAGGCCAGGTCAGGCTAAAAAAATGAGCCTATAGTAATTCAATTTGGACTATTGGCACGGGAAAACATATTAATTTTTGGATTGACAATTGGTTGGGTATTCCATTAGTAGATTTATCAACGCTCCCCCAATCAGTGCATTTGATTCTAAAAGGCAAACTCTCTTCCATTATTTCAGATTGTCATCTTGATTTTGTTGTTGATGTTAGAAAATCAGAGTTTACATCTCGGTTCCCTTGTATTATTTTTCTTATTTCTCCCAACCGGACAAATTTTTTTGGTTTTTCTCATTAGACGATATGTTAACTGTGAAGTAAGCTTAAAATTTATTGCATCCCCATGTTTTAGCATTCATTGGTGCATTATCATTTAGTTTTGATGCATATTCTTTCATGTTTGTACTTAAGCAATTCTATGTTTTGCTTTGTTTATGTTTATGTTTTACAATATTTTTCTAATTTAGTTTATTTTTTGTTTAATTTGAATTTCGTATTTAATTTTCAACTTTAGCAGCTTTCGTTGAAAAATTCATAACTGGAGCTACAAGTATCAGATCGATGCGTTCTAATATGCATTGGAAAGATAAGAGAAAGAACTACGACTTTCATTTAGAAGTCTGAAGCTGACTCGGATTGTAGAAGAACTGAAAAATCCATTAAAGTTGAAGCATTAGATTTATAATTTATTTTGGGCCATTTGTTTTCGGTATGGGTTATGTATTTCACCCAATTGGGTTGTAAACCGAATTGTTTTGTTTTTATCTATTACATAGCATCCGCTACAGTAACTTTTACACATTATTCACAATGGAAAAGTACTCTTGTTTTTGTAAGATCATGATGAGGAACTAATCACCAAGGATCTATCTACTGTTCATGTTTCCGCCAAAACTTTGAGGTTTTGTAATTTCAATCCAATTTTTATTCCCTTTCAATATTCTTCTATATATCTCGTATGCTTAATTCAAGTTATATATAATGTCATTGATTTAATTTGATAGGTTTATGCTTCCTTGATCTGTTTCGCATTTTAGTGTTGCTTTACCGTTAAAATTGCTTATATCGAATCACGTTTTCTCAATTCCTGAGTGTTGAATCCGTTTTCTTAATTCGGATAATAGGAATATAAACCATATAGTTTCAATTTTGCTTGTTAATTGGTACTATAATCGAATAGGGATTGGAATTCCTTTGGGGATTGTTAATTGGTACTATAAGTTGGGAACCCAAACACTAGGTTGATTCGTTTTTAGCTTATTTCATAATCACTTCTTTGAATTATTTTTCCTAATTGAAACTCAAAACCCCTCATTAATCGTTACTGCTGTTAGTCAATAGAATCAATAACCCTCGCGATACGATACTCGAGTTGTCGTTACCGTTACTATACTTTCAAAATAACTCGTTTTTTATCCGTGTGCGACAACGGATCAAATTGTCGCCGTTGCCGGGGATTCTTGTTGTTATTAACTGATATTAGAGTCATAGGTATAATTTTCTTGTTTTTTATATTGTGTTTGTCGATTTTTAAGGTTGCAATATCGGTTGCAGTATAGTGATAAATATTCCAGCCTGTCAGGTAAGTTTGGAAGCTAATGTTTCGAATTGATCCGAATTATTTCTGGTAAGTCAGAAAAAAAATCGACTAACATTACTCTTTTAGAATAAAATTCTAAAATTTTTCGACCCTCAAAATCACAAATTTCTCGTTTTTTTATTTTTAATTATTTTTTTTACTGTTTTCATAGTGTCGAAAAATTCAAAAAATCCAAAATTTTTATTTTAGTTCATTAGATTAAATTTTGTGTTTTTGTATTTTTATGAATTTATTTAATCGTTTTCCTTTTTTCTATTTGTTTCTGTCTGTTTTGGACACTGTTGGTATTTATTTTAATCGTATTTCTTCTTTGTTGTCAAATAAAATCTTTAAAAAAATATAAACAAAATGGGAGACTCATTGGATCAGTTGGTTTATCTTATTAATTTGATGGAAGCAAGAGAACAACAATCGTGCTATCAAAATCATATTCCACTTGCGATTTGCAATATTTGTTCTTCAAACTTTCATGGTAATGATGCATGTGCTATGTTGCTAGATACTAATTTTTGTGGTGAGACCCAAATGATAGGTTATCTTCAAGGACAATTCTCATATCTTGAAGAGCAGCCTATTTGGCCATATCAACGATTCCAACAAAATGCATCATTGGAAGGTGACACACAATCATATTTGGAAGAAATTATCAAGCAAATGGCTGAAAATAATAAGCAAATGACTGAAAATAATTTGCAATTTCAATAACATATGCAATCTACGATTCCAATTATAAAATTCCAAGTTGAACAAATAATCTCAAGCGTCCATCAAATTCAAGAGAACATGATGTTTCATGATGATGTACAACCTGTTGCATTATTAGAGGTAACACAATGTGATATCAGTCTTGATGAATTTCCATGTGAGCCCATTAAAAAATTGTTTGTTTCATCTGATGAACACATAAGAAAAAAAATTCAACTGAATGCATGAAAGAGATTATACCACAAAATTTCTTGAAATCTGATCTGGATGAATTATATACTTCTCTTGAAGTAGATGACTCTGTTGGAATTTTTTCTTGTGAATGTGGTGTTTGTAATGTTTCTCATGAGATTAGTGCATCCAGTTTAGGTGAAGATAGTTTGATGTCGACAACCACATATGCAGAAATTCTAGAAAATTCAACAACTCTTGATTTTGATACTAAAAATGTGGATTTTTGTCATAAGCAACCATTGTCCGTAGATTTGTTTTTTGGGTGGAAACTCTAATTCTTTAACCATTTGTGCATCTCTTCCACCAATTTTATCCTACTCACAAGTTAAATGTGGATTCTCTTGTTTTTCATACTTTTGTTATTGCAGTTCTACCATATGTGTAGGCTATTCCTCCTAAGCCACCATATTTTTTACTAATATCCGTTCACTTGCTATTTACTTTTCCTATTTCATGTGTTCGTAGTGCAGAAAGGCCTCCACCAAAACCACTAGACATGAAAGATACATTCCACCTTAACTACTCGGTGTGTTCTTTCCTCTCTCTCCTCTCTCTTATTTTATGTTTGTTTCTTTTATTAAGGAAAGTGCATGTTTTAAGTGTGGGGGAGAGAATCACCTCTTTTCTTTGTTTTTGTTTTGGTTTATTTGTTTTTATTTTGTTTTGTTTCTTTTCTTTAAGTAAGAAATAATAATTTAGAAACACTTTTCATTTTTTTAAAGTTTTGGTCTATAGACTAATCCGAGGTTAGTTGTGGAGACTCGTGAAAAGTCACAAGATCGGTATTGTCTTAACATCGTAAGTCTCATGCATATGGAAGTTAATTTTAATACTTATTGTGACATAGCCTTGAATTCTCATTTTTCTCTTGAGTAGTTTATCTTTATAGTTGGCACCATCTCACACATGCTCTATGTAAGGCAGCCAATGAAAATAAGTGAGTGATCCAAGTTTTATTTGAAAAAAAAAAGAAAAAAGGAATGCACCTTCTTAGTTTGGTGACTCTCACCTAGACACTTAACTCAACGGTTCTATAACCTACAAAAAACTGATTTCAATACCCGTTGTTAGTTGGTTCAGAGGTTTCTGGTGCTGAACTTGGCAGGGTGGATTACGGTCTGATTTCCGCAACTACAATTGGGTAAGCAAACGGGGTATACCACTTAGGTATCAAAACCTCGTGCAAAACGATCAGAGTCACTGACCGATCGCCTTACTATGAGTGTGCGGAGATAACATGCTTAATGTGATTGCGCCAGAATGAAAGAGAATAGAATGAGTAAGTTAGACTTAGACATAATAACATGATTCAGATTGATTTGAATATGTAAGAGGCTTATGTCTGCACAATTATGGATTAGTGTTCCTACGATATCCTTAGTGTGGAAATTTAGTACCTAACGATGAAATCTTAATCGAAGAAGTGTCTGTAGCCTGGAATGAGTAACTGATGATGTTGTTGCGTTCCTTTTGATTTTATTTTGCTCAGACTGCAAAAGTTCTAGTGTGGGGAAATTTGATCAGTGCATTTTGATGCACATTCTTCCATGTTTGTACTCAAGCATTTCTATGTTATTCTCTGGTTTATTTTTATGTTTTACAATGTTTTTCTAATTTAGTTTATTTTTGGTTTAATTTGATTTTCATATTTAATCTTCAGCTTTAACAGCTTTCACGAAAAAAATCATAATTGGAGCTACTAGTATCGGATCGACGCGTTCTAATATGTGTTGGAAAGCTAAGAAAAAGAGCTACGACTTTCATTTAGAAGTCATAAGTTGATTCAGACTGTAGAAGACCTGGAAAATCCGTTGAAGTTGCAACATTAGATTTATAATTTATTTTGGGTCATTTGTTTTGGGCCTGGGTTATGTATTTGACCCAATTGTATTGTAAACCGAATTGTTTTGTTTTTATCTATTACATAGTAGCCGCTAAAGTAAATTTTACACATTATTCATGATGGGAAAATACTCTTGTTTTTGTACGACCATGATGAGGAACTAATCACCAAGGATCGATCTATTGTTCATGTTTCCGCCAAAACTTTGAGGTTTTATAATTTCAATCCAATTTCTTTTCCATTTCAATATTCTTCTATATCTCTCGTATGCTTAATTCGAGTTATATATAATGTCATTGATTTAATTCCATACGTTTATGCTTCCTTGATCATTTTCTCATTTTAGCATTGCTTTACCGTTAAAATTGCGTATGTCGAACCACATTTGCTTAATTCGTGAGTGTTGAATACGTTTGCTTAATTCGGATAGTAGGAATATAAACCACATAGTGTTAATTTCAATTGATAATTGGTACTATAATCGAATAGGGATTGGAATTTGCTTCGTTTTGGGATTTTAATTATCGATGATAAGTTGGCAACCCGAACAGTAGGTTGTTACTATACTTTCAAAATAACTCGTTTTTGATCCGTGCAACACAGCAGATCAGTGCACTACTATTTGACGCCCTTGTATTCTTATGTCTCTCTCTTTAATATTTTGGAGGAATATGCATATAAAGATGTCTACGGATGACAATCTCTGCTTTAGAGGTTATACGATTGTATCCATATGCACTTTTTGTATGGCTAAGTTTGAAACCTCAGTTCCTCTTTTTCTTAAGTGCACATATGTAGTGGATCTTTGGACGTGGTTAGGCGACAAGTTTCTTATCTCTGTTGATTTATCAACTTTTGTGTCTACTCACTCTTGCATCCTCTAGAGGTGTAGCTCACAGGGTAGAGATGTCATGGTTGAGGTATCATTCATACTTTCCACATTATTTGGATGGATTGAAATCTTATTCGCTTTCAAGATGCAACCATTTCTATACATGTTGCTAGAGCAAGAATTGTTACAGTGGTATCCATGAGTGTTAGCTATTCAAATGGTCATATTGTCTTCCCATTCCATTGGACATTGGTATTCTAGATGATTTTTTCTATGTAACAAGAGATTTAAAAATATTGTGACGAATATTTTAAAGCCTTTTACTGGTTGGACTCATCTTTGGCTAGCTACATCTTATATATCTTGATGTTTATGGGTGGTTTCATCGCATTTATAGAGATGGTAATAATTGTGCGAGCAAGATGAATAATTAGGGCCATTATGTATAAAATATTGTTTGGTGAGAATCCCTTTCTAGTTTCATTAGCTTCATGCTTCTGATTTTGTTTCTCTTTGAGGGTTTTGGTTTGGTCTCCCCTCTCATACACATATTTTCCTTTTATTAATAACTAGTAAGTATCCCGTGTTGTCGCACGGGTCCGGTCGAGATTTCATATAACATGGAACTAACTTTGTCATGTAATAGAACATTCCTATATTTTTTAAGTATGACAGCGTATTTTCAATTATATAAGACAACAATTAAAAAAATAGTTAACAGATAGATATTAAAATGACCAGTCAATAGTTGGTTGTCATACGTTCACATTTTACCCATGAATCTCGATGAGTTAACAAACCCCAATTGAATCCAAATAATTAATTGTAAAAATGTATTAAACCAATTTTAGATATTAGCATATTTTCCAAATATAAAATGTATGACAACTTCCCGTCGTGATTCACACTACATGTCTACCAAATTATCTTTTGTAAAGTTTGAATTCATTCTCCAATCGGTTAACATTCTTATAATTATAAATATAAGTTAATAATATACATAAATTTTAAGCATTGATATGTACTTATAATAAATCGTATATTCGATTCTCTAACTTCAATTATATAAAACAATAGCAATATAAATTTTAAAATATGAACATTAAAATGAACTGTCTACAACTGCTATCTCATAGATACATTCACATCTACCCGTAAATCCAGATGAGTTAACAAACTCAGTTGAATCCAAATGAGTTAATTCTAAAACTATATTACATCCTACAATGTATGACAACTTCTCGTTACATTTCAATTTTATTATCTTCTTATTAGATGATATTTATAAATTTTACATAGTTTACAAATTTTACATACTTTTTAAACATACAATTTAACATTTTTTTATCATGATTACAATTTTAAAGTTAATTTAAAAAGATTGTGATATGCTTTAGTTATTTCATAAGTTTTAAAAAATTACAAAATTTCAATTGGTTTTGTTTTGTTTTATTAACCTTTTTATAAAAATCTAAATAATTTCAAAATATATTTTATTTTAAATAAGGATCTAAATAATTACAAAATAATTTTTATTCTTATGTTTTTTAGAATGTACACCATTTTTATAACTACAATTATATATAACAGCAACAAAAGAAACAGTTAAAAGATGAATATTATTTATAACTTCAATTATATATAACATCAACAAAAAAAATACATGCAAATGATTAGTTAAGTAGATTTTTTTAAAAAATACGTGATCTTTATTAATATTTCATAAAAATACATGATTTTAAATATTTTTTATGATAACAAATACTACTTTTATTCAAATTTCACACAAAATAAATGAGTATAATTGTCTAATACAACTAACCGTTCTTCAAAATATATAATTATTACAAAAAAAAATTTAGAATACGTTAATATTCTCAAAAATATAATTGTAACCTTTCAAAAAATATACACAAATATGTTTAGAAAACTGTTATAATCTTATATGTTAAATTATAATTTTCATTCAAAATAAATTAAAATTAAAATTTTATTAATCATAAATTTATGGAATCAAATCATGCATAAAAATAAAATATATTAATGTCACCATTCAAAATAATTTGGCTATATAATAAAAGTAAATGATATTAATGCTCCATTAAAAAGATATATTTGTAAAATTTTGATTTATATATTCTAATGTCTATAACATTTTTACAATATGAAACAGCATCAAATTTATAATATTAAAATAGAATTCAAATTTTATTGATCATAATATTTTGTGGAATCAAATCATGCATATAAATAAAATAGATTGATCATAAATTATTGATCATAAATCTTATGGAATCAAATCATGCATAAAAATAAAATATATTAATGTAATCATTCAAAATAATTTCCATATAAGTATAATAAAAATAAATGATATTAATTTCTCCAGTCAAAAGATATATTTGTACCGTTCGATTTAAATGGTACTCAAATACTACTATTTGATAAAAAAAATTAAAATATTTGTTTCTAATATTTGATAAAACATATTAATTAGTCATACTTTAAAAAATGTTAAACAAAAATAAATCATAAACACTATAAGAAATTGTAATAATTGTTACTAAAATTATAACAACTAAAATAAAAATATATCAATACAAAATACTACTTTTATTTAAATTTCACACAAAATAAATGCATAAGAAACGGTAGAAAATTTTATTTGTTAAATTATAATTTTCATTCTAAATAAAATAGAATTTAAATTTTATTGATCATAAATTTTATAGAATCAAATCATGCATAAAAAATAAAATATCTAGGTTTATAGACTAAAATCAGGCATAAATTTTATGAAATCAAATCAAGATGAACATGCTTTTTGAACTAACAACAACACCAACTTATAGGTTTATGTACTCTTTTCCTAGAATCAAAATTCTACTTTAAAAAATACTTATGTAAGAACGTTCCTGCAAGGACATTGATAGAGTCGCACTATCAGCCATAAATCTGAGGAGTTCCTGTTCAAAGTTCTGTATCCTATCCTCATACTTAGCTTTCATCTTGTCTCGTTGCTTGATTTTGGTGACATCCTATATTTTCAGTTCAGGTTCTCTTTCATGTTTCTTATTTGTCGCATACACTACATAAGAGCACCATTTAATTGCGATGTCTGATCCTCAGCAATAAGTTTTGAAAGAGCGCCATTTAATTGCGATGTCTGATCCTCAGCAGTAAGTTTTGAAAGAGTGATTGATCCTTCCGCTTCGTTTTGAAAGAGTGATTGATCCTTCCGCTTCTGCCTTTTCCCAGCCTGCAGAAATTAAATACAATTTTAGCTAAAACAAGAAGCCCTTTAGCAGGGAACTTTTTTTACATTAAAGAACAATACAAGACATCATCTTCAACTACTTTATCAAGTTGTTTTATCAAACCTTCATTGGTATTTATCTTCATTGGTATTTATCTCAGTGTTTTCCGCTTTTAGTTTTTCATTTATTCTGCAATCACATCCTCAATTATCTCTACCTTTTCTTCACATAGCATCAACTTAGCATTGTTAAAATTAACTCAATTATCAAACGCATACATTGTTAAAATTAAGCTCAACTTAGCATCAAAATGAAAAACACTTCAATTCGCTTCAATTCGAACAATTCTTATGCTTATGCAAAATGCCAACAAACATGCCAATAAACATTTATCTAATTATTCTGATTAGATGCACCAGCAGAATACAATTCAACAGCTACTTTCTAAAGCACAATTTTAATTTTTTTTCTTCCAAGACAATGTAGAACGAATGAGACTCACATAAATTAGAAAAACTCAAAAAGGTAATAATAAAACAAAAACAAATTATACTTAATTTCTTTTCACCAATTAAATGGATCCAAACCTCTTACCTGAAGCTAACTCATCTCATCAAACCATGTCAAGTTAGCCCTGTCCAAAAATCAGAGAAATTAAACAAAGCCCTCTGCAAAAATCAGAGAAATTAAACAATCCAAACAGAAGTAGTTAAACATTAAGCCATAATAGTTCACCATAAACTTGCATCAACAGTACTGCAGCCCTGTCCAAAAATTGTCCAAAAATCAGAGAAATTAAATAATCCAAACAGAAGTAGTTAAATATTAAGTCATAATAGTTCACCATTCACCATAAACCTGCATCAACAGTACTGCATCCCTGTCCAAAAATTATCCAAAAATCAGAGAAATTAAACAATCCAAACAGAAGTAGTTAAATATTAAGTCATAATAGTTCACCATAAACCTGCATCAAGTTGTTTTATCAAATCTTCATTGGTATTTATCTCAGTGTTTTTCGCGTTTAGTTTTTCGTTTATTCTGCAATCTCATCCTCAACTATCGGCAACCTAACAGACCATAGCAGAAAAACAAGAAACATATACATTGTTAAAAACTTAGCATCAAAATGAAAAACACTTCAATTCGAACAATTCTTATGCTTATGCAAAATGCCAACAAACATGCCAATAAACATTTATCTAATTATTCTGATTAGATGCACTAGTAGAATACAATTCAGCAGCTACTTTCTAAAGCACAATTTTAATTTTTTTTCCTTCCAAGACAATGTAGAACGAATGAGACTCACATAAATTAGAAAAACTCAAAAAGGTAATAAAAAAAACAAAAACAGATTATACTTAATTCCTTTTCACCAATTAAATGGATCCAAACCTCTTCCCTGAAGCTAACTCATCTCATCAAACCATGTCAAGTTAATTCTCAAAATCTTGCTACAAAACTCCATCCTATACAGTACTGCAGCCCTGTCCAAAAATCAGAGAAATTAAACAATCCAAACAGAAGTAGTTAAACATTAAGCCATAATAGTTCACCATAAACCTGCATCAACAGTACTGCAGCCCTGTCCAAAAATTGTCCAAAAATCAGAGAAATTAAACAATTCAAACAGAAGTAGTTAAACATTAAGCCATAATAGTTCACCATAAACCTGCATCAAGTTGTTTTATCAAACCTTCATTGGTATTTATCTCAGTGTTTTCCGCTTTTAGTTTTTCATTTATTCTGCAATCTCATCCTCAACTATCTCTACCTTTTCTTTACATAACTACAATTGATATGCCAAACCTAACAGGCCATAGCAGAAAAACAAGAAACGTATACATTGTTAAAAACTTAGCATCAAAATGAAAAACACTTCAATTCGAACAATTCTTATGTTTATGCAAAATGCCAACAAACATGCCAATAAACATTTATCTAATTATTCTGATTAGATGCACCAGCAGAATACAATTCAGCAACTACTTTCTAAAGCATAATTTTAATTTTTTTCCTCAGAAAAAAAGAAGTAGAACACATATCAAGAAGATACACATACCAGGTCCTGTTTGTTGGCTAACACCAAGATGACACTGTTGAGCATAAATGGGTCATTTATGATATTCTGCAAGTAATCCATAGATAAGTTCAAAGTCCGTTGGTAATAACATGGTGTGTGTGCTGCGATAAGTTTTTACTTCATCACCGAAATTCTTGCTTTGCTTTCCCAATTCTCTCGCGGTCCAAACTATCAACAACATAGATCTGCATAAAAAAGCACATATGTATCAACCTTGATACATTAGACCCGTATCCTGTCTTTTCAGTCTATAGAATACACGAATGCTTGTAGTAGGAAAAGCAAAATTTTACAAACCAACTGACAGAAAGAAATCAATGCTTACCAGAAGTACGAAGGAACAGAGGATGCGGAGAAGGATGATGTTGAGCAGAGGAGTTATTTGTCAATGAGAATGGAGATGATGGTGGCGGTGGAGGAGATACGACGAAGGATTGATGGCTGGAGGTGGAACAGAGTTGCGTATGGCAGCGGTTGTAGAGGAGTTCGAAGGAGGTTCCGGTGAGAGAATGAAGGGGTTTACGACGGCTGAAGGTATATGGTAAGAGGTGAGTTTAGGAGAAGAAGCAGAGGAAACCGGTTGTTGGAAGTAAGAGAACAGTGAGGAGATTGATGATGAGAAGGTTTGGGGGAAACAGAATGGAGGTAGGAAAGATGACACAGGTGAGATTTGGAAAAGCTGCGTTATGTGTTGTTAAAATAATGCCTCTAATTAAGGTTAATAGGGATATTAATAAATTCATTTGTTTAGTGTAAAAAAAAAAAAATTATAAAAATGGGGAAAAAATGTGAGAGTGACACATCAGCTCCAAATGAATGTGGTGCAAACATTTGTCATAGTTACTTTATTATCCTTAAAAAATAGACCAAATTGTAATTTTTCAGAAATGGTGTTGTGGTAAAATCCAGGTACTTTCATTTTTATAGATTTATAATAGATATTTTGAGCGTGTGGATATGGATAGAGGTTTTTCATAGAGGTTAACCAAGTCGAGATGTTTGTGTATCTCTTGATGTCTATATCACTCTTGCTCAAAAAACCACGTTATCTCTATAATAGATCGTAAATTAAACATAAGTCAATAATTTAGATCGTAAATTAAACATAAATCAATGTAATTATCAAACAATGTACATCCAATAAATTTAAAATAGGGCATAAATTCGTTATTCAATATAAGTTTCTTAAAATTCATTGCTATTTTACACCAATTATATCTAAAATACGGTGTAAATTTCTTAAATTTAACGTAAATATTTCATATTTTACAGCCGTAATATTTTAAGTAGGATGTAATTTTGTTTAAGTTTAGTGTGTATTTATATATATATATATATATATATATATATATATATATATATATATATATATATATATATATATATATATATATATATATATCAACTTAAATACGATGTAATTTTTTAAATTCAATGTACACTAGAATAAGACCCGCGCGATGCACGGAATTGAGATGAGTTATTTAAGATTAGATATATTTTGGATATATTTAGTATATAAAAGTTTCTAATTAAAATAATTAGATGAAGAAAATATATATAAAAAATACAATCTAAAATAATTTGTTTAATTATGAAAATGTAAGATAAGAGACATCAAAATTAAAAGTGATATATGTGAAATAAATATATAATATTTAAGTACTTTTTTACTGTTTTATATGTTTTTTTTTAGATTGAATACGTTCAACATTCGAACTATTCACACAGCACATAACCAACCATCACACATGACATAATATCTAAGATGAAACTCTCTATTTTACAATGTCTTAGTAATTTGAGAAGGTAATGATTATAATGAATTAGTATATTTCTATGAGTTAAATGATGAATTGTGTATTAAAATTAATGTGGCATGAGAGAAGATGAATTGTCAATCAAATTGTTTGAGAGATGATGATTTCAATCAAATAGTTTGTGTCTTATAATTAATATATTATAATGGATAGTAGATAGATATAATTTAAGAAATGTAATACTCATTTTATATTTTAACTTTTTTTATAATTTTTATGGAGTAAAATATTATATTATGTATTTTGTACGAAAAAAGATGATAGACACAAACAAAATGTTGTTGCGTTTGTCTTTTATTATACCAAACTTTTTTATCCACCTACTTGATTTAATTCTATTGAATTATTTTTTTATGTATAGTTTATTGATATATTGTTAGATATTTATATGTAATAAGATAAAAAATAATGATTTAAGTTTATATTTAAAATTTAAATTTTTATAATTAACTATAATTACAATTAAGAATTATATTTTAGAAAGACATTTATTTGTCTATTGTAAGTTAAAAGTTAAATTTAAAAATATTATTTAATCATTTTATTTTAAGAAATATTAAAATATATATTAAAAAAAATTTATCGAAAAACTTTGAAGAGTGTCATATCATATTTTTTTTAGTGTGACAAACGAGATGTTGAATTGGAATATAGACTCTGTTGCTGCTGGGCAGCACTCCTGCTCTAATTTTGTGAGTGTGGAGAGAGAAAAATTGAAAATTAAAATAGATGTAATAAATATTAGAGAGAGAAAAATGATGAGAGAGATAGAACATAAAAAGTGAGCATGAGAGATGGTTGTAGAAGAAAGGCACTAAGGATCCAATTTTGTCGAATAGTCAATCAAATGATTTCAGAATTCAATCAAATGATGCATGTCTCAGAATTACTATACTTTAATAAATAGATACATTTTAAGGAAAATGTAATAATTTTTTTAATTTATTATTTAACTTTTATTTATAATTTTTTATAGAAAAAGCATTATATTATTTATTTTGTATGAAAAAAGATGATATATACAAAGAAAATAGTAATGATTAATATATAAAAAATAAAATAGAGAATTAACTTATAGAATATATAAATTAGAGTGTTTTATTTTAATTTAGTAGTTATGAGTAGAATGTTACACGTTATGTTATAATAAATAATAAAATTTTTGTAGTTTTAAGTTTTGAAGAGTGTCACATCATGTTTTTATTGACGTGGCATAAAAGATTATGAAATGTGAATCTAATAATTTGAAAGATAATGACTTGTCAACCATATGATTTGTGTCTCAAAATTAATATATTATAATCCTAGATATCTAACAATTTACAATGCATATATGTGAAAAATTACACCTATTTTATCTAAAATAAGGTGGAATATACATTCTATTTACACGCGTTTTAAAACATGTAAATTCGTCATAATATGTCTTAAAAATGGATGTAAAATTTTCTTCTACACTAATAATAATGAAAACACAATAAAATTTAATTTGAGAAGAAACATAGAACATATTCATGGTGTCTTCAAGTCCATGTCTATTGGAATATCTTAATGATCAGCCCTTGAGAATTTAACCTATCACCCCAAAAATTGAATTTGGCACCCCCAAAATTTATATTATGTCAAAAATGCCTATAAAGGAATTTTAGTGGTGGCAAGAAAGAAATTTATGTTAGATTTTCCAAAAAGATAAAATTTATGTTGGAAATCTTGAAAGTAAAATGAAAGAGATAAAATAAAAGTGTTGGAAATAAAAAGCTTCGACAGCTATCAAAGTTTGATAAATGAAAGTAAATGGAGAAAGATATATATATATATATATATATATATATATATATATATATATATATATATATATATATATATATATATATATATATATATATATATATATATATATGAACTTGATTAAACTCGCTTTTCTCTTCGCTCGCATATTTTGAGTGTTTTGAATTTTGTAGTAAATGTAACACCTTGAATTCTAATGCTAAAATCGCTATTTATATTGAAATCTTTATAATTGTAATAAACCGTCATTTCGTCAGAGATTGACAAGTCTTCGTCTGCATGTGTTTTGCCTTCAAACTTACTTCCACACATCCTTCAGATGTAGATATGGCCAAAGGTAGTTATTTAACCATGTTTCGCATTCCAACTTACTCCATCGAAATGGTTTTGTATGCTGCTCTAAAAACCACTAAGTCTTGAAACACTATTGTGTGCATAGGAACTTCAACACATTTCTTTAAAATAATTATGTTGAATAACTGTCCAATTTGTCTATCGAAAAGCACCAATAAAATCATCTAAATTCAAGTGTTTCTTCAATCTTCTTCTCCACATACTGAGATTTGAGGTATGTCAAAAATTTCAACTAAGACATATCATATTTCTAGTAGTTCATTTTTAAATTGCCTGTATAATTTTTAACAAAAATAAAGAAATTCTAACACTTTAAAATTTCAAAAAGTGCTCTAATATACAAAATTTTCTAAATTTTTGATAGAGTAAAAAAACAACTTTTTTTGTTGAATTTGAGCTACAAGATTTTTCAAAAATTCAATAATGTTTCCGAAAGTTATAATATATTTCAGATAAACACAAAAAATGCTCATTTTAAAAAAAATTGTATAAACATTTAAGTAATAGCAGTTATTATTGAGGGTTGTTTTGCATGGTGACAGATTAAATTCTTGGCCTCTCTTTTCTATAGATTACTCTAAGGTAGTGTTGCAAATATCAGAACTGAAAGCAAAACCTTCCATCGCATGTCTAAGTTTTCATAAAATGATGTCACGTTAACATTGCAACATGGTATATTTTAACATGGAACAATGCAAACAAACATTAATTTGAAACTCTTTAATAAGTCTCATATGAAAGAAAAGAGAGCAAACGTGAGCAAGGGCAACTCGCCGACAAAACCAAAGTGAGAAAGGATTCTACATTGGCAAAAGTCACCGGCAAGTCATCCTTGGCTCAAATCCACTCTCTCTGCCTCTTCACGCAAGACATTTGAGTGAATCAACAACACATCAATGAAACTTACCTATTATCTCCTAAACTCAAATCTGTACCATACCCTTCATTTGGTCATGTATTTATAGTCACAAAATTAAATTCAAGGGTTATAGTTTCAATTTCTCAAAAGACATTATTCCATATTAAACATTGACACCTTTTACCAATGTGTCAGTCTTTGACTCTTCTTATCCAAATCCATTATTTCTATACATAAAGAATCAAATTTTATTGCTACAGGAAAAAAATATAGTTGACAATTGGCTCGTTTTCTTGCCAAAAATCTTTGTTTTTTGGTTAACATTTACTTTTTGTGGGAATAGAATATAACTTGGGGCATTAAAGAAGCTAGCAGCTCCTACTAGTGGTTATCCTTATGTTTCTGTTATGGCAATGTCAATATGAATTTGTTCTCACAAAATATAGCTTATCAGAAGAGCGTATATGTTAAGATTTTTACTTTAGTAATTAATGGATTCCATAAGAATATGAGCTAAAAGACATAGGTGTTCTTCATCATTAAATCATTATCAGTACCTTGATTACTCTTGCACAATTGGTTATTTTTAGAAGGATAAGAAGCAATTTAACTTTTACATAGGTGTAATTTAAGCTTTCATACAATTGAAAACATGCTTAAGCAATTTATTTGATATGACGGATGATGCTATAATGGTAAGAAAATTAGAATAGTATTGCCCATACATATAATTAAAAGAAGATAGCTTAGATGATACTACACTTTATTAAATCTGAAACGGCAGATATACTATGTGGCACCTTCCAAAACTCTATTTTACTAGTCAAAAGATTAAATACAATACTTCGACTCTATTTGAGTTTACGGGTTCAAACCTTTAAAAAGACTAACAAAATCTCATTTTAAATAATAAAGGTCTAAGAAACCTACCTACCAATATTCTGACTATGCATATTTTCCTAATAGTTACTTAAACTAAAAATACTATTTAAAATTTCAAAAATAAAAGAGATGTGATAATTCAAACTCAATAAAATATTTTTTTTTCTTCCTAAAATCACAACAATAAAAATAACACTTAAAACGAATGTTTTTAATTTTAAAATAGTTGTCATATAATTTTTAAAGATAAGTAGCTCTGAGTTCATTTTAAAATATAATAGAGTATGTAACAATTTTTTATCGTGTCTATATATTTTACTACTATAATTTTAAATAATATCAAATAATAAACTAATAATAAACAACGAGATTTTTTATTTATTATATATGACAATACAAAGTTTTCTCAAACTGAATTATTGTGTACGTTTTTTCATTTAGAATAGTTGTCATATAGAGTATATAAAAACAACAATAATAATGTCTGAAAAAAAAACGCTAATATTTCAATTGATATCAACTTCAAAGTTAAATAAATTTTTACGTTCCCTTGAATAAAAATTAAAATAGTTAATAAAAAATAATTAAGCTAATATAGCCACTAGCATTTTCAACCTTTATTCATCAGATAACTAAAGTTCGAAAAAAATGACATAAATTTTTTAAATATTTTTAAAAATTATATATATATATATATATATATATATATATATATATATATATATATATATATATATATATATATATATATATATATATATATATATATATATATATATATATATATATATATATATATATATATATATATATATATATATATTATTATTATAATACAAATTTAATAATAATAATATATTTTTTGAAACAAGTATTTAGAATTCATCTAGATTTAACATAACAATCCTAAGTAACAATCTCTTTTTTGTTGACTTAATATAGTTTGGATATCATTTGATTTGATGCACGTTAGGTATAATTAATATTGAAGGGATTCAAAAAATCATACTTTTCTTAAATTTTGTCTCTAGTAATCATATTCATGTACATTAGTGTTAACAAAAAAAGTTCAATTTTTAATGAGGAATATAAATTGAAATCGCATCATATTTGTATTATAGTTATATCATGTCAATTAGTACCACACACAAGATCCATAATACATAATACAACTCATTTGAAGTATATTGATTTGATCTGGATCATATTGTAATTGTATCAAGAATGAGTGTCTTTGCAATTGCTCTAATTGAGGTATTATGGTCTCAATCTTCTATTAGGGGTAGAATAACTAACTTTTGTGCTTGTACCACCCTAAAAAAATTTCTTAGATATGTCAAATTAATAGATTTCAATTTGGATGGACGAGTATACCCATAAATTTAAATTCAGTATTATTAAAAGTATATATGAAAACTCCTATTTTACCATAATTCATTGAGGGACCTTGTTGACATCTATAAAATAAAACTGAAATATTTTTAAATTAAAAATAAATGTAATTTTATTACGTTAAACATAGTGATATCAATTCCGTACTTTTAATTTTCTTTTCATAATGGCATCATTCATTTACATCTATTTTTATCTGAAAATATTTCACATTTCACTATGGTTCTCTTAATCAATTATTGTGATATATTTTCTTCTTTATTTTAAATTTTTTGTTTCAATGAATGGCCGCTTTTTATATAATTTCATTAAAAAAAATTAGATATTACTATGGTTGGTTAAATAATCAGGGTGAAATGTGTTATTTAGAAACATGAAACATTGTTTAGCTTGTCTATTCAACTGCCATTTTTTATATCTTTTGTTGAGTAATCTATCAATTCTAACACATTCAGAGGCATTTTTTCATCTTCATTAAATTAAAAAAAAAAACATGCAATCATTATCTTTGGTTCTTTGGTTATCATACAAAGCCATCACTATCGCTCGTCCTTAGCTTTCTCTTTTATAAAACAACAAAAAATATATATCATTATCGTTTACTCTTGGGTTTCTCTTTTACAAAATAATGTAAAACAAAGTCATGGTAGGAAGAAGAAGGAAGGAAGACAAATAGAGGAGTACAAAACTCTTTTACTTATTCATCATGTTTTCCGTATGTAACTATTCACCATGCATGTATTATATATTTATGTTCACGTTGTTGATAATTATGTTATTGTTGTTCAAATTTATATTGTTGTTGTTGTTAAACTTGATTAGTATTATTGAATGTTGTTGTTAAATTTGATTAGTGTTATTGAATGTTGTTGTTTGTTCATGTTGTTGTTTATTTTATTGCTTAAGTTGTTATTTTTCTTGTCGAATGTTGATGATGTTGTAAGTTCTTACATGATCACATTTGTTGTTGTTGAAAATTGGTGGTGTTGAAAGTTGTTGATGTTGGATGTAATAGTTGTTGTCGAATGTTGATATTTTTGTTGATGTTTATGTTGTTGTTTATGTTGTAGATCATGTTATTGTTGTTATATGTGTGTTGGACATATCATTGTTGTTGTTATTGAATGTATATGAGGTACATTTTCTATGTTGTTTTTGTTTACATGTTGTTGTTGATGAATGTGTATTAGACACATTGTTCTTGTTGTTTAAATGTTGTTGTTAATAGATGTGTATTAGACATATTGTTGTTGTATGTTGTTAATTATGAATATTTATTGGACATATTGTTGTTGTTTGTATGTTTTTTTTTTTTAAAGTTTGGTTTTATCTTTTGATGTTGTTTTTTAACATAGATGGGCTCTGCATCATCTAGCAAGGAAAATCTTACAAGTGATAATGATACAATTGACTCTCATAACAATGAATCTAAAATTACAAAGGGAGGTTATGAGACATGTAACTCTTTGTGCAACTTATATACTTTACTCACTTTCTTTTGAATTACAAATCTCAGATGTTGTGTGACATGGAACTTTTTCGTCTAAAGGATAATTCAGAAATGTTGATTTCAGATCTAAATGAAATGTCGTTCGACCTTGGTTGCATGTCAAGGCTACCACTAGTCGAACAATCTCCAATCTTGCTACTGGGGTAAATACTTCAGAGTAGTTAGGTCTTGTTCTTTGAAGAAAACCTCAAGTTACTAATCTTGCTTTATGCCTTACTACCAATTCATCCGCATATGTTGACTCTCTTCAATGAAACACTCTTTATCCACATGCGCGACACTTACGGATACTCATGTGGGTTACTTTTTGATACACGTGTTAGAAAATTAATATCCATCAAATGGTTTGAGGCTAAATCATGAACGGAATCACTTTCCTTATAAGTATTTCAAGCACTCTCTTTATTGTCTTAGAGTTGGAACGCAAGAATACTCAGGATAATTTAGCCTTTGAATCGAGTCTGCACAAGATTGGTGAAGAACTCGAACACAAGGAAGAGTGTTTGGAATATCAAAGAGGATGTAAGATTTTTTTAGTGTATTATTTTCGAATTCAGAACAACGTATTTATAGGCTATGCATGTGTTGTTTCACAAGTTTGCAACTCTTGATGAAACAACAATTTTTCAGCATAAGATTGCAATTGTTTTCCTATAGTTACATTATACACCACTTTATGAAGTGTTGTATATTTTGAATTCTGAAATTCAAACTTTCAGTAGCCTGAGACAAATTTAACTGCACTTCCACTGGTGGCTGTTAGTGCAAAAACTGACCAAAATTTTGTTCATATAAATTTGAAGGCAATTTCCACTTTTGTCTATGGAGCACTTTTATCTTGTTTAACTTTGTTATATTTGAACACACCCATGAGAATTAGTTGTCCATTAATTTCCAACAACACATAAGTCGGTTTATTTTTTCAAATTAGACTCTGATATTAATTTATTAGTGTGTGGGATACTTTAATGAGAATAAAAAAAATAAGAATTTTATTATGAATTAAAGTATATAAATATTGATACAAACTCTGACTATTTATATACAACCTAAACTATATTTTAACTTATCCAATTTAAATTATATTTATATATTAAATCTAATATTTCAACGCAAGATTTTATGACTCTTTGAGAGAGTTAATAAACAAATTACTTTTAAATTTTTCCAAAGCCTTGAGACAAGCAAGTCTCTAAAGGTTTAAGACAGACAAGTCTTCTAGTGTCAGTCGATGAAATTTAAGATTTTATTACCTAAGTGGTTGTCCATAAGAAATTGTGATTATAATAGAAATCTCTCAAGTAGGAGTAGACTGGATAAGCCTCCTATTAATATGGTGAACCAGTATAAATTCTGTATGTGTTTCTTTCTATTCCTATTCTCTTATTATGGCGTTGCAGTGCTTTACAAAAAGTTTTAATTCCACTGCATTCAAACCCGACTCTCATATACTAGTGTTTTTGTTGCCTTTAAAATTTAAACGACATATAATTTACTCAAAAATCTAAAAATGGTAAAAAAAATTTCAGATAATTCATCCAAAATTTAAACATGAGGTAAAACAAAAATATTAATTCTCGCTATATCGATTCATTTCATAACTTAATATTAATAATTCACAAATACACATCAACAAAACAACAAATAAAAACAATATATTGTTTCAATAAAATACAGTCCTTGAACCACAACTCTTCAAATAAACTAACTAAACATGGATCATATTATAGGTGTCTTCAAAACAAATTATATAGGAAAGTTTTTTGAGGTTAGCCCTGAAACAGTTGCATGGTGCAACAATTGTTTAGACCATATTATTAAGGTAGTGTTCCAAATATCAAAACTGAAGAAAAAATCAATTTATTAAGGTACCCAACTATATACGCAAATGGTGCCAAACTGATCTTGAGACCATGGTATATGTAAAATGCAAAGTAAATTTAATTTTAAACTCTTTAATAAGTCTTATATGAAAGAAAAGAGTGCAAACATGAGCAAGGACTACTCGCCGGCAACATTCAAATGAGAAGGGATTCTACATTGATAGTAGTCACCGGCAAGTCATCCTTGGCTCAAATCCACTCTCTCTGCTTCTTCATGCAAGACATTTGAGCAAATAAAAAACATCAATGAAACTTAACCTATTACTTATCTTTTAAACTCAAATCTGTATCATACTCTTCATTTGGCCATGTATTTATAATCATAAATTAAAGTCAAATGAATTATTCCAAATCAAACAGTAACTCCTTTTACCGATGAGTCAGTCTTTGACTCTTCTTATCCAAAATCGTTAATGCAGTACATATAGAATCAAATTTTTGCTACAGAAGAAAAATATAGTTGACAATGGGCTCATTTTCTTGCCAAAAATGTTAGTTGATTGATTAATATTTACTTGTTGGGGGAATAGAATATAACAAGGGGAACTAAAGCAGTAGAGGAGTGGTTACCCATGTGCTTCGGTTATGGTGTGGTATTGTCAATATCAATAATTTTTTCTTTAAAAAAATATAGCTACTCAGAAGGTCTCTATTTTAATAAGATTTTGACTTAATTAATTAATGGATTCCTAAGAAATACGCTGTTCTTCATCATTAAGTGAATATCTCTATTATATACATATACATACATTTAGAATGGTCCAATTATAAAAATTAAAAGAAATGGCATCTTCTATCTATATATATATATATATATATATATATATATCTTTTCGGGATGTGCCACATAGGACTATTGGGTGATGTGACAAATTTTAAGATATATTTGATGATGTGTTATAGTTATAATTGATTATGTGTTGTTAAAATATTTGATGCATTGGATTTATTATATTATAATAATAATAATAATAATAATAATAATAATAGTAATAATAATAATAATATTAATAATAATAATAATAATAATAATAATAATAAAATATTTTTTACGTGAATCACTCTACTAGTGTTTATGTCCAAAACCAGAGGTGTCGTCGGTCTTCCAGCTAAAGGGACGGCGACACGCTCGAATTTTGGGAGAATGCAAAAATCCTCTTCGTTTTAGGAAACTCCCTTTCGATGAACACAATGAAGAAATTTATGGAGAAAACCTATAACTTTTCACCGCTCCCAGATCTTTAATATATCGATGCATAGTATTTCATAGTGTGTTGCAAGAGTAAGGATGATTGTTGCTGCGCTATAGCGGCAAGCAAAGAGTTGGTATTATTTTTATCGGGTGATATATACCGGTTAGGTTATATCGTATCGTGTCCACAGAGATTGGTTATTGATTCGTCGTCGTTCGACAATTCTATCGTTAATGAGTTTGAGATTAAAAGAAATGAAAATAAAAGACAAAAAGTAAATGAACAAAAAGTATAAAGGATAGACAGCTTGTCCGGAACGAATGTAAACTACCCGTCACAGACTTAAATCTACCACCCATGTCATACTCAGCCTATGATACTCATCCGTGTCATCACATACCTCTCACAACCTTGGTTATTTCTAACCCAAATCGAGAATCCTCCTAAATCATCTCAATAACCATGATTGGCCTATCTCAACGACACAGGAGTCAACTGCGTCACCTCCATAACTATCTCTAGCATACTTCACCAACACAAAGGCATTAAGTTCAGATATTCTATAGTGAATGTTAGATCTAAACCCATTTCTAGAATTCAGAAACTAACAGATAACTATCCTAGGTAAGAATCTAAGCAATCTATCTCTAGTAAAGCTCAAATCCCTAACATAAAGTAAAAACCCAAGATAACTACCAACACAGATTTGTAAAGCAAACTTTATACAAGTCAAGGGCAATAAATATACAAGAGTTATGAGTAGAAATACATACAAACCCAACAAAAGAGAAATACACAAAGAGGAGAAGAGATAAACCACAGATCTACACTGGTTGTCAAAGCCAATCGAAGAGCAATCCACCTCCAATCATCCATGAGCAAGCCCTAATGTTGTTTGCTAAGCTAATCTACCAAAAATGAAGGTTGATGGAAATGGGGATCAAAAACCACCCCAAAACCATAACCTAGAAATCTGTTTTGAAAAGTATTTATAAACAAAATCCCGCAGACCGCGCTAAGCGCGACTTACTTTATTACTTCAAACCACTTTACCGCGCTAAGCGCGCTCAGAACCGCGCTAAGCGCGAAAGTTGCTGTTTGACCTCCCAAAAATGCGTCTTCGGAGCCGTGTTTTCGACACTTTATTCCTCCATGCTCCAAATATGCAACAAATACCTACAAAAATAGATACAAAACTATCAAACGGTACATTATGTACACAAAACACAATAAAACATATTTACAATAAAAATTGGGGTTATTCAACGATTATTAACAAACAAGAGTGCCACAAAACATATATACAAAATAACTACATTTTGGCACTTATCAATGATCAAGAACAAATCATGGCGAAGGGTCCTTACTTCATTTATGGTAAGCCTCTCTTCTTGAAAATCTAGACTTTGGACTTTGAAATTAAGGATGATGTACTTTGTGACATCCCAAATAATTCAATTATTAAATAATTAGAATTTTAATTATTAATTTAATTAAAAGTTTAATTATTAGAATTTTTAGAATATTGGATTTAATTAATTAATTAATTAAATAAAATGAAATGTTGGGGTGTGAAGTTGAATTGGAGGGTGTGAGGAGTAAAACACTCTAATTATTCTAATTGTTTTATTTCTATTGTTTGGAATAAATAAAGGGAAAAAAGGGAAAAGAGAAGGAATTGGAATATTCACTCTACGTACATTTGAGAAGAGGAGAAAGAAGGAGGAAAAGGCAAATGCGTCGGAATTCGAAGGATCATCGCAAGGTAAGGGGTGATTTTGTCTGGTTAATATGTCTTATAGGATTTGATAATCAATAGGATGGAATAATATGTTAGGAATCTCGAATTAGGATTTTCTAGGTTATGCCCTAATGATGTGATCCGACGTAAAAACCCCAATTGGAATTCATAGGAATGGTTACTATGTGTAGGTTGATTTGTGGATTAATTAGAGAGTGTAATTCTATTGTTAATTGGATGTGAAAATACATAGTTTTACTGCTTCTGTTGTACTTTGGCTGTTGGTGATGAATGGTATCGTTTGGAATTGCATAACAGTGGAAAAACCAGGTTTTTGGTGGAAAAAAACGCAGCATGAGTCGACCCAAGGGGCTATGCATCGACACAAGCTGCGTTGATTTAAGAAAACAGAGGCTTGAAAACTGCTTGTGTCGACACATACAGCCTTGTATCGACTCATGGGGCATTTTTAGGGATTTTGTATCGACACAAGAGAAGCATGAATCGACTCATACTGAAGAAAAATAGAAAAATGGAATTTTGCAGAACGTATGTGTCGACTCATACGAAGCTTGTGTCGACACAAGCTGGTTTTGTATTGACACATGAGATTTTGTATCGACCCAAGCTGGCAGGAAATTAACAAATACTTTTGAAACTGTTTTGGCCATATCTTTGCGACCGTAATCCGATTTAGTCGTAGTTGGAACCGTTGGAAAGCTGGAAGTATGTACTTTCCTATAAAAACATTATTAACACCTAGTAAGTGAATCTTGTTGGATTAATATGACTTTCCATATGAGGTATCCGTTGTTATTCGTGGTTGTTCGTCGTTGACGTTGTAAATACTTGATAGATGTTAATATCATGTGTTGTGATTGAGGTTGTATATGCATGGTTATGTTGTGTTGTTTGATGGTGTTAACCATGTATGGAATGATGTTGTGATATCATATTCCTTATTTGAATGTTGCATGTTTTATGTTGTGCATGCATATGCATTCTGGTGGTGGTTAATTTCCATTGTGTGGAATTGGACCTGCAGAGCCAATACCCGTATCCAGCGGTTTAGTGGTGGTAAGGCTAGATTCGTGTCCCAGTGGTGTATGGGCGAATCGTTGATTAACGTTGTTTCCGAGGTGGAAACGGAACAGGGTGTGAATTGAGTTCACGTTTGGTACCACATGTATTGAGTCTGCATTGCATATGGAGTTATAACATGATATGATGGTTTCCAGTGTTATAATTTCATTGTTGTTGTCGTTATTGTGCATATTGATCTGTGTGAATCGTAATCGTGTACTATAATCTGATTAGCTAATGAGGGTGAAATAATGTATTGACTGTTTTATTGTTTTTAGAAACATATAATGAATTTTAATTGTTGATGAAATATCACCCTTACTTTGATAATTTCAGATTGAAGTGTTAGCCGCTTAAGAGATGGTGAGGATAGCTTTGGGCTGTGCTATTTAGATTGTCCGCGTGTCAGTGTCATGCTCTGGTAGTTGTAACACTAGGGAACGATTGTTTTGGAATTATAGAATTGAACTTGTTTTCCTTTGGTTTATGTTGGAATAATAATGAATTAAATTTATTCCGGTTTTGATGCTATTTTCCGCTGTGTAGAACATATTATTGGTTTTTGAATTATATTTAATAAAGTCCTCAGTGAAGCATGACATATTGTTGAGATTTTCTGTTTTTAATAAATTGTAATGCCCTTTCGTTTATGTTACAATAGTGGTATCAGAGCATAGTCGGTCATTGTGACCAGTGTCGTCGCGTCTTTATCCCTTTTGTATGCGACTAGTGCAAGGTAACACTGTCGATACTTGTGTTCTAATGAGGTTGTTTTGTAATGTTACAGAACAATGGCCAGAAGAGATAACGAAAGAGACGATGCTCCTATTGTTGAGGCTTTGGGGATGCTAGCTGGTGTGCTCGGAGGGAATCAGCTGGGAGCTGGTATCGGTGCTGATAGATAGTTGGGGAATTTTCAGAGGAATAATCCTCCATTGTTCAAGGGCACGCATGATCCCGAAGGTGCTCAGAGATGTTTGGAAGAGATCGAGAGGATTTTCAGAGTGATTAATTATGCAGAAGAGCTGAAGGTGAGGTATGGTACTCATATGCTGGCGGAGGAAGCTGATGATTGGTGGGTTGTTACCGGGACAGAAATGGAACAAGATGGTGTTGCACTGACCTGGGCTGTGTTCATGAGAGCTTTCCTGAGGAGGTATTTTCTTGAAGATATTCGGGGGAAGAAAGAGATTGAGTTTCTGGAGCTCAAGCAGGGAAACAAGACCGTGAGTGAGTATGCTTTGAAATTTACTGAGTTGGCGAGTACTATGCTATTCCAATAACGATGCAGTTGGAGAATTTTCCAAATGTATCAAGTTTGAGAATGGTCTTCGTGATGATATCAAGCAGGGTATCAGGTATCAGCGTATCCGAAGGTTTTTTGACTTGGTGGACTGTAGTAGGATTCTGGAAGAGGATCTTGCTAATTCTCGAACGAATGCTCGGGGGTATGTTGATCGGAAGGGTAAGCAACAGATGGATCGTAGGAAACCTTATGATAAGAATAATCAGAGATCCGGTGGTTGGAAGAAGCCTAGTGGGGGAGATTCTAATGCTCCTATCAAGTGTTGTAGGTGTGGTGAAATGGGGCATCGAGCTAATGAATGCAAGAATGATGCGAAGAAGTGCTACAACTGTGGGAAACCTGGTCATGTAGCTAGTGATTGCAGAGAAAGGAAGGTAACTTGTTACAACTGTGGTGAAGAGGGTCATACTCGTCCGCAGTGTACTAAACCCAAGAAGGAACAGGCTGGTGGTAAAGTGTTCGCTTTGTCGGGATCTGAGACTAAGTCGATTGGTTGATTAAAGGTACATGTTTTATTAATGGCATACCTTTGATTGCGATTATTGATACTGGAGCGACACATTCTTTTATTGCTTTGGATTGTGCTAAAAGATTGAATTTGGACATATCTAATATGGATGAAAGTATGGTTATTGGCACTCCTGCGTCGGGTTCAGTGACTACTTCATTTATTTGTAGGAATTGTCCTATTATGATTTTTGGTAGAGGTTTCGGTATGGATTTAGTGTGCCTACCGTTAGAACAACTTGATATCATCCTTGGAATGAACTGGTTGGAATTCAACCAAGTTCATATCAACTGATTTGCGAAGACGATTATTTTCCCTGAAGAAGCTAGTGTCGAAGATGTGACTATGTCGGTTAAGCAGATGAATTTAGCTGTTAATGATGGTGTCGTGGTGTTTATGTTGTGTTCTTCGACGAAAGCGAAAGGAAAGGCTAAGAGTAGTGAATTTCCTGTGGTGAATGAATTTCCATAAGTGTTTCCGGAAGATGTTAGTGAATTGCCACCTGAGAGAGAAGTGGAATTTACTATAGATTTGATTCCTGGAACTAGTCCGGTGTCGATGGCGCCTTATCGCATGTTGGAATCCGAATTGTCGGAGTTGAAGAAGCAGTTAGAAGAGTTACTTGAGAAGAAGTTTATTCGTCCGAGTGTTTCTCCGTGGGGTGCTCCTGTGTTGTTGGTTAAGAAGAAAGAAGGTTCAAATAGACTGTGTGTTGATTACAGGCAGTTGAACAAAGTTACAATCAAGAATCGGTATCCATTGCCGAGGATTGATGATTTGATGGATCAACTAGTTGCGGCTTGGGTGTTCAGCAAGATTGATTTGAGGTCTGGATATCATCAGAGTCGTGTGAAAATGGAAGATATTCAGAAAACTGTATTTAGAACGAGGTATGGACATTATGAGTATTCTGTTATGTCGTTTGGAGTTACTAATGCACCTGGTGTTTTCATGGAGTATATGAACAGGATATTTCATCCGTATCTTGATACGTTTGTGGTGGTCTTTATTGATGATATTCTAATATATTCGAAGAGTGATGAAGAGTATGCAGAACATCTTAGAATTGTGTTGGAGTTGTTGAAGGAAAAGAAGCTTTATGCGAAGTTGTCCAAGTGTGAATTCTTGTTGATTGAAGTAAGCTTTCTTGGTGATGTGATTTCCAAGAATGGCATTGTTGTTGATCCTACGAAGGTAGAAGCGGTATCTCAGTGGGAAGCGTCGAAGAATGCTTCTGAAATCCATAGTTTTCTTGGTCTTGCAGGTTACTACGTAAAGTTCATTGAAGGATTTTCGGTTAGCTTTGTCGTTGACTAAGTTGACAAGAAAGGGTCAGGTGTTTGTTTGGGATTCTGAATGTGAGAAAGGATTCCAAGAGTTGAAGAAGAGGTTGACTAGTGCTCCGATTCTGCTTTTGTCGAATCTGGCGGAATCATTTGTTGTGTATTGTGATGCTTCGTTGATAGGATTAGGTGGTGTTTTGATGCAGGATAAGCAGGTAGTGGCTTATGCTTCGAGACAGCTGAAGATTCATGAAAGGAATTATTTGACTCATGATTTAGAGTTGGAAGCAATGGTATTTGTTTTGAAATTGTGGAGGCATTACTTGTATGGTTCTCGATTCGAGGTATTCAGCGATCATAGGAGTCTGAAGTATCTCTTCGATTAGAAAGAGCTGAACATGAGGCAGAGGAGGTGGTTAGAATTCCTGAAGGATTATGATTTTGGTTTGAACTACCATCATGATAAGGCAAACGTTGTTGCAGATGCATTGAGTAGGAAGTCGTTTCATATGTCTATATTGATGGTGCGTGAATTGGATTTAGTTGAGCAATTCAGAGATCTGAGTTTGGTATGTGAGACTACTTCTGATAGTGTTAAGTTGGGTATGTTGAAGCTGACTAGTGGTATTCTTGATGAGATTCGAACGAGACAAAAATATGATATTGGTCTAGTTGATAAATTGACATTGATCAACCAAGGTCAAGGAGGTGAATTCCGAATTGATGAGAACGGTGTTATGAGATTTGGTGACAGAGTGTGTGTTCCGGATGTTGCAGAGATTAGGAAGAGTATTTTGGAAGAAGGACATCTTAGTGGATTGAGTATTCACCCTGGTGCTACTAAGACGTATCATGACTTGAAAAAGTTATTTTGGTGGCCTGGAATGAAAAAGGAAATTGCTGAATTCGTTTATGCTTGTCTGATTTGTCAGAAGTCGAAAATTGAACATCATAAACCGTCAAGACTGATGGAACCATTGTTTGTTCCGGATTGGAAATGGGATGGCATTTATATGGATTTTGTATCTGGTTTGTGAGGACAGCGAAGAATTGTGATTCTATCTGGGTTATTGTTGATCGGTTGACGAAATCTGCTCATTTTATTTCGATAAGAATGGATTATCCTATGGAGATGTTGACAGAATTGTATGTCGAGAAGATCGTGAGTTTGCATGGTATTCCTTCTAGTATTGTGTCGGATAGAGATCTGAGGTTTACGTCAAAGTTTTGGACAAGGTTGCAAGAAGCTTTGGGTACTAAGTTGCGGCTGAGTTCCGCTTATCATCCGCAGACAGATGGTCAGACGGAGAGAACGATTGAGTCATTAGAGGATTTGTTGAGAGCTTGTGTGATGGAGAAAGGTGGAGCTTGGGATATTTACTTACCATTGATTGAGTTTACCTACAACAATAGTTTTCATTCGAGTATTGGTATGGCTCCATTTAAGGCATTGTATGGTAGGAGGTGTCGGACGCCGTTGTGTTGGTACGAATCTGGAGAAAGTGCTGTAATTAGACCGGAAATTGTCCAACAGACATCGGAAAAGATTAAGATGATTTAGGAGAAGATGAGAGCTTCTCAGAGTCGTCAGAAGAGTTATCATGATAAGAGGAGGAAGGATCTCGAGTTTAGTGAAGGAGATCATGTGTTTATGCGAGTTACTTCGATGACTGGTATTGGTCGAGCTTTGAAGTCAAAGAAGTTAACTCCGTGCTTTATTGTTCCATTTCAGATTACGAAGAAGGTTGGAAAAGTTGCTTATCAGATTGCTTTACCGCTGTCGCTTGCAAATTTGAATGATTTTTTCCATGTACCTCAGTTGAGGAAGTACTGAAACAACCGGCTGAACATCATCCGATAACTATATCAATGAAGTCGCCATCGAACGTTTTTTTATCTTGCAAAAGGAGAAAGGTAAACGCATCGCGAAAACCTAAAAGGGATTAGACACGGTCTTGCGATCGAGAGATAGGGTAAGAGAATCTATTACGCGAAGGGAAGGTATTAGCACCCCACACGTCCGTAGTACTCTACGGTATCCACTTCTATTTTCTACCTAATGGGTGTGTTTATATCTATTTACTGCTTAATCACTATATTTGTATGCTAAAAGAAAATGCATGTGAAAGAAAATAAAATAAAGAAAACATGGGGAAAAGAAGGAAGTATTTACAAATTTTGCTCGATCGAGCCCCGTGACAAGATGCCTACGTATTCTCTCGTGCAATGGAAAAGTCAGAGTGTCGTAGTTCGGCTCATATGTTTTGGTGGGTTATGTGTTTTTTACTTATGAAAAAGAGTTTTAAACACAAAAAGAAAACCCGTAGGAAAAAAAGGTTTGTATTGGTTGGTTGCTTTTACCTTTGAAAAAGGAGTTTGAACCATTTATTAAGTGTTTTTATTTGCAAAAGAAAAAGAAAACAAGTTTTAGTTTTATTACATGCAAGGATGCAAAAGAAACTAGAAAAAAAATTAAGGGGAACTATCTAACTCTATCCCTAATGTTATCATGCATGGATTACAACCTAAGGTCTAACTCGAATCGCTACCTAAGGTAGATTCAAGAGAATCCTAAGGGAACATGCCAAAGGTTTACAACCTAAATCTATGTCTATCTCGATTCGCTACCTGAAGTAGAATCGAAAACGACAAAAAGGAAAGGAACAGGTTTGTAACCTAAATCTATGTCTATCTTGAATCACTACCTAATGTAGAATCGAAGATGACAAAAAGGGATGAAGCAAGCAAGTGCTTTGGCAGAAACGCACAAACAATGCAATGCAAACAAACAAATGGCACACAAGCGCAGGAAAAGGAGGAAGTCCCATAGCCTCGAACAGTAACGAGCATACCGTGAGTCAACCAGGAGCCGACACATCCGATTCCTGTGAATGGTATCACCGCATGACATGAATTGTCAAGTGTGAAGAGCAAATGATGCAAGTTCTACAATAAATGCGAACCCCAGGAAAGCGTGGAGAGTCAGAATAGGGAACTTTTGCCACTTTATTATTATTGACTCGATAAAGTAAGCAACACGATTCGCGTGTACTGAGCTGACACGGACTAGAACTATGCGGGGGTTGATTGCGGACCCTTTCCGCTTGCCCATCATATCATCATGACTCGATAGTAGAAAATATAAAAAGCGGGACTTTGCTTGGTGGTGCCACGTCGGGTGTCCTAACCACTCTTGACCTATGCAAGCACAAATATAAACACTTACTGAGAATTACCTCCCTATGCAGATGGAGGATTTTAAACAAACCAAACACAACTAGCAAACAGAAGCGCCCTAAACGGGTCTTTAAATAAACCAGGGGTTCCTGAACATGCTCCAACTACGGAAGCCCCTTCATACATCTCTATTCCTACTTCTCATGGCAAGGAAAACGGTAAAACCCTAATCTCATGCTCTCTAGAAAAGCGGTAAATAAAGTAAAATAAATACCAAACGGATAATAATCCGAAGAGCACAGCGAGCTAAGAAATACTCTGGAAAACTTCGAGTAAACTGCCATCAACAAAGCAATAATAAGAAACAGCTTGATCAATATAATCTACAAGGTGATATTGTGCAACATGTGCGTGTAGCAAACAAGTCCTCATAACAATCGGAACACCTGCACAAAGGTACATATCCAGACAAAACAACAGAATATGTGTTTCTCGTAACATGAGAAAACACAAAGCAAAATGAGTTTAAAACGCAAACAGAACCACGGGAGAAGTAGTAACCACGTGAGAAGTGGTATGTTAGTGTACCAAAATTAGGTACCTAACCAAAACATCCTCAATGTACCTTCCACAAGTCAACAAACATATCAAAAATAAAAAGGAAGCGGGAATACAATTGCATATTCACATCACATGTCAAAATGTGATCTAAAGGTGAAGAAATGGAATGTAAATGTGTATAGCAACATAAGAATGGAAAACCGAGCAGAAACACACACATAATGCAAAATAACCCATGAATGATATCAAAATCGATCTAAGTCCATCACAATAGTTCTCAAATGCAATGCTAAACATAATTAGAGAGCTAGAGTAGTTAGAAATCAAAAAACTACACTAAAATGACTTAAAATGTATTATTCAAAAAGAAATCTAAGCATGAAAGGTAGATTCTTAATAGATGGCATAAACTACATGTTCAAAAGCCTTCCTAAACATCTAAACAAATAGAGGAAAAACTACAAATTAAACATGCGAAAGGAAGCTAGAAAAACTATACAATTATCACACTAGTTCCTAAGAATCGAACTATTAAAGGTTAGTTTTGAAGTTATATCTACAATCCTAAGATAAGGTCTACATTTAACTACAATTATATAGTAGAAAAACATCCTAAAGTTTCTAAGAACTACATGGTATTATACTCCTACCATTAGTCAATTCAAGTGACAAAGGAAAAACATGCTTCTAAACATATTATCGAAAATTGATTAAAAATTAAAAGAAATTAATTGCAAAAATATCACAAAAAATATCAAAAATATTCTAAGATCCTAAAATGTCATAAACTAATTTTTATGTATTTTTTATGAGTCGATGGAATCGAAAACGGAAGCAAAATTGACAATATGTCAAAATTGTGTAAGCATGAAACAGGGGGGTGTATTGCAGAATTTTTAATATGATCTAAATCTAGTTGTTATTGCCAGGACTGGGCTCAAACAGGGGGGTATGGCCAGGAATTCTCTAAGCCCAATTCAGATCTTACACTAAGTCCAATCTAACAAAAACCTATAAAAAAAAATTCACAGTCAGATTTTCTAAATGTCACGTTTTATTATGTGTATGTAACATATATCAATTGGTCAAGTTAACTTAAGTTATATTACCAGATTTTTTTTAAAAGAAAAAAAAAAGAAGAGACACGTGGCGAATCCGATTGGCTATTGGGGAAAATCACATGAGCTAATGGGAAGAGGACACACCTGGGGTTAGCATGGAAAGCAATCGGAACAGTGTTTCCGGCTTCCTTCTCTGACGTGATACCACTGCCGAAATCTATGAATCGTCGCCACGAGTAACAAACGAGACACTGCCCTACCCAAAATCTTGCTCTGAATCTGAATCTGACCTCGAAAATTCCCGGTGGCGCAATAGAAATCCCCAAAAAAACTCTATAGCTCCATTTGAATCTCCATGTCACAATTTGAATAATAATAGTTATCTTTCAGCTTCCGAGAAACAAACTCAGGCCACCGAATCTTGAAAATGAGGAAGGGGAAGGATAGCTCAAGCTCGTGTAAGATGATGGACGATTCATGAGAGAATACGTCGGAGTTCGTTGGAACCGCTTCTGCCGAATCCGAATATTATCGCCGATAAGAGATGATGGTAGTGTAGCATAGGAGATCCTCACAGAGTGATGATGATGGTGGAAGTGAAAGAGAGGGAAAGGTGGTGATAGAAAGCGATGAAGGTCTGTTGCTGGTTGTCTATTGCAGATGGTGAGAGCAACCGTGGATGAGAGTGGGAACAGATGGATAGAGTGGGAGTAGAGAGAGCGATCTATAACGATGAAAGAGGGAGAAAACCCTCCTCCTTGATTCCGGTTAGAGTTTGTTATCAAGAGAGGGAAGAAAGGTTGGTAAAGATCCAAGTTTGTTATGGCCGTTAGAATCTGTTTGTTACCAGTTCTTGATGCAGATGAAGGTGGAGGATATAGAAGAAAAGAGAGGGTGATGAGGTGATGATTCTGCTATGATGGTTATTAGAATGGCCGCGAGAAGTTGTTGTTTTTCTGTTCTCTGTGGTGAAGCAGAATGGATGGGTGAAGTAGAAGAATGAATAAGAGTGAGTGGTCGTTTTTGAGTGAGAAAATGGAAGAGATGCGATGGTGTGGTTTTTTCTGTTAGTTTGTTATCGATTATCGTGTGTCAAGAGAGAGAGAGAGAGGAAGAAGATAGGTGATTGTTCTGTTATGGTGGAGCAAGGAAGATGGTGATAAAAAATTGTCGCTTCGGGAGCGAGGAGTGAGAGTCCAAGATTATGGGGTGAGACAGAGAGAGAGAGTTAGTTACAGATTCTGTTAGTTTTTTATGAGATTCCCTGCTCTTCACATTGCATACACCCATATCCCCTTAATGCACATACATAAATGCAAAAATACACGATGCCAACTCAATGTACAACTGTGTCCACATGATGAATTTTACGCGTCGATATTTCGAGCTACAAGCCTTTTTCCGATATGATGCAAAGACAAAAATTGGAGAGGACACATTGATGAACAACTTTCGTGTTGGAAAATTTTCGATTCGAAGTTCGTGACGTGAACGAAAATAGCCTTGAAGTTGAGAGATCACAACTGACTGCATTACCAAGGAGTTTTCCTGAGCATTGCCAACCATTTGTTCATGCCATGTGTACTACTTTATGGCCTCATAACTCTTCCGATACTCGACCAAATAACGTGAACTCGGTGCCATTGGAAAGATGACGTGTGGCAGAACAACTTTGAGTGAAGCAGAATGGATGGGTGAAGTAGAAGAATGAATAAGAGTGAGTGGTCGTTTTTGAGTGAGAAAATGGAAGAGATGCGATGGTGTGGTTTTTTCTGTTAGTTTGTTATTGATTATCGTGTGTCAAGAGAGAGAGAGAGAGAGGAAGAAGATAGGTGATTTTTCCGTTATGGTGGAGCGAGGAAGATGGTGATAAAAAATTGTCGCTTCGGGAGCGAGGAGTGAGAGTCCAAGATTATGGGGTGAGACAGAGAGAGAGAGAGAGTTAGTTACAGATTCTGTTAGTTTTTTATGAGATCCCCTGCTCTTCACATTGCATACACCCATATCCCCTTAATGCACATACATAAATGCAAAAATACACGATGCCAACTCAATGTACAACTGTGTCCACATGATGAATTTTACGCGTCGATATTTCGAGCTACAAGCCTTTTTCCGATATGATGCAAAAACAAAAATTGGAGAGGACACATTGATGAACAACTTTCGTGTTGGAAAATTTTCGATTCGAAGTCCGTGACGTGCACGAAAATAGCCTTGAAGTTGAGAGATCACAATTGACTGCATTACCAAGGAGTTTTCCTGAGCATTGCCAACCATTTGTTCATGCCATGTGTACTACTTTATGGCCTCATAACTCTTCCGATACTCGACCAAATAACGTGAACTCGGTGCCATTGGAAAGATGACGTGTGACAGAACAACTTTGTTTTTATTTACAAACCCAAACAAAGCCATAATCATTAAAAAAAGTGTTTGAACTTTGCCACGCGACTGTTCGATGAAAGTCCTGGCTTGGCTGGGCAAGTCTTGCGCGTGACATCCAACAATTTTCCAACTTCAAATTGTGAACTTTGTTGCTTCATATCTTTCGCTCCGATGTCCAAAACGAAACAATTCCTAAACGGAACTTGTAGAGGACATGGCAAACTCCATCTTTCATGTTCAAATTTTTTCTGTGCGGCGATCGAATCGATGATAAAAACGACCTCAAACATGTGCACAATAACTGTTTGATAAAATGCTTCCGTATGCATGGCAACAATGCATGCACCATCTCGTATTTTTGGCAATTTCAAACTGTCAACTACGACGCCCCATATCCTTCCCTCCGACGTCCGAAACAAAATAATTTCTAAACGGAACTTGTAGAGGGCATGGCAAACTCCAACTTTCATGTTTAGAGTTTTTTCGTGCGGTGACCGAATCGACGATAAAAATAGCCCAAAACATGCGCACAATAATCATTCGAATATTGCAAACATGATGAATTCATAACTTCCGAGCCTCATAACTTTCGATCCGAGTCCCGAATGAATTCGATTCCTTCAGCAAAGTTGTAGATTTCTGCGAAATGAATAACTTTGATTTTGAACTCAACTCGAATCGAAGCCTCGAAATACGTGTAAGATACCTCCGAAGTCGAGTACTTAAACACATTGAAAAACACTTAAAATTTTACTAAGTGTAAACTTCAAGAGTTATGAACATTAAACTTCGGAGCCTCATAACTCGAAATCCGGGCATTTTTGGAGAAATCTTCACAATGATAAATTCGGAGTACAAAATATGCTCTTTCCAACGATTACCAACTCATGAACTTTCGACCACAGACGAGTGAGATACGGAGTCAACAACATGGTTCCGTGAACACAAACTGCTTAAAACTTAGAAAAAATTTCTAAGTCCAAGATTACTTAAAATGCAAGAAACCTCATTTTCTTCTGACTTTTCTCAACAAATGCTCACATTTTCTCGAATTTTGACTTTTGACCATAATTTTGACAAGAAATTCCACTCGGTCAAACTTTGACTTTTGTTGACTTTTTAATACACACACTCCAATATCATTTTATCCGACCGTTCTTGATTTTCTGATGAATCGCGTGGATCGATAAGCCATATATAGATACTTCGAGACTCGCGGAAGGCCATAGAATCAATTCGGGCTCAAATATTCGACCACAACCTGCTCTTACTCAAAAACCTCAATTAATATCCTCAAGATAGGCAATCAGAACCTCAAATCCTCAATTCTCGAGATATAGCCAGAAGCGTTTCAAACACACACGTCTTGTACACTGAGGTGACACTGGAAACAATAGAACTTCATATATTCATCTTCTGGAACCAAACCTCTTCTTAAGAATTGTACAGGTTCATACGATTTAGAAAAATCTCGAACCCATGGTTAACGCATGAATGATATGCATGTCATGCACCTACTGATTAAATGTAAGCCAATTATTTATTAAAAAAAATAAAGAGGGCGAATTTTGGGGTGCAACAAGTACATTGCTGATTCGTCTCATGAGATTCAGGTAGATGATATACAGGTGCGAGATAATCTGACTGCAGTTGCGGGGTAAAGAGATAGCTCTGGTGAAAGTAGCTTGGGGAGGACCAGCAGGTGGAAATGTTACTTGGGAGCTGGAGAGCCAGATGAAGGACTCTTATCCCGAACTTTTCATCTAAGGTATGTTTTCGAGGACGAAAACTCTTTTTAGTAGGGGAGAGTTGTGACACCCCAAATAATTCAATTATTAAATAATTAAAATTTTAATTATTAATTTAATTAAACATTTAATTATTAGTATTTTTGGATTATTAGATTTAATTAATTAATTAAATAAAAGGAAATGTTGGGGTGTTAAGTTGAATTGGAGGGTGTGAGGAGTAAAACACTCTAATTATTCTAACTGTTTTATTTCTATTGTTTGGAATAAATAAAAAGGAATAAATAAAGGGAAAACAGGAAAAAGAGAAGGAATTGGAATATTCACTCTACGTACATTTGAGAAGAGGAGAAAGAAGGAGGAAAACCCAAAGGCGTCGGAATTCGAAGGATCATCGCAAGGTAAGGGGTGATTTTGTCTGTTTAATATGTCTTATAGGATTTGATAATCAATAGGATGGAATAATACGTTAGGAATCTCGAATTAGGATTTTCTAGGTTATGCCCTAATGATGTGATCCGACGTAAAAACCCCAATTGGAATTCATAGGAATGGTTACTATGTGTAGGTTGATTTGCGGATTAATTAGAGAGTGTAATTCTATTGTTAATTGGATGTGAAAATACATAGTTTTACTGATTCTGTTGTACTGTGGTTGTTGGTGATTATCGTTTGGAATTTAATAACAGTGGAAAAACCAGGTTTTTGGTGGGAAAAAACGCAGCATGAGTCGACCCAAGGGGCTATGCATCGACACAAGCTGCGTTGATTTAAGAAAATAGAGGCTGGAAAACTGCTTGTGTCGACACATACAGCCTTGTATCGACTCATGGGGCATTTTTGGGGATTTTGTATCGACACAAGAGAAGCATGGATCGACTCATACTGAAGAAAAACAGAAAAATGGAATTTTGCAGAACGTATGTGTCAACTCATACGAAGCTTGTGTCGACACAAGCTGGTTTTGTATTGACACATGAGATTTTGTATCGATCCAAGCTGGGAGGAAATAAACAAATACTTTTGAAAACTGTTTTGGCCGTATCTTTGCGACCGTAACTCCGATTTAGTCGTAGTTGGAACCGTTGGAAAGCTGGAAGTATGTACTTTCCTATAAAAACATTCTTAACACCTAGTAAGTGAATCTTGTTGGATTAATATGACTTTCCGTATGAGGAATCCGTTGTTATTCGTGATTGTTCGTTGTTGACGTTGTAAATACTTGATAGATGTTAATGTCATGTGTTGTGATTGAGGTTGTATATGCATGATTATGCTGTGCTGTTTGATGGTGTTAACCATATATGGAATGATGTTGTGATATCATATTCCTTATTTGAATGTTGCATGCTTTATGTTGTGCATGCATATGCATTCTGGTGGTGGTTAATTCCCATTGTGTGGAATTGGACCTGCAGAGCCAATACCCGTACCCAGTGGTTTAGTGGTGGTGAGGCTAGATTCGTGTCCCAATGGTGTATGGGAGAATCTTTGATTAACGCTGTTTCCAAGGTGTAAACGGAATAAGGTGTGAATTGAGTTCACGTTTGGTACCACATGCATTGAGTCTGCATTGCATATGGAGTTATAACATGATAGGATGGTTTCCAGTGTTATAATTTCATTGTTGTTGTTGTTATTGTGCATATTGATCTATGTGAATCGTAATCGTGTATTGTAATCTAACTATGCTAATGAGGGTGAAATAATGTATTGACTGTTTTATTGTTTTTGGAAACGTATAATGCATTTTAATTGTTGATGAAATCTCACCCTTACTTTGATGATTTCAGATTGAAGTGTTAGCCGCTTAGGAGCTGGTGAGGATAGCTTTGGGTTGTGCAATTTAGATTGTCCGCGTGTCAGTGTCATGCTCTGGTAGTTGTAACACTGGGGAACGATTGTTTTGGAATTATAGAATTGAACTTGTTTTCCTTTGGTTTATATTGGTATAATTATGAATTAAATTTATTCCGGTTTTGATGCTATTTTCCGCTGTGTAGAACATATTATTGGTTTTTGAATTATATTTAATAAAGTCCTCAGTGAAGCATGACATATTGATGAGATTTTCTATTTTTAATAAATTGTCATGCCCTTTCGTTTATGTTAACTCTAATTTAATCGTTAATTCGCGGGGTAATTTAGAAGGGGTGTTACATACTTCGTGTTCTACCTCTCTGGGTTTGCAACACAAACCGTTTATTGAATTGTGTATTTCACGCTAAGGTTCGAATAAACCATCCATCACTTAGGTATCCAGTCATAATGCATATTCCCCGTGACTTATTTAATAATAGTACTTAAGGATGGGAGCCTGTCAACATTAATTAGCATCCATCTTCCCCGTGACCTTGTACATGCACCTTTCTAAACTCATTGCTTTCATTGTGATTAAACCATTTGGATAGGTTCACAATAAATTCCTTTACAAGCTACAGATAAAAGGGACTAATGCTTATCACAGTTGTAATGACTTGATCACCGCTGAGAAATTTCAAGATCTTGTTGCGCTTAACATCCTCAGGATGTTCTCTTTCAGAAGCTATTCTTCGTTCGAAAACATATTTTCATTTAACAATACTCTTTTCAAAGTGAAAAGAGACATTATACAAAGGTACAACATGCATGTTCTAAGGTTGTTTCTTTCCACCAACCACATTTTTTATTCTAGACTCGAAAGTGAAATAGGAGATTCGACAATTTCATGGCACACATAGGTTTCATTAGAAGTCAGTTCGACCATTGTGTTTATGTTGTTGCTATATGTTGATGTCATTCTCACAGCAAGCAACATTGTAGAAGATATAATGAGGGTGAATGTTGAACTCAATAAGGAGTTCGACTTGAAGAATTTGGGAGCTGCATCTAGGATTCTTGTGATTGACATCCGAAGAGATAGAAAATAGTCAAAATTATGCTTATCTCAACAACTTTGGTATGTCGATTTCAAAGCCTCTTGTGACTCCAACAAACTGTCAATTCAAGTTGAGTATAGATCAGTTTCCCACTACTAAGGTCATAAGAGCTTATATAAATATCATTTCACATGCTAACATAGTAGCTTCTTTGAAGTATGCTATGGTCTATACTAGACCCGACATAGCATATGCAGTAAGACTTGTAAGCAGGTACATGTCAAATCCTGTAAAGGCTTACTAGTAAGCATTGAAGTGGATTCTAAGGTACATAAGTGGGTATCTAAACAAAGTTCTAATTTATAATGGAACCTTGGATGGAGATATTAAAGCAGTAATCGAAGGGTATGTCGACTGTGATTATATAGATTGTATAGATTCTAGAAAATCTATTTCTGGATATGTTTTCACTATGTTTAGCACAATAATAAGTTGGAAAGTGACACTTCAGAAGGTTGTGGCCTTATCAACCACCGTAGCAGAATATATTGCCCTCACTGAAGTTGTGAAAGAAGCATTGTGGCTTAAAGGTTTTGTTAAGGAGCTGAAACTTCAAGGTCGAGTTATCATTGTTAAATGTGATACTCAAAGTGCGATACACATGTCAAAGAACTTATTCTATCAAGTGCTGAAAGTGTTGACAGATCTCAATGTTGTTGATATGATCAACAAGAAATTGTCAAGGTGCAAGTTTTCCCAATACATACAGTTGATAAAACTACATGAAGAAAGCCAGTTTGTTCTTTGAAGTTATAGAATTTGTGTAAATGCATGCTCAAGTTTTAATGATGGAAAAATCCCCTGAATGTGTATGCGTGTGCTACAAAGCTGAGTGTTTGAAGAAAAATAAAGAAATCAGAAAAAGAGTTCCATGCGTCGATGCACGCCTCCTTCCGGTCGACGCGTGTTTAAGGGCAATACCCTGGATGTTACACATTGACCCCTGGGTCGACGCATAAGCCAATGCAGTCTAGGAGATAAAATAAAACCATTTGATTCGATGCACCCCCTGGTACCGTCGATGCATTCAACACGCTCAGACCAACGCGTATGCTCTAGAAGTTACGCGCCAACCCTCCCTCCTGGAGCGGTCGACGCATCCCTCCTGTGTTGTCAATTTTATTTCTCTTTTTTTCTTTGCCTTATTTTATTTCAATTTTACACTAACACATATAAATAGTTTTTATTTATCATTTGAGCCTTTTGAACAAGCATAGAGTGAAAGATACACATAGATAGCACTTCATCTTCAACATTCCTTCTTCAATTTCAACTTCTCAAATAATCAATGTTGTTGATTTCAAGATTCAAGAATTGTTGATAATGTCCGAATTGAAGAATTGCTTTAGATTTGGGTCGTGTTTTGTGGGCTTTATCTTGAATAAAACCATTAGGGTTTTATCCTCTTATATCCGTATCGGTGCGAGAGTTTTTGGTATTAATCTTTGCTTTGCAAGATTCAGCCGAGTGAAGCATCAAGGAGTAGTGGGTTCGCTTGATTTTGTCACGGTAGCTTGAGGATCTTGAAGGAAGAGTAAGGGTTCGATCTTGTTCGATTGATATCAGCAGAGAGAAAGAAATTCTGTAGAAAATTGGTAGAGATTTCAAGTATCGCTAATCGGAGGTGTACTCGAAGAGATCGAAGCTTGGTTTGGCTCGAACCAAGGATTGTGAAGAAGATAGGTTCATCATCATCAATTGAATTGTGTGAAAAGGGAACTATTTCTTCACTTGTTACAATTTGCAATTTTATGAAAAACTTCTCAACTTTAGATTTTAGGGTTGGGGGCAAACGTACACCACGCGAGGACGAAAGGTGGAACTGCCTTAACAAATTCTCGTGTTCTTTTTCGCATTTACTTTCATTACTTGTTTGATCATATTTGTTGATTTCAAATTATCAAACTAGTATAAACTAAATTGTTGTTGTATCGAAGTTTGACTAAAACACTCATAACGCTCCATTTGATCGTTACGTGACAATTTTCGACGACACAAATTAGTTAATGCAACACTTGTAAACTTTGCTTACAAAGTGTTTGATAATTTGTCTCACTTACAAATTGTTTATTGTGATCAAGCTTTGTTTCTTACTATTCGCATTTTTGGAAGTATTTGATACTCAAGGTGAAAGCTAAGATGATTAATAAAGTGTAGTCAAAGTGCTTATTCAAAACAATTTTTCTCACTTTCTCTTAACGGTTTGCATATCCGATCTTTCCAATAGAGGATCATTTAGACGATTGAAAATCCAGGAGACTTTTGTGAAAATATTTTAAATGCGCTAATTTTTAAAACCCGGACTATTTAATCCCCCTTATAGATCGAGCACATCGTCTAACAAGTGATATCACGAGCGTCAGTTTATCTAGTGCTTCGCAATATTACTTCGTAGAAAATTGAGAACGATCCAAAAGGGGCTTATACAAGAGCTCCGGTTTTCAATGGTGAAAACTATAGCTATTGGAAAGATTGTATGCGTGTTCATATCACATTTGTTGATAGAAAGATATGGAAAATTATTGAAAATGGTCTTATGGCAATAACCATGACCAACAAAGATAATGTTACCATACCTAAACCGGAAGCACTATGAGATGAAAATGATGAGAAAAATTATGCCTATGATTGAAAGGTTAGGAACATGCTTATAGCTGCATTAGGTGTCGATGAGTACTTTCGAGTATCTCATTGCACCACAACCAAAGCCATGTGGGATGCCCTACAAATTTCCCATGAAGGCACAAATGATGTGAAACTTGCTAGAATCAACACTTTGACTCAAGAATTTGATCTCTTTCACATGAAGCATGGTGAAACCATTGCGGATATGCAAAAGAGATTTTCTCACATTATTAATCGCTTACACACTCTTGGTCATGTTACTCCCAATGCAGTTGCTACTAACAAAGTCTTGAGATGTCTTAACAGGGAATGGCAACTGAAATTCACCGCTATCAAAGAAGCAAATGACCTAGCCACTCTCGACATCACAAGCTCCCACCATCATCATAAGTAGTACCCGAAATCGAGACCTGCCCCACAAAAGCTTTCAGCAGACGATTCTTCTCTTCCTCCTTAGAACAAAATGACATTAAACTCCCTCCTCCCTTTAGTTGTCTGTTACTAACAACATCCGCAAAAGTTCTTCCTCCCCACCTGTTAGCGAAATCTCCCATATTGTTACGAGTTGAATGAAGGTTAAGGCCACCCCTGCAGCGGACACAAACTTCTTCTTCGTTGTTACGTTGAAGCGTCCTTCCTGCTTTTCCGTGTTTTTTTCGAACCTCGGAACATTGACATGAATCTTCTTTCCTAAAATCTGAATGTTGTCTAATTTCACTGCTAGTAACCTTGCATCCTCCACCTCCTCAAAACGAGCAAACCCAAATTTCTTCTCAAATTTGGTCCTTCTTGGCGAAATAGCAACCTCCACCACCTTTCCAATGCACCCAAACAAACCGAATATATCATTTGTTGTTGTGTTATCATGAATTTCAGAGAAGAAAATAGAAGAGACAGGATTTTGTTGAACTTGTTGATTCCACCCCTTTGAATAGCAGTCCTACCTAGGAACCAAATTGTTGGAAAAAGAAGATGAAGTTGTTTTTTATTGGATTTTGATTTTCAAAATATAAGATTAAAAATTAAAAACAATATGTCAATGAACTAAACATTTTAAATTTAATATGTTAGGAATTTAGTTGCAATATTAAAAGATATGAGACTAAAGTAAGTAATATGCAATATTACACATTATTTTATCATTGGTCAAAATAGTGATTACACACACAAAAATTAAGACTTCCCTTCAGAATTTTCATTAATTTAAAATTATGCGTATGATACTAAAATTAGAAATGTAGGAGGAAAGAAGAACTCATTATTTAGAATATAATACTCTAGAAAAAGAAAAGAGAGTGAATTTTATTCAAAGAATGTTATTGAATTGATGAAAACCGATTCAATCGTTATAGTAAATAGCTTACTCTAATAAGAAGCTCTAGAATGAGTCTCATATGAGTGGAAAGAGAGCAAATATGAGCCTAGATGCCTCACCAGCAACACCCTTAAATTTGCAGTAGATGCCGGCAAGTCATCCTGGCTCAAATATACTCTCTCTACCTCTTCATGCAAGACTTTTGAACATTATTTCTAACAATCACACATTTCATATTTGATTTTCTATGCTCTTGGGATTCATGTTTATCAATGTATTTATAAGATGAAAATGTCAAAGGCTGAAACTCCAACTTACATTATTTCACCAACTGATTCTTGATTCTTTAGAGAGAAAAATATTCATTCCCTTAAACTTGTTGAGGGTTCATGCAACACACCAAATTTTTTGAACTTGACAACTCGTTTTTACCCTATTTATTTTATTCTCTTTTACTTTTTTAAAGTCAAACTTATGACTAGTTTTGTTCATATTTTGATTCAATTTTTTTAAGAGTGGATTTAGAATATAAAATGTATTGACATGTTTCAATGATTCAATTTTAAATTATAAAATAAATAAATTTAAAATTAATTCTATATTAGTTTTATACAAAAACAATTTTAATATTTTATTATCAAATGAGTTTTGTTGATAATCATGCAAAGACATTAAATTATAGAATTAGAATAGGGATTTAAATGGGCAACTTTTTACTATTCAAATTTAAGGAATAAAATTCTATCTATTAATAAATTATTTATAAAAAAAAGAGCATAATGTCCTAAATGTGTGAATGGTGTTAATCTCTGACTAGATGAAATTTGAATTATGTAGAAAGAGATGTACTCGAATTGATAAAAGAGCAAATCTCCAATAACTTTGCTCCTTCCAAAACCGTTCTTCTTGTCTGGAATCAATTTTCATCATTCTACTTGTAGCTAGCAAGAAGATTTGGATATGTAAGAACAATCAAACTTAAGTTGACTAATCACATTTTCTTCTAAATACTATTTTGTTGATTGAATAATTACTGTTATTGTTTGTGGGAATAGAATAAAATAAGGGGGAAAAATAACAGTGTTAACCTCCTTTATAAATGAGAATTTATTTTAGATAATCAAAGAGTGTTTTATAATATTTTGACTTAAATTTGGTATGGACAGAAATAAGAGATTAGGGTTTTAGAAGTTTTTTTTATAAATAGTGGAGTTCTTTTTCTTATCAATGTTAGTTGTCAATTTTCTCAGAACAAGAGGTAATTCAGAATCCTTATTACGTGTAATTTGTGATTAATAGTTTAATAAGGATTTGTTCATCAAGATTGTTCTATTAAGAGGATCAATTTTTTTTAAAACCCCTCTTAAAATCTTTTCTGAAATAGCAACTAAAGTTTGCTTGTCCATGAAATAATTCCACCGGCCATCATAAAAATATATCCTGATATTGATTTGGGAGAATCAACACAATTAGCAAAGTCAAAATCGGAATAGCCTATCACATCTAGATTGTCTATCTGCCTATACATAAGCATGCAATCTTTTATTCCTTAAAGGTATCTCAACACCTTCATTGTAGCATTTCAGTGATTCATACCTGGATTACTCTGATATCTTCCTAAGATTCCAACAACAACTACAATGTCGGGTTTTGTGCATACTTGAGCATACATAAGACTTTCAACAACATAAGCATATGAAATGTTCGTCATTTATTCCCGCTCAAAATCATTTTTAGGGTATTTATTCAAATCAAATTTACCACCCATGTCAATGGGGGAAACACTTGGTGGACAATCTTTCATTCGAAATATCACTAAAACTTTGTTGATGTAGATTTCGTGTGGTAGACCCAAAATTCCTCAAAATCTATCTGTTTGAATCTTAATGTCAATGTCATAAGATGTCTCACCCATATCTTTCATAATAAAGTTTATATAGAGAGACTATTTCACCTCATGTAGCAAAAGTTTATTATTGGTTGCAAGTAGTAGTATGTCATCCACATAAAAATAAGAAAATAAATTTTACTCACACTGACCTTCTGATATATGCATTGATCCATGGGATTTTCAATAACCACAATGAAGATATCGTTCCATGGAATTTAAGATACCATTGACGAGGGGGTTGTTTTAAACCATATATGGATTTTATAAGTTTCCAAACCAATTGCTTGCCATTATTAGAGGAGAAACCTTCAGGTTGTTTCATATAAAACTCCTCCTCTGAATCACCATTAAGAAAGGTTGTTTTCACATCCATTTAATACAACTCAAGGTCAAAATGTGCAACTAATGCTAAAATAAAACAAATAGAATCTTTCTTAGACACGGGAGAAAAGGTATCAATGTAATTGATTCCATCCTTTTGAGTAAATCCCTTAGCAACGAGCCTGGACTTGTATCTCTCGATGTTACCTAATGAATCTTTCTTTGTTTTAAGGACCCAATTACAACCAATGGCCTTTTCCTCATTAGGTAACTCGTTATAGTCAGATTCTTGTAGATACACAATGTATACGTTAGAAATAGCTGTTTTTTTGTCCTAGTATACCTTCTTAATGTTTGATTAACATTTTCTTGTGGATCTTATTGTTCAACTAATTGGTCATCAATTTGATGACTAACTTGATCTACTGGATTATTAGCAGCTTGTGGAGTCTCCATGATTGGTTAATCAACATCCATTTGAAGTTGAGGGATGTTTTGAATAGTAACTAATCTATCACTTGAATTAGAAGGTTCATGATCTATATGATCATGCACACAAAATAAATTTTTTATTTGATTTCTCCCACTAATCAAATGGTTTTCAAGAAACTTTGCCTTTCTTGACTCCACAATTCTAGTTGTGTGAGATGAACAATAAAATCTATAAACTTTAGACCTTTCAGTATATCCAATGAAAAATTCACTAATGGTCCTCAAATCATGTTTTCTTTCTTGTGGGTTATAAATCCTCACTTCGAACTGACATATCCATACGCGCATATGTTGTAAAGTTGGCTTCCATCTTTTAAATAACTCAAATCACATCTTTGGGACAACCTTGGATGGAACCCAGTTTAGAATATACACAGTCATATTTAGTGCTTATTTCCATAATGATTTAAGAAGATTGGCATTTCTAAGCATGCTCTGCACCATGTCCAATAATATTTAATTTCTTCTTTCTGCAACACCATGTTGCTTCGAATAACATGACTGTGTGTATTGGATAAAAATACTATGTTCTTAAAGAAACTTAGAAAATGGACCAGGTGTTTGTTCACTCTCAGTGTGTCTACCATATTATTCACCACCCCGATCTGATCTCACTAATTTTATTTTATTTTCATATTTGCTATCAACTTCAGCCTTAAAGACTTTGAAGGCATCCAATGCATCATATTTATTATTAAGCAAATAAATATTCATATATCATGAGTAATCGTCAACGAAAGTGATGAAATATTTCTGACCATGTGCATCAATATCTATATAGCATATGTATGTATGAATTATTTCTAATATACTTGAACTCATATTGGCACCTTTCTTAGACATGTTGGTCTGCTTTCTCTTACTGCGGTCAACACAAGTTTCAAAGTAAGAAAAATCTAGGTTATTAAGTACCTCATCCTTTACTAACCTTTTAATTCTCTCTATCGAGATATGTCCTAATCTTTAATGCCATAACATAAAAGAATTCTCATTAATATTACACGGCTTAGTGCTAGTTTGAACAAGTATTGATCAATAAATGGTTTCGATTTGTAAATTAACATGATAAATACCATCATAAATATATCATTCCCAACACATTCTAAATTATAAAATAATTCAAACAAGGTGTCTTTAAAATTAAAGGAATATCCAAAAGGTACATGTCTAGAAACCAAAATCAAGTTTTTGGAGAAACTTGGTACATAAAATTTCCTTTCTAATTTAAAAAAAAAACATTATTTAAAATTATATTTCAAGTTCCAATAGCTTCCACATGTGAGCCCATCACGCATCCTGATAGGACAGCCCACTAGCTTCCTTAGGTTTTGCATACACTGTAAGAAATTTGTTATACGGATTTTTGATCTAGAATTAATCCAACATGTATTAATATTTACATCAATCATTTTAGATTCATAACAAACGAATGAGAATAAATTACATTTTTTCTCAAGCCATTCTTTGAATCCAAGGCATTCCTTATTCATGTGTCCTCCCTTTTAACAAAAGTAACACTTTGCTTCTTTCTTGATATCACCTTGTGGTGATATTTTGAATTTCCCTTTTTTATTGGCTTGAGACTTGTCAGTTTTGAAAGATTTGTTCTTCCCGCGAGTGCTTATTAGCAATGCACTCTCACTTTTTTCCATTAAAAGCCTTTCTTTTTCCTGAACACACATGGTCATCAAATCTTCAATTAACACTTTGTCCTTATGTGTATTGTAGGAAATCTTTAAAGGGACATGCTCAGATGGAAGAGAGTTCAAATGTAGTGCACTAGGAATAACTCAAACATATCAACCTCAAATTTCTTAAGTTAAGATGAAATTTTATGCATTTTCATTATGTTCTCTCACTCACACCTTTCACACTTGTGATTCGGTAGGAATAAAATTTCATAATTAATGTGTTTGCCAAAGCCTTTTCAGAAGTGGCAAACTGATCGTCCATGGTTTTCAGCAAATCACAGACTTTCTCATGTCGAACGACAGAACCACATATTCCACCCGTGATTGTAGTCTTAATGAACATCACACTGAGTCGGTTGGATCTCTCCCACCACTCATATAGTACGATTATAGTTAGAGTACTTTCAATTGTAATTATAGGTGGTTTGTCTTTCCTAATAGTATAGTATATGTCCATCCATCCTAGATGGAGGAGAATTATTTCCTTCCACAAATTATAGTTATCTCCTCTTAGCTCGAGAATATCACATCGGATATTAAAAATATTAGTAGGTTGAGAAGCTAAAAAGTAAACAAAAATTTATGCCAAAATTTGGAGGCGTAAATATTATCTAAATTGTACATATTATCAATATAAACCTACCATAAAACAAATTTTGAAACATAAAAATTACTTGTGTGCTAAATTTTAATGTATTAAGATTTATTTAATTTTGGGATTGATTTTTCTAACTACTTGCACAATTTTATACTTAACGTGTTAAAATTATTTGGTTTTCTATCCAAAAAATTTACTTTATAATAAAACTATTAAATTATATATTAATTCATAATTTCTGTGAGCAAGTTACGAAAAATAATTTTATATTTTATCATAATTAATAACACAAATATAATGGTGATTCGTGTAGGATAAAATTCATTATACCACATATAGTTAATCACAATTTATGTCAAATTATTGATGTGGTCTCAAAACTTTAGAAATAATTTTAATTAATTTAAGGATGTTGTGGCTAATTCAAACTAATCATCACTAGACATAACAACTCAATTATATGAGAGAACAAAAAATAAATAAATAAGATCTCACATAAAATTTCTTAACAGATATAATTATAATAATATTATAAATCAGTTTTAATGTATGCACAAATTTAAATCAAAGATCAAACGAAAATTAGGCATGATAATCAGTAAAATAATGTCATATATTATGTATGAACAAAACCACATAACATACCGAATTAATCAAATAGTGCAACTGGTATCAAATAGACTTTGCAAACATCAAGTAATGTGTTTAATAGGCACGATAATCAGTAAAGTAATGTCATATATTATGTATGAACAAAACCACATAACATACCGAATTAATCAAATAGTGAAAGTGGTATCTAACGGAACTGGACAAACTCATCGGATAGAATATCAATGAAGTCTTCATCGAACGTTTTTATCTCACCTAAGGAGAAAGGTAAACATCGAGAAAACTGAAAGGGAGAAATTACGGTCTTACGACCAAGAGATTGGGTAAGGGAGTCAGTTAGGCGAGGGGAAGGTATTAGCACCCCGCACACCCCTAGTACTCTACGGTATCTGCTTCTATTTTCTATTTATTGGGTGTGTTAATCTATTTCTTAATCGCTACATCTGTGTTTAATGCTATGCTAAGGGAAATGCATGTGAAAGAAAGAAAATAAACAAACACAGGGAAAAGAAGGAGGTATTTACGAAGTTTGCTCGATCGAGCCCCGTGACAAGATACCTATGTATTCCCTCTTGCAATGGAAAAATCAGAGCGTCATAGTTCGGCTCATATGTTTTGGTGGGTTGCATTTTTTATGGGAAGTTCGATTCCGCATCCTCACAATTGCAACTCGTGCTTGACATTGCAGCTTATAGTAAGACTCATGCTCGACCGCTCGCACACTTAGAAATTTGCTTGGATTTGAAAAGGAATACACTTATTGAAAAGGTTTTAAACACAAAAACAAGGCCCGTAGGCAAAAAATATTTGAATTGGTTGGTTGCTTTTACCTTTAAAAAGAAGTTTTGAACCATTATTAAGTGTTTTGATCTTCAAAAGAAAAGAAAATAAGTTTTAGTTTTATATGAAAGGATGTAAAAGAAAGAAGAAAACACGGAGGAAAGCTAACTAGTTCTACCCTAATGTTATCATGTATGGTTGGACCTAAGGTTGAGAATGAAGGAAATCTCTACCTATGTTGACATGCAAAGGATGAAAATCCTAATGTCTAGGCTCGAGAGCTATCCTAATCGAGAAATCATAGGGGAAACTATCCTAAGATCCGTCTTGATTGAACAACCAAGGAATGCAAGGGGAGGGAGCAAGAAAGTGCTTTGGAAGAAGCAAACAAAAATGCAATGCACAATCAAATAATACACACATACATGGGGAAGAAGAAATAAGTCCCATAGCCTCAAAGGGGCGAGTCACCCGAGTCAACCAGGAGCCTTCTTTCGGAGGAAAACCATAGCCACGAATGGAAATAAACGTGTCAACTAGAAGTTTCCTATTGGAGAAAGGTATCACAGCTTGATATGAATGCGAGTATCAGAGCATATGAATGTGAACTCCATGACAAAGCATGGAGAGTCAGAATAGGGAACTTTTTCCACTTTTTATTGACTTGATAAAAGAAGCATCACGATTCCTGTGAGCTGAGCGGACACAGATAGAAATGTGTGGGGGTTGATTGCAAACCCTTTCCACGTGCCTTTCATATCATCATATATCAATATCATCAATATCATCAATATCATCATTAGGACTTTGCTTGGTAGTTCCATATCAGGGTGTCTAACCACTCATGACCTATGCGAGCACAAATGATAAACACTTACTGAAATGTACCTCCCTTTGCATATAAGAGGATTTTAAACAAACCACACATAGTTAGCACACAATATGCGGAATTTCCCTAAACGGATCTTTAAATAAACCAGAGGGGTTCCTGAACATGCTCCAAATACAGAAGTATCATCATGCATCTCTAATCCTACTTCTCATGGAAAAAGAAAGCGGTAAACCCTACTTCTCATGCTCTCTAGAAAAGCGGTAAAAGAATGCGGTAAAAAGAGTAAGAAAATACTAAATAGATAATAATTTGTATAAGCAAAAGCAAGCTAAAAATACTCTTAAAAATTTCACGTACTACTGACAAGCAATAAGGAAAACCGGTGAGCAATGCACGGAGGCACCAAAAACATAATATGAATGGGTGTTAATACACATCCGAAGCAAATAAACCTGCAAGAGATTGCAATGCAAACAATACAGACAAAGAATGTGCATGAAATGTGCATGATCAAGAATGTGTATCAATACACATTCGATGTAGATCCAATGTACCTGCAAAATATTATAATCCATACAAGACATACAAAGGATGTGCATGCAATATGCACGATCAAGAATGTCTGTCAATACACATTCGATGTGGATCCAATGAACCTACAAGAGATTACAATCCATACAATATAAACAAAGGGTGTGCATGTAATATGCATGATCAAGAATGTGTTTCAATACACATTCTATGTAGATCCAATGTACCTGCAAGAGATTACAATCCAGACAATACAAACAAAGGATGTGCATGCAATATGCACAATCAAGAATGTGTGCCAATACACATTCGATGTAGATCCCATGAATCTGCAAGAGATTGAAATCCAGACAAAAGTAGAAAAAGAGTACACACATGTGTGTAAGATTGAGATGTGTGTCGTACACATCCATAACACAAGCACCTGTGCAAAATACCTCTCATACAATACTCCATAAGATAAGAGCATATGAGATTTCATTCCAAATGATCAAAAATGAAGTTTTCAGTCCCAGCCCGCGCTAAGCCTAGTAAACCGCGCTAAGCCCTGTTTTTTGAACTGCGACCCCAAATTCCAGAGATTCCCGCGCTTAGCGAGCTCCTGGTGGCGCTAAGCGCGACCTGCAACATCCAGAATTTTCTACTGCGAACCAAATCCTTCTTTTCATGATATTCACATGCCAAAAGTCATTCCAAACAGTCAAATAACAAAGAAAAGTGCTTATCGAAAGCACAAAACTCAAAATCAATTATTTACAAGCAAATGCACAAGAATGCACATGCATGACAATGCACCAATTCAATTCAAAACATGCAAATCATCTCATGAACATGTAAGGAATGCATAACAATGCACCAATTTAATTGCCAATATGTGCAAATCAAATCATGGATACATGCATTAAATCAACACCTCGACACGTTTTCGAGTTCAAGAATCAATCCATAAACATGTGAAATTAACTCAATTAATCAATGTGAGGCTTATTCAATGCATGAACATGCAATTTCTAACTCAAACATTAGAACAAACACCTATCATGCATCAATTTACACATAGATTTGGTACATGGATCAAGGTTTAAACCTAAGGCTAATCACATGCAAATCAAGGTTTCATATCAACAAATCAATCGTATCAACAATTAATCACTTGAATAAGCACTTTCCTTATGAAAATCAATTAATCAAATAAGTGCTTATTTCATCCAATTCTGGCTTTCATCATGATGAACACATCAAATCAAAATTTCTCAACCTAATCCATAATCTACATTCAAATCCTCAATTAAATCTTTGATCAATTTTCAATTCGAGAAAAGTGCTTAAATCAAGAATTCTTACCGTCGAAGCGAAGAGGAGAACGAGGAGAAGAGATCGTTGATGTCGAATCGAAGATCAGAGAGGAGATAATAAGAGAGAGAGAGAGAGAGGAGAAAATTCTTCAATTCTTCATCTCAACGCCTTGAACATTCTTCAATGTTCTTGAGAAAACTTGATGAAAAACTTGATTTGATTCTTGAGAATTGAAAGAGAAGAGAAGAATGTGTTTGTGGTGAATTTTTGACAAATGAAAAATCCTCCTCAATTATGAGAGTGAAATTTTATTTATATGAGATTTCCTTGAGTGAAATTGGGCTCAAGATTGGGCCCAAATTTCCTTTGTCCATCAAAATTTCGTGAGCAGTGCCAAACCTCAAAATTCGTGCAGAATTTGAAATCGGGCCCTTCATAAAAAAATGTCCGGAACAAAAAATTACATGCGTGAGTCAAAATTTCGACCCAATCGGAAGAAAGGCTGATGAAATATGAATTTTTGAAGTTTCAGCACACTTTTCGGGCATTTGACACATGCATAATTTGTATTGCGGCACTCGGAAAATTGCCTCGAACGTGGATCTTCTGACTAAAATCCGAACTCAGAATGTGAATGACAGTCGAAGCCAACGTAAGTTTTGAACTTTTGACACCAGTCCCATCGTATTTCGATGAAAATCGATTGAGATATGATTTTTCGAACACTGCGCGTCAGATAAAAAATGCTCAGTTCGTCACAAAATAAAATCCTGGTATTGATTGGTATGGAATCAGCTCTCGACTTGTGAATGAAAGTCGTAGAGGACTTAGAGACAAAATTTTATACACCTTCCCCGCTCATATTCGATATTCCATCCAGGAGTTATTAATGATTTAGTGTACCATGAACATGGTTCAGCCATAAAATTCAGTTTATCCCACTTGAAAGTGATTTCTTTGGAGACTTTCTTCACATAATTATCCTTCAACCTGTGAATGAAAGTTGGAGATAATATGGAGAAGGACATGTCATTCGAAAACCATCAGAAAATATCCAACGAACTGAGAGATATGTCTTCCGGAGCGCCTGAAACGCACCAAAATCCAAAATCACTTTATTAAGAAATGAACTGTTAAAATCTTTTTCTTGACGAAATGACTTTTATTCTGAACAGATAAATTGAAGAACATAATGAAAATATTCAAAGGCTCGTAGAATCAACCCAAGATGACCTTCTGACCAGAAGATCATGCTGAAAGCATACGAACCGAAAAATATCAATTTCTGGCTCGAAATAGTCTGAAGTGGCTGAAACGCACAGTTTCTTCCATAAACTGAGATGATCTGAATCTCAAAACCATATGATCAATGAATTATATGTATTCAATTCATCTATAGGCTAAGTGTAAGCTAATTATTTTATCAAAAAATAAAGAGGGCGAATTTTGGGGTGCAACAGTATCAATTAGACTTTACAAACATCAAGTCATGTGTTCAATACCAAGGTGTTGCAAAAGCTTCAATTTTTTATATGCTGTTCATATTGTGAAATTTCAAAGGCAATAGATTGCTCTTATACCAAATGTTATACCATAATTTATAAAATTAAAAGATTTACCTCTAGCTATTATTGCAGTGTTGTGAGTGCACTATGTTTGATTTTTCCAAGCTCTTCTCTCAATATATATGATATATTTCTGAAAACGATGAGAGAAAATTTGGGGACCGAAGACTATTTATAAGCTTAATTATACCATTAAGGCTATTTATAAGCTTAATTATATCAATTTTTATTAAAATCATAAAAGTTACTCTTAATAACCCAAATTTCACAATTTATGGACCAAGTTAAAATTGGTTTTTACTAATAATTATTATTTATAAAATAAAAACCGTTACAATGATTGGATCCACACACGTTAAAATATGTTTTTCTTAAAATCATACAACAAAAACAACACTTCGAAAATACTTTTAATGTTAACACATGTATTCTCTAATATTTCAGAGTTAAATTACTTTCAGTTGACTTAGAAATATAATAGAAAATACAATACTCTTTAACGACTTTATATATTTCATCTTTATTTATTTTTTTAAATATCATACAAATAAATTAAAGGCGATCAATGAAATTTTCGATTTCTCATATATAACTAAAATTTGAATTTATAGACTCATATTTGTAAAGCTATTGAATGTTTTATTCAGTAATATTTAAAAATAAAGTTTACTTTTTATTTAAGATTAAAAACAATTACATATAATAAAATGTCTAAAAAAAGATAAATTTTAAAAAATACATTACAATCAAAATGAAATATAAATCATTATCTTTTAAAATTGTATAAATGTGAAATATTTGATCGAACTCTATTGAGTCAAAGAGTAGCTCCTGGTTGAAGTATGTTCACATGGGGTGTCGAAGACCTACATACTATAGTCGAAGTGTGTTCTAGTATGTGGGTGTCGAAATGTTAGGATTGTTAGTATTTCGAATTGAGCTTGTTAATTACTTATGTCCAATTATTTAAGTTAGTTTGTACCTTAAATTAACTTGTAACGTTTATTTGTAAAAAAAGGCCATTAGTTTAGTATGTTAGGTTATTATAAATAGCGTATTAATCTATCATCATTGCATACTGCAAATTTTAATTTATGGTGAGAGGTTTATTTGTTATTCTTGTGTACTTGTAATATTGATCAAAGAAAAAATAAAGAATAGCAGTTATAACCAACCCTTGTTGTTCTTCTTGTTTTTCCTAATTTTCTTACCCTTGTGATTATATTTTGTTATTCCAGTGTCGTTTTCACAACAATAAATTTACAAAATAAAATTGTGTAGGTCACTTTTAACTTACAAACATAAGATTTTCTTTTCTTTTAAGTAAAATATATATTTTTATTTGTGATTAATTTAAATCATTGTCTTGATTATAATTCATGATAGATTATTATAATATAAATTTATAGCTCATATTTATTAAATATGTTTTTTTTAATATAATTAAAACTCAATACAAAATAAATAAAAATTAATTGACGGTCGCGCATTTTGCGGCTCTAAATCTAATTACACATTATTTTGTGATTGGTCAAAATTTTGATTACAACAAGAAAGAAACATTTCATTAAGACTTCATCGTAGAATTTTCATTAATTTAAAATCATGTGGATGATATGATACTAATAAATGTAAGAGGAAAGAAGATTTCATTATTTAGAATATAATACTCTAGAAAAATAAAAGAGAGTGAATTTTATTCAAAGAAAGTTATGGAATTGATGAAAACCGATTCGGTTGTTATAGGAAATAGCTTACTCGCTCTAGAATGAGTCTCATATGAGTGGAAAGAGAGCAAATATGAGCTTAGATGTCTCACCAGCAACACCCTTAAATTTGCAGTAGATGCCGGCAAGTCATCCTGGCTCAAATATACTCTCTACCTCTTCATGCAAGACTTTTGAGCATTATCTCTAACAATCACATTTCATATTTGATTTTCTATGCTCTTGGGATTCATGTTAGTCAATGTATTTATAAGATGAAAATGTCAAAGGCTGAAACTCCAACTTACATTATTTCACCAACTGATTCTTGATTCTCTTGAGGGAAAAATATTCATTCCCTTTGACTTGTTGAGGGTTCATGCAACACACCAAATTTGTGAACTTGACAACTCGTTTTTACCCTATTTATTATTTTATTCTCTTCTTTTACTTTTTTTAGGTCAAACTTCTGACTATTTTTGTGCATGTTTTGTGTTTTGATTCAATTTTTTCAATGACTTTTTTAAAGTACAATTGTTATTTTTCTCTTAAATTAAGTGACAAAAACCTTCAAAAACCAATAAAATTGCAAGTTTTAGGTTTTGAACTCTAAAAATATTCAACTTATTAATATAATTTTAAATTGTGACTGCAGTTGCTAATATAATTTGTAATTATAATATTACAATCATATTTATTACAGTTGTTATGATTCACTTAGCGAATAGTATATTTTTATTAATATATTTTTATTGACATATTTTAATGAAGTGATAATAATCATATAGAATTTGGAGATTAATTATGAAGACCCGAGTTAAAACAGTTTAATCTAACTAATAATATTGTAAATTGATACTGATCTTTTGAGTAATTTTTTTTGAAATTTATTTAAAAATAAATTTTAAATATGAATTTAATTCTATATAAAAAAAAAAGTTTAGATTCAAATTTCAATTTTAAATTTTAAAATAAATTAAAATTAAAAATTAAAGAAAAAACTTTAATGTTTTATCATCAAATGATTTTGTTGATAATTCTGCAAAGACATTAAATTATAGAATACATATTTAAATCGGCAAGGTTTATTATTCAGATTTAAGGAATAAAATTCTATCTATTAAATTATTTTTAAAAAACAAAACCTAATGTCCTAAATGTGTGAATGGAGTTAACTCTAACTAGATGAAATCAGAATTATGTAGAAAGAGATGTACTCGAATTGATAAAAGAGCAAATCTTCAATAACTTTGCTCTTACCAAAACCGTTCTTCTTGTCTGGAATCAATTTTCATCATTCTACTTGTAGCTAGCAAGAAGATTTGGATATGTAAGAACAATCAAACTTAAGTTGACTTGGCACATTTTCTTCTCAATACTATTTTGTTGATTGAATAATTACTGTTATTGTTTGTGGGAATAGAATAAAATAAGGGAAGAAAATAACAGTGTTAACCACCATTGTAAATGAGATTTTTTGTAGATGTAATCAAAGAGTGTTTTATAAGATTTTGACTTAAATTTGGTATGGACATAAAAGGTACATTACTTTGTTAGGACAAATATTTGTGCATGTGTCAATGTGTTATTGTCGGTATTTTGTATCAATAAAGGTGCAATATAGATTCCCAACTAGCTAGCCACTATATTCTTTCCTTCTATGGTTATCTTTGAACATGGAAATTTGAAAAAATTTGATTAGAATCAGTTATGTGATATGATTTATATTATGGATTTTCCGTGTGAATTAGGAATATTGGTTGATCTCCATAATTATAAGTCAATCAATTTGTTATTTTGTTTGTATTGCAAATACTAAGGTCACCAACCACGAGAGAAAAAATTGGGAATTTGTTTGTTACTTTCATGCCATTACATATCTTAGTGAAAATTCAAAAATATCAGTATTGCAATGTTCAAATTTTGAAAATTCAGACGCACTACAAGACTATAATTTAATAGTAGAAGCACGCCAAAGGCAAGTAAGAAATATGTCTAGAGATTAAATTTTGGATTTAGTCTTACGGAATCATGTAATACACATCTAATATAGTCTCTGGAATTTGTTCGAATATTGAAATTCTGATTCACCCACTTGTTATATGTATACATGTAATGCACATTCAATATAATCTCAAGGGTTTGTTCGAATATTGTAATCTAGACTCACCTCTTTGGTATCACACACACAAAATTCATAATATAACTTTAACATGGATCTTTGTAATCACATACACATAATCCATGACATAATTTAGATGGTTCATGGTGTTTCATCATCTTTAAAATATCGTTAGTTGTTCTTCCAAGAGCCGCGCCCACCTTGACTGGACCCTTAGTTGTGTAACGATGACATATACTCCACATAACACTTACATTTGTATCCGTCTTCAGCTCAAATTTATTGAACTTAATCTTCAAATCATTATCAATTGTATGTGAATGATACTTAATCTTAACCACTTTTCTATTGTTAGTATAGCGTAAAATATTCTCTAGTTTGGATTTCAGATCTATAAGAGAGGTGTTCTCTGTGAACCTAAATTCAAATGAAGGCCCCATGTCGTTAAAGTAAACCAAGCATACGTGTTATCTGTGAACCTAAATTAAAAAGGAGTGTTTGTGTTAACAACATATGAGGTAAATTCATATAAGTTTTAGATCATTATGGAACATAAAAATACAATCAGAGTCGTCCCACGTTGCCATTAGAACCTTCTTCTTATCTTTGAAGAACTTCTTTTTTGGCTTTTCTTTGATGAGTCTGGGACAATCATTCTTGTAATGGGAAAGCTCTTTACATTCATAATAGATAACTTCTTTGTCAACTTCATACTTCTTCTGCATAGAGATTGACTTAGAACGTCCGCATATTTTTCTGTAGCCTCTGAACTTCTTTTGTCTCTGCTTCCTGAGTTTCTTAACTCTTCTGGACAATAGAGACACCTCGTCTTCTTCATTAGAATCTTCTCTTCTTCCTTAACTTGAAGAGTTCTAGTCTTTTTTAGACTTTCCTTTAGACTTAAAAGCCATAAACTTTACTTTCTTCTGAGGCTCATCCTTTTTTAGCTCAATCGCATGACTACGTAGAAAATAAACAAGCTCGTCCATAGTTATAATATTCAAATTCTTTGACACCTTAAGTGCAATCACCATTGGCCTCCATTTCTTTGATAGGCTTCTGGTGATCTTCTTCATGTGATCTACAGTAGTGTAGCCTTTGTTCAAGACTTTCAAGCCAACAACAAGAGTCTGAAACCTTGAGAACATATCCCCAATGGTTTCTTCTTCTTCTATTCTAAAGGATTCATACTTTTGAATCAAGGCTAGATCCTTGTTTTCTTTCACTTGTTTTTTTCATCATGAGTCATTCTAAGAGAATCAAATAAAGACTCTACAGAGTCCCTTTTTGTTATATTTTCATACTCAGTGTATGAAATAGAATTTAACATAATAGTTCTTAACCTATGGTGATTTTTTATCCTTATTTTATTGATCATTCATGGAACTTATTACCACTTTGACACCATTAGCATTTAAGGGGATGTGTGTAACCATCTGTTATCATGTCCCACAAATCAACTTCAAAACCAAGGAAGAAACTTTTGATTATATACTTTCAATAATAAAAATTCTCACCATCAAGAATTGGAGGTTTAGCATAGTAGTGATCTTTATCATTGTTTATAGTAAGTGGAGGATTAACACTAGTCCCTCAAGAAAATTAACCTAAGGTTAAGAATACAAGATTGTGTTTACAAATTTTCTTCTAATAAAGTTTATACACATAGTTTAGTGCAAACAAGATTTGCTAACAAAGAATGAAATATATAATGCTTTAAAACTGACAATGGGTTTCTTCTTTGTCTAGTTTCTCATTTTTTTCGTTCCTCGTGCTTTTCACTTCTTAATTCTTCCTTTTACCATGTTTCAAGAACCTTTTATATAGTTATACAATAGATATGTTGGAGAGTGAAGTTGGAAAATTATTAATATCACATCTTGGATGAAGACACTGGAATGTACCATAATAGAGTGGCGTTTGTAACATAGTGAGGGGATGGGAGGAGTGGAAACAACGACTGATGAGTATTTGATATTGTACTATTTATACTATTTCCTCAATATCTTTTTCAGAAGTTCTTTTTTGAATCAGAGGCTTTAGAAAAATATATGATGAAGGTTGATCATAATTTAGAGTCAGTATTTTAGATTTTGAGAGAGTGAAACTTCTGAGTCTTGAAATATCAAAGTCATTATGGATAAGATTATTTCAGAAGAGTTGACTAGGTAATTCAAATGCTAAATTTTTGTTGGAAACAAATATTCGTATACTTTATTGGGTCAGAGTGTGTTTGATGTGTGGAATTCAGAGTTTGGTTGTTCGGAGTCTAGAACTTCACTAGTCCAGAGTCCAGAACTTGATAGTCCATAGTCCATAGTCTATCTATTAGAATTTGTACACTTAACAAAACTGTTAGAGTACAAAATCGTTCTCTATATATTATATACTTTTTATCATCAAAACTCAAGGATAGTTGCATAATCAAACTTGTTCCAACACCAAGGACGTATACGGATATTAAAATCATGATTTATCCTTATTCCCTCACACAAAATGTGAGTACTTTTTCTATGACATACAAACACACCAAGACCTTAACTCTATTGTTTATACAAGTAATATTGTATATACATTAATACACATCAAAATGTACCTTGATTACATTCATGAAAATACAAAAATTAACATTATACCCATTATGCATTGTATGATAAAAATTTAAATGTATCAAGAAAATGTGTCACGGTTAAAATCTATGGATGGTTCCACCTATGACTTTTTCTTATTATATTATTTTTCAATATTGCTCAACTTGGTAAACTCTTCCATCTTATCCAAAAAATTATTCGGCCAAGTTTGAGCTTCTTTTGTGAATGAGATGTTTACTTAGGGCATGTTCGAGTTATAGGACATCCTGATTGTTTCATATGGGACAAATTCTTGTTGTGAACTATTAACAATGTTCTTGTCGGCCTTGTTGCATTTCCTACTATTGTGTACATATTTTAAGCACTTCTTACACATGTGGATCCTATTTGACCTTCTCCATCTTGGTTCATTTTATTTATTTTCTACAAAGTTTCTTAGGCCTATTTGGTCCATGCTTGTACATTATAGGCCATACTATGGGATCATTGATCTTTGGCCATTAGTTTTTCCCATTTAAAGGGGTGACTCATTCCTCATAGCGTTTAACATGTATTTCCTCATAGCTAGCACTATGATATACTTAATGGGATAATAAACTTTCTTAGTGATTGCAGCCACGCCATGTTTGCAAGAGATCCCAACTAAGTCCCAATGAACATATATGTTTTTCCAAGTAAACAACAAAGATATCAATGAATAATACATGTGTAACTTAAAATGTTAATCTTTATATGCATATGTTGCAGTATAGCTAGAACTTTTTCTATTTTTCTATCTAGTCTCTTAAATGTTGCAGTATGGCTAGAACTTTTTCTATTTTTCTATCTAGTCTCTTAAAGGTTTTACTCGTTATCTCCCTTTTATATTATGCTTGAGAAACAATGTCTTAACCTTATCTTATTTGGTAATTTTAACCCTACTTAAAAACAAAATATAGTGATACTTCTTTTTGAGCTTACAAACCATCATTCATACACCTCTTTAAATATTTTTTTACAAATCTAATTTCCCTACCATTAAAGATATTATAATATAGTATAGTGTAGTCTTTAACTACCTAAGTGAGAAAAGTTCCATTCCAATCTTAAAATCAAAATTCTTAGTTGTTTCATCATCTTAATTGAACCTAACCACATTAGATGTATCCTTGTAACTATCATCATCTTCCCCCACTATCAAGTTCATCAGTGATGTACTCTTTTTCTATGATATGTTCCTTTACAATCTCTTGTGTGATAAAATTATGGTGGGGTGATTCATTATTGGTGGTTGTACCATCAACATCATACGTGTTCCTATAAAACATGTTTGGATAGCCCTCTAGAAGAAAATCATGCAGGATTGCAATTGTTTAAGAGTATTTCTTATTGCTCGTATTGCTTATATGCAATGTATGCTTATATTTCCTTAAATGGAGGATCTCATTTTATACTCTTGTCCCTATGACTTGCTCTCATTTAAGAGGTGACTCCTCAAATCCCATCATAAAGGACAAAGTTTCAACCCTCACCGCCGTAATCATGAGACATAACTCCTCATATAATGTTCATGTAACCTTTCAGACTACTGTAAATTTCGAATGAAGCTCATATCCCGGCCATCTGTCCTTGTATATCCTCATATCCTCTGGCTTATACACCTAGTCTTTCAGATAGATACATCCTTAGCGTGGCTCGGTCTTACATCTCAGTCTTTGTGGTGCACATCGATTATTTTATTAATAGAACGACTCTGATACCTGACTTGCAGGTCAGATCAAGGATTTTCAATATGTACAAGATGTCTTGCTATGTTCACCTACATTGGTACATGTACAAAACCCTTCATCAAATCTGTTTGTGCATAAAATCTACTGTCCGAGCTAGGACGGTTAAAATGAGATACAAGTAATCAAACCCGTAAAGCAGGGGTATCCCCACAGTTGGCGCCAATATTTTGTGGTAAAAATCATATTTAAGATTATAAGGGATTCGGAGGTTGCATCTTCGGGGTGTACCTTCATGATTGCACCGCACCTCGGCTGGACCTATTAAGGTACTAGTTTCAGGTGTATCCACCCTGGCTTCATGCCACGCCTCTATGGCACGAGCTCTACATGTTTGGGTGTACCCTCATGAGTGCACTGCACCTCAGCTGGACCTATTAAGGTACTAGTTCCGGGTGTATCCTCCCCAACGTCATGCCACGCCTCTATGGCTCGTCTATGGCACGAGCTCTATATCTTTGGGTGTACCCTCACGAGTGCACCATACCTCGGGTGGACCTATTAAGGTACTAGTTCCAAGTGTATCCTCCTCGAATTCATGTTACGCCTTTATGGAACGAGCTCTGCATCATCGGGTGTACCCTCATGAGTGCACTACACCTCGTTTGGACCTATTAAGGCACTAGTTCCAAGTGTATCCTCCTCGGCTTCATGCCACGCCTCTATGACATGAGCTCTTCATCTTCGGGTGTACCTTCATGAGTGCACTGCACCTCAGTTGGACCTATAAAGGTACTAGTTACAGGTGTATCCTGCCCGGCTTCATGCCACGCCTCTATGGAACGAGCTCTACATCTTTGGGTGTACCCTCATGATTGCACTGCATCTCGGATGGACCTATTAAGGTACTAGTTCCAGGTGTATCCTCATCGGCTTCATGCCACGGTTCTATGCCACGGGATCTGCACTTTGGTGTACCGCTAATTCGGATCAATGCCTTGGTTCATTTCCATGAACGTGCTTAGGTATAGTTTGGCTTTTCACCATGGTCAACCTCATTGGCTCTATGCCATCGGCTTTACGCCTCATACAAAGCAACGCTTCAAAAGCATAAAACATCCAAGCCTCATTCGACTTATAGTCATTTTCAAGGGCTCGGGGGATAAATTGCATGCCGAGGAGGTTGATGAAACTGGCTAAAACATTTTTAAATTTGCATGCTAGGGTTAGTGTCACTTATATAAAGTCTTCATGGTCTGATAGAGCCACTCGACTGGGGGGCTACTATACATCTATAATCATTCCATGCATAAAAATGACACGCAAATCGGTAATCGGAAAACAAAGTTGCTATGGTAAAATTCACAAATGTGTTTAAAGCAACAGAAAGTACAGTTAAAGATAGTAAAATCCCATTATTAAGAAGTATGTTATTACAAAATGCACTCGCCAAAAAAGGGGGTGATTGACGAGACAAAATAACCCAGAAAAAACACTTGGTCGTCTCGAGCGGCACCCGCTTCACCAAACAGTTGGGGGGCTCGTCATCACCATCAGCCTCTGTAAGGCTTACGTGGTTGTTTAGAAACTTAAGTTTCCTTATGGGAAAGCTCCCAGGCGAAGAACCATAATCAGATTCTGCCAGAACCTATCTAAGGATATTCTCGAACAATTTGTACCTTGGTTCACATCAAAAAATGCCTAAAGGTACCTGTAGATAAATCAAAACTAAACACTCTCGAGTGTTCAAAGATAGTCCATGCTTAAAATGGTGTTAACAAGCCCATACAAGCCAGTACATGGATCTATACCCCGGTTCTAAGTTGAGTCATCTTAGATATAATCTTACGGTTTGTATGAACTTTATATGGACGGGACTAACAACCTTTGGTGTTCAAAATTATATTCGACCTATTCACAAACAGAGTCTCTGGTAGACAAAAGCTGAAGACTCGTGGATACCGATCTATCTAAGCTAGAGGTTTTGATCTAAAACGCCTCAAAAATGAAAAAATGTTCGAAAGATACTCTTATATCTCACAACAAATTGCTCAGAGCGTTTTCAGTATATCCCTACATAGGGAGCTCTGAAAATTTTAAATTCATTTAAACCTCCAAGGTTTTCCTCATAAACTCGCTCAAAGGTATATTTATGCATCAGTTAAGCATTCCCTTCACAAAGGTCGAGTAATACGAATACCTCCTCTTAGAGGTATGGTGAGTCTTAAAAGCTCCAAGAAATTATGATGAGAAGCCGACTTATAAAATGCTGGGGCTCTTTATAATGCCCGACACTGCATGATTGGTCGCGTATAACCCGTATAAGCAAATACTCCTCATCAAAGAGAGTTGAGTACTTGACCAGAGAGGAATCAAGACCTAATTGGTAAAACCATCATTTTCGAATGAACTGAACCATTAAAATAGATGAGTACCAAAAAAAATTCCTCGACTATGATTTACTTTGAGCTCACTCAAGTTATATAAAACATGGTAAAACCGCTATATAAAAACGAAATTTGCATTGAGGCATAGCTTGGAATTGGATGTCCAGCCTGGGGCAAAGATTCATGCTTTTATTAAATCGACCATAAGGTTTCAACGTCTAGAAGTTATATGCTCGGGGGGCTTATGCTCGTGCATAAAATCTACCGCCCGGGCTAGGACAGCTAAAACGAGATACGAGTAATCAGACCCGTAAATCAAGGGTATCCCCGCAGGGCATATACCCCCGATCATCAGGCCGGGATGTGACTGCCTAGGTGTGCCTGACCAAGCTATATAGGTCTAGATGTGTCTTCCTAGTTGTGTAGATCGGGCTACATCTGCCGAGTTGTACCAGGTCGAGTTGATCGTGGTTACGAAACTCATTAGAGAACGATTACAAACGTTACCATAATTATGGGATGTTATGGACGTTACAAGTAATTAAAATACGGTTACGAGAGTTACAAATGTCAATGGCCAGTTACGTCATTAAGGCCATTAATCATGGCCATGTTATATATAGAGGCCGGATGGCCATAGAGAAAGGACCGAACCCGAGAACCTCGTTCTCTATCTCTCTCACAACCTTTTATTTAAGGGATCTCGACTGCGGGGTAAGCTAGACCCATAACTTGGAGGTCAAGAAACCTCGCTTGAGCCTTCGAATCCCTTATAATCTTAAATATAGTTTTTCCCACAAAACAAAATCTATTCAATGTGTCTTCTTTACTTTTAACAAAGTGTACACCTTTAATAGATTCACCACTTGATTTATATCCTATATCATTACTAAAGTGATCCACACCCATAATAAATTCCTTTCTTTATTTTTCTCTCTAATTTGATCCATAAATATGGATTCAGTGTCTATGTTCACAACACATTTTCTTTCCTCCACAAAAATTAGAACATTCAGAATCAGTGTCTATTTCCACAACACACTTTCTTTCCTCGACAAATATTAGATGTTGCATTACATTCTGATCATTCCTTGTTGAAGTATGCCTTAAAACTTTAAGTCATGAAGAGAAAAAAAAACATGTTTTGAGATTTCCATAAATCAGGAAGTTGAAAAGCAGCAAGAATGTCTGGTTCAAGTGATTCACAATTATTGGGTTTGGTTGGTTCAGCTTGTGGACCCATTCGTTAATGTTAGAATGTTGATATATATTTTATATTAATTTAGAAATAGTATAAATTAATATAAAAGATATTATAAGATATTTATAATATTTTATTCAAACAAATAATGATTTTATTTTGTGCTTTGTTATGGAAATGCTGGATTTTAATAATTATAATATATATATATATATATATATATATATATATATATATATATATATATATATATATATATATATATATATATATATCTTTTGTTATTATAGTGTGACAATTTTAGAATTTTAGACTAAAAGGGAAAAATAAGGGTTTTGGGAATTCCAAAGGAAAACTTATAAAGGCAAGGGTTTTTTGAAAACCTTTGGATTTATCTAAGGGGATTGGGAAATAATACTAAACTTCTTAGGTTTAAGTGATTCATATATTCAGAGTTAGAGAGATTGGAAAACACTTGGTTAGAAAATAGAGTTTTTTTTTAGATCTTTTAATGTCCTTTTTTTGTAACTTATTCATAATCTCATGTAACAATTTTTGGAGAATAACGAATTGGTGAGATGCTCTCTCTCCTAAACATAGATCATTTGATCGAACTCGGTAAACAAACATTTTAGGTTTCTCGCCTTATTTTATCTTTGTCTGCTAAATTCACTATTTATTGGTTATTATTGTTGAATAAAATTTACTTTGGTTGCTACTATTATTTGTGGGACACTTCAAATTACTTGATGTAAATTGAACCTTATCATTTACTTAAAAAGTGGCACCCGTCGTGTGGAAAAGGGGTATTATTTACAAGTGAGCATCATGGCTAAATGGGAGATCGCAAAAAAAATCAGAGACAATAATTTTGGATTTTGAAAAGTAAAGTAACAATTAATTTAAACTCAAGGGAAGTTTATTGAAGCTTTGAAGTATGAGACATTGAAGCATGCACATCTAACAAAAGCAGAGAAAACCAATATGATGGATAATGTTTGAAATGCGATTATCTTGTTCCTCGGGAATAAAGTTTTAAGGGAAGTCGTTAGGGAGCAGACTGTTACTTCAATGAGGAAAAAACTTGAGTCATTGTATATGACCAAGTTCTTGTCTCATATATTATGTCTACATCAACAAACTTATTCATTTAGAATGGTGGAGAACAAATCTATAATAGAGCGGTTGATAGAATTTCACAAGATTTTTTATGATCTTTGAGCACTTTAAGGATGCCCTTCTTTATAGTAAGGAATGTACTATTAGTTTGGATAAAGTCCAAATAGCAGTAAAATCCAAAGAATTTTCAAATGTGGAAGATTTGAAGATTGATGATAGTGGTGAATGCTTTAGTGTACCAAGATGAGTAAGTAGGAATAGAGGGGTGTTCAAATCAAATAGATTTTACGAATCAAAGTAAAATTGATTTAATCGTTAGAAAAGCATTCACTTTTAGAGGGATTGTCTTGAGAGAAAGGACAATGGTGATTTTGTTCAAGTCACGGTGGCCTTAGATGAGGATACTTATGGCATTGTTGATGCACTAGTGGTGTCGAGTTTGAAGGCTGAAGATAGTTTGGTCATAGACTTACGTGCTCTTATCACATGTGCCCAATAATAGAATACTTTGAAACTTTGAATATGGAGCAAGGTGGAGTAGTTTTCATTTTTGATAATAAGGCTTGCAAGGTTCATGGTATTGGTATGGTCAAACTTAAAATTTTCTATGATCATGAGTATATGATTCACAATGTGAGGAATGTTTTAGAACATAAGCAAACTTTGTTGTCCATAAGCATGTTTGATTATTTGGGCTATTGTACTAGAGTTGAACGTGAGGTGTTTAAGATCTCACATGATGAAGTGATCATAGTTAAAAGATCTAAAATATGTGGTCTATATATTTTAGAAGATTAAAATTATTTTGTTCATTCATGACCATGTAATGAAGACTCTCATATCAAGAACAATCTATTGGATTTAAGGTCAAGGCATGATAATTGCCTGAAAGTTGTTTCATAATAATTTAATGAATTTTACAAAAGATAAGGAATACAGATGAGACCGTTGATTTTTCTTAGAGATTTTTGGGTAAGGTTTATGTCAAAGCAGCTTATTTGGCCGATAGAAAGTTGTCATACCCCAAAATTTGCCCTCCATTTACTCAAGAGATTTCATACATCTATGCTCAAGGATTCCTCAAGAGTTGATCAGACAAACTCTCTCTTAGACAATCAACCCAAACTAGGGTTTGGTATCTCTCAAGTCAAGATGAACTTCCAACATCTCCAATGGCCTTCATGCCTCCTCATATGCTTCAAAGAATCTCCATGTCAAGTTCCAAGCTTCACAAGTCAAGTTTCCTCAGACAATTGCTCAGATGGTGGAAAATCAGTTGTATTGGACAAAAAAGTCAATTGTGGTCAACATGCAGTCAAACTTCATAATTTTTGGTCAACATCCTCATTTTGAAGTTACATTCATCATTTGATCAAGGGTTGATCATGATTCATCAAGAAAACTCAAGATTTGCTCAAAAGTCAAACTTTCTAAATTAGGGTTTCTAGGTGAAAAGTCAACTGAACTTTGACTGATCATAACTTTCTCATACTTTCTCAGAAATTTTTCCACCACCTCTTGTTTTGAAGGAAATTCAATTCTCTACAACTTCATGTCTCACAAGAATGTCCAAAAATGCTTCATTTGAGAGGTATAGCTCAAAACATTACAGGTCATTTTCAAAGTCAACAAAAAGTCAACTTTTTGATTTGAAGATGTATTGAGCATGGTAACTCCAATTGATATGAGACCAAAAGGGTTGGTTAGAGGACTCTTAGAGCTTTCCAAAAAGTCTAAGAACACTCAAAAATGTGGAAAATTGAGCAAGTTACACCATTCACAAGTTGGGCAATTTTGAAAGAATGCACAAAGAGAGATACTTCCAAAAATCAAATCTTTTGCAAATGGGCTTGCTTTTTCTTCATCCAAACTTATTCCTCATACAATTAGGAATATCCAAGCCCAATGCCACGAATTTTTGATTTATTTTTCTATTTAATTTTGAATTTATTCATTTAAATACAAATTAAATTTTAAAATAAATTATAAAATCAAAATTAATTGAAAGATTGATTTTATTCCTTCCTTGAGATTCAAGAAATTCATTAAAAGCCAGCAATTTCGAAATTGGATCAAAAAAGGCAAGATTGGATTGAAATTGATCAAGTTTTGAAAATTTGATTTTCATGAAAAAATCAAATTTGATTATCATTGATTATTGATCAAATCTTTCCCAAAACAATGCCAAATCCATCCAAAGATATATACCGATGCATACCAATCACAAGAGGACAAAAAAATTGCTCAGAAACCCTATTCTCAAACTCAAAAAAAACGTGACCTGCAAGCTATTGGAGATCATACTTCCAGCCGTTTTCAATCGATTTTGAGGTGTCTAACACGTTCCTTGATACCTCTTGAGTCGATCCAGACCCTCACATTGCTCAAAACCATCCAGAATCAAGAAATCACGAATCGGTTTGTTCTTGTTTTTTCAAAATCGTGTTTCAATCATCATGCATTATTAACTTGTTTTGTGTTTGTTTTGTGATTAGTGATGAGTTTACAAGCTTTCGGCACTTTGATTGAGTTTCCATGATGAAAACGCGATATGCCATGATTATGGTTCCTATGCCGCTTTAGGGTTTCTCTTATTAGGAAAAATTGGACCATAAGACCCATACCAGTGTGTTCGGAATGCTTCAAGGAATCGAACCATGCCTTTAGAATTCATTTATATTATGTATGCTGCAGTTTTGATTTTTGCCAGGGCTTGTAGCGTCGAAAGAAGGCCGACGCAGGCTTTTGAATATTTGAAACGAAGAAGACGATGAATTGGCGCGAGCGGGATGAAGGCAGAGAGCGACGCGTGTAAATTCCATTCAATCCGTTTCCAAACAGTAGAACACGCTAGCACAGTTGGTCAAGGCATGTGAACTTGAGATTTCGCTCCAAGGTCATGAGTTCGATCCCTATGGGCACCAGTTTTGCTTCTTTTTTCTCAACTTTGCATATTTTTCCAATATTTTCATATTTTCTAATTTTCTAATATTTTTGCATTGTTTTAATTATTTTCATCAATTTTATTCTGCATTAAAAAATTATCAAAAATTAATTTTCTTTTTTCATTTATTTTCATAAAGTGCTTATTTAATTTAATAAATTACAAAATATAATTTTGCATGCATATTTATTTTTATTCATAATTTTGCATTTAATTCACTTTTAATTGCATTTTAATTATTAAATCTTTTCCAAAAAATCCCAAAAAATTTATTTTAGCATATTTATATTATTTCCAGCATGTATTAATTTTCTCATATTAAAATTTGCATTTTTCTAACATTTTTTCTCTTGTTCGATTCATATTGCATTTTCCGATTTCTTCTTTTTGTACAGGTTGATCCGATTCGATTTTTTTCTTTATCATTTTATCATATTATTTTCCAATAATGTAACTGTCTATGGGATGTAATAGCTTAATTTAGGATCTTTATTTTCCGCATTTTAAATTATGTATCTGCCCCAAAGCCTTGTAATAGCGTAGGATTTACCTTTCCGCACTTTACATTTCCGCCCTTTACATTCCGCATTTTACTTTCCGCACCCTATAAATTGCTAGTAATTAGGCGTGTATGGCAAGATTAAAATTGAACATAGCCCACTAATTTTCAAGATAACATATTCTCCAACACACTTCTTTCACACATGCACCCTTAGGGTAATTCTCTCGTTGCCTTTACGAATTCCAAATGGTCATGTCCCTCGAACGTAGAGGTATTCTAGCACCGTTGCCTTCCAAACAAATCATCATAGTCCCTTCGATACAAAGATCATAAGACCCACGATGTCGCCTCCGAATACATGATCTTGACCCTCGATTGTCGCCTACGAAAAATGATGATAGTCCCTTCGAATGTGCTAGGATACTTCCTACAAGTTGCTTTCTATGACCATCCGATGTCCCTTCGAATGTCCCGCTTACATCCAACGAATGGAGCTACCTACTAACTAATGGTACGGCTAGCGCTATTCTAAAGGAATGTAGAAGTACAACAAAACCAATTCGAGTGGGTAAATAAGTCTTTAGTTGCTCGCTCTATCAAATGCTTTTCACACCACACACTCTTTTCAAAGTTCAAATTCTTTTCAAAACAAAAACATTTCCGAACACTTTGTATACACTCCTACATGAGTCATTACAAAGTCAAAGCGAAATGCCTTTTTCAAAACATCTTTGTCAAACACACAGAAAGCAATTTTAAAAAGTGATCTAGAGCAACTAAGAGCCCGTAGATAACTACGGATGGAAAGGGGTGCTAATATCTTCCCTTTTCATAACCATTCTCCCGAACTCAGAATCTAACGAAGGTCTTTTTCTGTTACTTTTACCTTCCCTTAATTGGATAAAAATAAAAGTCGGTGGCGACTCTTGCTATCCGCACATTTGGATACAAAAATCCTACAAAGTCAGTTCACCGTATTACAAAAGTTCTTTCAGATAAACAAGAATAAAAACCAATGGATGAACCTTTTATAACTCTGGCAGAGAAAACTCATTTTGAGGTGGAATTTTATAATATAGATACTAGTAGTATTGGGGGAATAATTACATAGACATCTTATTATCATTTTACTCGTGATAAAGTTAAGATGGATGTCGTTGCATTTCAAAGGGATGGTTATACTGGCCTTTGGTGCTATGCTTTGAATGTGGCTGAAGGGTTGCAAAATTCAGAAAATAACCTTCAAGGAGGCATTTGAAAGCAGGTGGAGTCAATGATGGTTGAAGAACCATTTTTGTGAGATTGTTAGATTACCTAGGCAAAAAAGGTAATTGGGAACATGTGGATGCAAGTGGTAAGATCAAGATTCAAGGGTGTCTTGAATTTGATTAGGTTGTGGAATAGTGTTTCAATATGGTAGAGAGCACTAAGGTGGTTGATGATTAAATTAGCATCACCACAGTTTCATGTCAAAGTGAAGATTATTGAAATATGTCTTAACTTTAAGTGATGAAGAGAAAGAAAATATGTTTTGTAGATCTGTTCATTAATGTTAGAATGTTTGATATATATTTTATATTAATTTAGAAATAGTATAAATTAATAATAAATATATTATAAAATATTTATAATATTTTATTCTAATAATTAATGGATTTTATTTTGAACTTTTTTATGTATCTGTTAGATTTTAGCAATTATAAATATGTATCTCTTATGTTATTATAGTGTGACAATTTTAGATTTGTCGAACAAAAGGGAGATATAAGGGTTTATGAAATTCCAATGGAAAACTTAGAATGCAAGGGTTTCTGGTAAAATGTTTAGACTTATCTAAGGGATTGAGAAATATTCTTAAACATCTTAAGTTTGAGTTATCTAAGGGGGTTGAAAAATAGTTGTAAACATTTTGAGTTTTGTTCGCGTTAAAAAGTGACGCGCGAGAGAATCGAATCGGAATTCGGATCCTCTGGCTCGAAACGATTTACTCTCTTGATTTGTTTATAAAGATACCGCGAGCATCAAGCTTTATTATTTTCAACACAAGAAATTATGATTATGAAAAAGGGGAAAGCTGTTAATACCCTCAATTGATATGATATGCGTAACGACTAGCATAAACTAGACGCAACGCATTGGGGAGATTCCGGGTAAGGGGGTTTGTTATATAAAGGGAATAGATGGAGCACCCTAAATATATATAGTTATCTATAGCTTTATATATGAATATGTTTGATATGTTTGTGTGTTTTAAATTGCTATTTCTATGATTGGGAAAGTTTCTCCTTTGGATTTTAAGAAGGATAGATTATGTGGGATCCTAGTGTTTGTTATTATTGTGCTCGCAAAGATCATTGAATCTTCTGCATACATATCCCTTAATGGGAATCAGAGCATTTGTAGCTCGGATCTAAAGGGATCTATGGTTTGTTTGGTTTGAGGGAGAAAGAAATTTGCTCGCCAAGGATGAGACCTTGTGCCTACGTATTCTCAAAAGGATGTTGAGAAAGTCAGAGCAATCGTAGTTCCCACTTATGCTAGTGGAAGCAACGGGATGTTATTAAGAAGACACAGACGAATGTCATCTTAATGAAAAAAAATGTATCTAATCTATTTCATCACATACATTTTGAAAAGTTTGAATGATTGAATCTTTCGTCGTAAGTTATAGGTGTTTTGCTTGAGTGTACAAGTGTTACCACTTACGAGCTAAGAAAGATGTTTGAAAAAGATGATTGAATCTTTTAACTGTAAGCATTGGGTGTTTTGCTTGAGTGTACAAGCGTTACCACTTATGATTAAGAGATGTTTTTGTTTGAAAATAGTTTGAAAAAAGATTTGATTGTATGTGATGTGATAGATGATATGCTTCTTCCATAGAGATGATAGACGTCTAAATCTCAAGGAGAAATTGATTGGATTAGAGGGATGCTTTTAAGAAGCCCATGGGTCCTTGCATTGTTAGCCCAAGAGGAGGCATTCCGAGGGTCATCGAGGGTCATCGAGGGTCCTTGTATGAAGCTCAAGAGGAAGCTATAGGGTATGGCTGGTTTTGGCTTTAAGAGGGATTTCACCGGGAAACCATCCACTTAGGATTTCAAGAGCGATTTCACCGGGAAATCATACTCTCAGGGTTCTATCCTAGCGCGGGTGATTCTTTGTATTGGAAGCCCAATAGGAGGCTGTTAAGAGATTTCCTGGTCTCTTTCTTTGTATGATGCCCAAGAGAAGGCTAAACTCAATAAGGAGTTCTTTTGAACGAAGCCCAAGAGGAGGCTGACTCAGCAGGGGAGTGTCGTCTTATATGAAGCCTAAGCGGAGGCTAAACTCAGATGAATGAGTTTTCTTATATGAAGCCTAAGAGGAGGCTAAAATCAAATGAATGAGTTTTCTTATATGAAGCCTAAGAGGAGGCTGAACTCAGATGAATGAGTTACCTTATACAAAGCCCAAGAGGAGGCTAACACTGTGGGGAACCTATTGGTTAGACTAGTTGTCATGTTATAACTAGACAGTTATATAAACAAGTGTGTATGTGTGTGTGTGCGTGTGTGATATGTATTCACAGGAATTTATGAAAGAAGTATAAACAAGTGCATGTAAAGTTTATTTACAAGAGTTTATGAAGGAAATATAAACAAGTGTCTGTGAAAAGAACGTTTAAAACGAGCTGTAACTTGATTATTTACAAGTTTGAATGTGTACGAGAAAGTAAATATGTACACGAACGGGTATTTATGTACGAGGAGATGTGGATGTACATAGGATGGTTGGGACTTACACCATAAGGGAGGCCCATTGGTTTAAAAGCAGTTTCACCGGGAATAATGCTCCTTTTAATACCAATGGTATTCAATGTATATACAAGCGAAGCGAAAACAAATGGACGAAGTTTGTCTGTACTTGAGTATTTACAGGGTATCTGTATCATGTACAAGTAAGATTGGTATGTACATAAAAGAATTGGATATGTACAAGGAAATAATTATGTACATAAAAGAATTTTGGGACTTACACCGTGAGGGAGGCCCATGATCGGTTAAGAAATTCGAGAGAAAACGAATTCGGTTTTATCGCTTAAATTGGATCGATCATGGAAAAAGATGTAAGTTTTGGTGAAAAGTTTTGAAAAAGATCTTGAAAGTGTTTTTGAAAAATGAAATTTACTTACAAGAAGTTTTGAAAAGAATCGGGCTTCGAAAGTTTGAAAAATCACCTTTGAAAGTGCTTTGAAACGTACTTCAATGTATCGTTTTCGGCTCGATAAAAATATAATCGGATGAAAGTTTTTTCTGAATTTTTTTGACACTATCTTAAAATAGATATGCTAATTGACATGTGTATAAAAAATCACCTCAAAATGAGGAGTTTTGATTGGTTTTTAAAGAAGTCAAAGTTTGAAAAAAATATGAATAGAAAACAAAAGTTTATAAAAATGGTCCCAAGGCTACTCGAACCCGGACCATTAGGCAAGGCAAGGCATGAATGACTTAAGAGTGAGTGGCAACCATGGAAATACATCCGTATTGAAATCAAACAATGCAATTATATTTTAAAATGATATTTGAATTTGAAAAAAATGCATTTCTTCTTCTTCCTCCAATCTTCAACCAGCCATGGATTCTTCATTTCTCCATGAAATTGCTCGATGTAAACATCAAACTTGATCGTTTCAAGCCCAGGAACATGATGATGTCATTTAATTTCATTTATTTTAAGCCTAACATGATTAAATTTCTCAAGAACACGAAGAACCCTAAATCTGAAAATCCTAATTGAAGTCGTGTATGGTTGATGAATTGATCAATTGATTGAGGGTTATTGATCAGTGATAGTGCAGAAACAAAATGGCCAAGAGCTTTTTGAACTGAAAGCAAGGAATCATGGAGTTTGAAGTTCGTGTTCTTACCTGTTCAAGTTGAGATCGAAAACTGTATTAGAGCGTTTCCAGTTGTGTTTTGATGATTCCTCTAGCACCAACGGACTTCAAGGAGTGTGTGAGGAATGTCTGCTCACTCTGAAATTGCTTGAATTGTTCTGACCAAGTTCACCTGCATATGGTTCAAAGTGAAACTCGAATTTGATGTTAGGGCTGTTACAGGTTGAAGCTAATGATCTGCATCATCCATATGGAGTATGTTGATGATGTTTGAGTGAAAAAATCACAACTTGCTCGAGCCAAACATCCAATTCGACAGTTAAGGCAGTTTTGGGCAAGCTTGAAATTTTGAAATGTAACTTTGAGTTTTAGTGTTTCTTAGATTGATTTTAAGTTTCAAACCAATTCTATTAGATGTTTATGACATGTTAGACACCAAATATCTCATGTTTCTTCACAAGTTTTCAAAAATACAAGTTTTCTCAAAATACACTATGTTACTTGAAAATTAAGAAAGAAGTGAGAAAGCTTGTTTTGGCATAGCTTTGGTGTAGTTTCAAATGGCCAACATGACCTCTATTTATAGGTCACAAGTTCTGAATGGTAAGTGAGAAAGATTGGCTTTGGTATTTACAAGTTGCCTTAGAGGGCAAGGAAGTCATTTTTGCAATAAATGTAAAAGGAGGCTTCCTTTTAACCATGGTTAATTTTTCAACTTGATCTTATCCCATCATAATTACTCTCCATCTGATTTTTTATCAGCTCTATCTCTCTTTGCAAGGTGGCATGGCTTCTAGAAGAAGAAACTAAAAAATGACCTATAATCTTGAAAGTTGTACTTGAAAATCAAGGATTTTGGAGCTCTATGTTTCAAAATCAAAGGCATAGCTAGACACCATGGATTTGAGAGTTCTTGGAAATTTTGGAAAGCTTGTTTCAAGGGCTACAACTTTCATGTTTTGAGTTTTTTCCAATTCCAAGTGGAACTTTGTGAAAAAATGCCATGAAGTTTGGAAAAAGTGTGAAATTTTAACACTTGAAAAATTTTCTAAGTGTTGAAAATTTTGACTTTTTGTTGACTTTTCCAAATTTCTTGATTTTTTATGATCATGATGGATCATTTAAATTATTTTGATGATTGAAAAAGTTTTGTCTTGAAAATGTTGACCAAAAGTCAAAGTTTGACTTTTCAGTGCAGATGAAATTTCATCAGATGATTCAGAAATGGACTGATGAATTCTGTGAACTTCTGTGATGTTTTGAATCCAGAAATTAGGTCAATATGTTGTATTTAAGATATGAAGATCAATCTCTAATCAAAAAAGTCATTCATTGATCAGAAAATCAGTAATTGCTCATCCTCGATAAAAACCCTAATTGGTCGATCCTCGATAGATCATGAGGAAAAATTTGATATCTGAAGATCAGAGGTTGATGATTTGATCAAGATAGATAAATTGAGGTGAATGAAGCTCAAACCCTAATTGATTTCCTCTTGAATCAGATGAAAAATTGATGAAACCCTAATTTTGACTTGTAGAAGCTATACCCGATTAATTCTGTTCTGAACTGTTAGTGATGCAATGATGCAAATGTAAGGTGGTATATTAGGTCAAAAATTGGGGTATGATAGATGCCCCTATTTAAGTTTCTTTAACCTGAGGATATGAAGATAAATATCTTCGTTTTGATAGGTGTGAAGAGACTTAAATATCAGAATACACAAATTTTGGACCTAAGATACCAAAAGATGCAGATGATGCAAAGTGATTGCAAAAAGTTCACCCAGGAGATATCAAAGGTTGATATGATGGGGAAAAATTTGTGAGGATGACTCGATCTGTCTAAGAAAAGAGAATCCTGTTTGTTGGGAAACAAGCAATATGTTTCACTGGGAAAATAGATTCACAAAACATGTGAATATCTGTTTCGCTTTGGAAACAGAGAGATTACCTTCTGTCAGCCTTGTGACAATGTTTAAGGTAAATGAAAATGATATTACCAATTATCAGCCTTGTGATAGTTTATGGTAATGAGTTCTGAAGATATTACCAATTATCAGCGAAGTGATAACTATAACAAGGTAATTCTTGAGAAATTTACTGAGTATTCAGCCTTGTGAATAACAGTCAATGATGGAAAAAGATCTCAAATGAGTTTCTATTTTTTACAGCTACAATCTTGCCGGGGATCTCTCTTTTGAGAAGATGTGGGCATTTCGATTGAAAAGACACAGGTTTTCTTTTAGGAAAGACAATCTGGAGATTTCTTGAACTTTCATGATTTGAACTTACTGAGAAGAACAATCATTTTATGATAAGTTTCAAAATGAAAATGAAATAAGCGGCTCAGATGATGAGGCTATTGCTTATTGTTAGCGGGTAGATTTTCTTTGTGAAATCTAAACCTGAATTGGTCAGAGACGAGGTTCTATCCAGGAATGAACTGGAAAGAAAAGGTCAATCAAGATTTCGTTCCTAATGAGGAATGATATCAGCTGGGGGATATGGTAGAGAAAAGATGTATTTCTCTGCTTGGGGATAATCTGCTGGAGAGATGACACATCCACATGAGTAAATGTAATCTAAACCAGTGATATGGAAGCAAACATTGAGGAATGCAGAAACGCATTGATGATGTTATTATGTATGAATGTTATGAATGTCATAATAACTCTATTCCGTAGAAAATAAGGTTGGTTCTTGAGAATTTGGAAGGCTGTTTTCTTGTAACTCTATTGTAATCTCTAGTAACAAGTTTTGGATTTAGTAAATTTAGAGTTTCTCTCTCCTCCAAACGTAGAAAAATTGATCGAATTGGATAAATAAATCTTTTTGTTTTTCGCCTTATTTAATCTTTGTCTGCTAAACTCACTGTTTATTAGTTATTATTGTTGAATATCATTTATTTTGATTACTAGTGTTTTTTGTCTCCACATAATTTTCTTATATAAATTGAACCTTATCATTTTTACTGTTGAAAGTGATTCATGTGTATCGAAACTGTGATTGTCGAATGGAGGATGCCCAGTCGAAATTGTGGTTCGACAAATTATATTTGTTTTAGATTTAAATAGATTTGATTTAAATATAGAATAGAATAGATTTGATTTAGTTCCAAATAGATATTTTTGGCTTTTATAGTTTTGGGATTTAGCTTAGGGGACAAGTTAACCTAAATTTATAAGTAGGGGAGTAACCCTAATTTTGCAAAAGAAGAAGTTGTATTCACAGAATTTGCAGTTGCAAGTGCATAGAAAGTTTCCATAGTTTGTGGGCAGAGAGTTACTCTGCATAAAATATGTTTCTTCTTCTTCTTTCTTTCTCTATATTTCTCATTGTCGTAGTGTGGTGATATCAATCTTGTTCATCAAGATTAGTAGAAATTCATCATAGATATTGGTGGATTTGCAACATCTGATATCAGAGCTCTGGTTAATCGATTCAAGGAAAGATCAAGAACAATCAAGAACAATCATGGAAGAAGAATTCACGATGGCAGTGAGTTACGGGAATGCGAATTATCCAGCAAGTCTTCCAATTTTGAAAGTAGATAACTATGAGAATTGGTGCAAGCAGGTGAAGGTTTTATTCCATTGTCAAGGTCGTGGGATCTTGTAAATGATGGAGTAAAAGAGCTTGAAGAAGACGCTTCAGAAAAAGAAAAGAAAGAACACGCAAAATCGGAGAAGAAGAGTTATAAAGCTCTATTTATAATTCATCAATGTCTGAGTCCAGACAACTTCGAAAAGGTCAGTGATACAAAATCTGCAAAAGAAGCTTGGGATATTCTTGAGAAATCATTTGGAGGTGCTGAAAAGGTGAAAGAGGTGAGGTTACAAACTCACAAGAGAACGTAGGAATTGCTTCAGATGGAAGACAGTAAAAGTATATATGATTTCTTTACTATAGTTACAAAACTAGTGAATCAAATCAAGGTATGTGGAGAAGCATTCACAACAAGAGCTGTTGTTTCAAAGATTTTGAGATCTTTGGCTCCCAAATTCGACCATGTGGTGGTGGCTATCAAAGAAGGGAAAGATTTTTCGAAATTGACAAAGGAAGAGCTTCAAGGGACACTTGAATCTCATGAACAGAGAATGAATGAAACAGTTGCAAGCAAGACAAAAAGTGATGTGGCTTTGCAGCAAAATTTAGCAAAAGAAACCAAAGGCAAAGGAAAGTGGTTCGACAGAGGTAGAGGTGGCTACAACAATTTTAATGGTAGAGGAAACCAGAACGAAGGAAACGTGTTGAATTAGAGAAGACCATACCAGGGCAACCAAATAGGTGGTGCTGAAAATAGAGGAAGAGGTGGTCGTCGAAATCCTGACAAGAGTAACATTCAATGTTACAATTGTCAAAAGTACGGTCATTATTCGAGTGATTGTCCATTGAAGCGAAAGAATCAAGAAAGTGATGCAAAGTTTGCAAAACATGAAGAAGAAGAAGAGACGTTGATGATGGTCACAATAAGAGATGAAGAGAAATTCAAGGATAATTGGTACTTGGATTCAGGATGCTCATCACACATGTCTGGAAGAAAAGATTAGTTTGTCAATCTAAAGCCCTCAATGAAGAACATGGTGAAATTTGCAAATGACAATACTCTAGCAGCTGAAGGTATTGTAGATGTTATGATCATGAGGAAATATGGAAAAAGGGAAGTAAATTCGAACTTACTATACATTCCAAGCATGAAGAGCAACTTGCTTAGTATAGGGCAGTTGGTCGAAAAGAATTACAAAGTGATTGTCAAAGATAAGCTGATGAGAGTTGTCGACGCGAATGGAAGGCTAATCTTGAAGGCTCCTATGTTCCATAATAGAAACTTCGAGGTCGAACTCATTGTGATTGAGCATAAGTGCCTTTCGATTGCAACAAGCAGAGATGAATGGGTATGGCACTATCGTCTAGGCCATCTCAACATCAGACACATTAGAGATTTGAAGAGAAAGAATATGGTTTCAGGATTGCTAGAAATTGACATTCCAAACAAAGTGTGTGAGGAATGTGTGCTAGAAAAGCAACACAAGAATAGCTTCAGCAAGGATACCAGAAGCAAGTCGAAGGTTGTTCTAGAAATCATATACTCTGATGTATGTGGACCAATCCAGGTGGATTCGCTTAGAGGTAATAAATACTTTTTCACGTTCATAGATGATTTCAGTCGAAAATTATGGACTTACCTGATCAAGAAGAAAAGTGAATTGATCGAGCTATTTTCAGATGTTAAGTCTATGGTCGAAAGGCAAAGTGGTCAAAAGCTCAAAGTTTTGAGAACTGATGGTGGTGGAGAGTATGTGTCGAAAGATTTCGACAAGTTATGTGAAAAAGAAGGGATTTTGCGTGAGGTGGTGCCACCTTACACTCCACAGTAGAATGGGACTATATAAAGGAAGAATCGAACCATCATGAATATGGTTCGAAGTATGTTGAGAGGCAAGAATTTACCTAAAGAGTTTTGGGGTGAAGTTGTGTCGACTGCAACTTATATTTTGAACAGATGTCCAACAAAGAAACTAGAAGGAATTACTCCAGAATAATGTTGGTCTGGTGTGAAGCCTAACTTGAGTCATCTGAAGGTATTTGGATCTATTGCACATAAGCATGTGCCAGATTAGTTGAGAAGAAAACTTGATGACAAGTCGAGTCAAATGATTCTAGTAGGATATCATTCGACAAGAGGTTACATGGAGTGTACAAGTGAACATGGAGTATATGTAAGAAGAAGAAATAGTGAATTGCTTATACTATGTCTCTATGTCGATGACTTGTTGATCACAGGTAACTATAAGAATGAGATCGAAGACTTCAAAGGTGATCTCACCAAGGAATTCAAAATGTCTGATCTGGGTGACATTTCATATTTCCTTGGCATCAAATTCTACAAGACTAGTAGAGTTTTGATGATGCATCAAAGAAGATATGCAGGAGAGATTCTCAAGAGATTTGAGATGGAAGCATGTAATTCAACTTCGACACCTGCAAAAACAAGACTACAATTGTTGAAAGACCCTGAAGAAGATGATGTCGACGTAACCCAATATAGAAGACTTATTGGGTCCTTAAGATACCTTTGTCATACTATGCCTGACTTAGCATACAATGTTGGTATGGTAAGTAGATCCATGCAGAAGCCAAAGGTATCTCACCTAGCAATAGCGAAAAGGATATTGAGGTATTTGAAAGGAACTCTCGACTATAGCATTTTGTTTCCTGCAGCTGATAAAGGAAAAGATCACTAAGGACATTGAGGTATTTGAAAGGAACTCTCGACTATAGCATTTTGTTTCCACAGGGTTTGGTGTATGTTGTAGTCTTTCAATAGGAAAGTGTATTTTAAGATTAGGTAACCAAAGGGTTTGTTATCTACTCTACTAGTACCATGAGTTTCCAAACAAATAACTAAATCAATGTTTTTAAAAGAGAGTTATGGTTTGGATTCAAGAGAGATGGAGTTTGTTTTCAAATATGGAGGCATGTCAAGATTAGTTTCATTGATCTAGTTTCATACATATTCAATTAATCAAGTGATGAACATAGTAGATGATTTCTACAAATACATATCATCTCAATCTTGTAGATTTCCCACCAAGATTGTGAATGTTATCATGTTAATCTTTGCATGATTCCTCACTACAACTATTGACATGATAATCATTAAGTTCAATATTTTGTAAACACTAACACACAAATCTATCCCTAGCATTTGTTCATTAGAGGATGAATATCCTAAGTCTACTTTGAAGTATTCTTTTCCAAGCAAAACTCAAAGCATAAAGATGAAGAACAAAGATATTCAACTATATTAATCATCAACCATGTTCATACACAAATGGATTAAAAGAAATACATACTATATAGATCAACTACCTCTAATCTTGACACAAAAAAGAGCTTAGCCACTCATTTCCATGGTTGCTTGCTCTCAAGATTGTTGGTAGAATTGATGAAAATCAAGAAATCAAGAAGAAAAGCTATGGTGTTCTTTTTACAATTCTTGCCCTAGATTTTTACAAAGATGAAAAGATAATAATGATGAAGTGTTGTTTTCTTCCTTTTCAAGCCAAAAAGTCAGCTGGAAGTCATGGGTTGGTGGCCAAAAGGTGAAAGCATGGGTCTGTCCTTTTTCTGATTTTCAGACCGCTAACCCCTAAGATCACTGCGCCATCGGCACGCTACCGAGCGACCTGTAGCATGCTTCCTTCATCCAAAAATATCTTCAAAAAGAATCATCCCTAAAGCTCTTCAAGTGTCCTTGAATCCAAGCTTGGGAGAATTAGTCAATAAAATCCTACAATTGAAAGTAAAATAAGTTAAATAATATATTATGAACTAAAACTAAATAAAAACTTACTTAAACCAAAATACTAGAATAAATAATACTAATTACTTAAAAAGATATTGTTAAGGACCACAAAATCATGTATAAAATAGCTACAATTTGGTCCTTAACAATGCTTCTCTTTGTGCATGTCAAGCAACTTGGATGGTGAACTTGGTCGAAGAAATCACAGGAAAAGATCATGGAGCAATTACCATGAAGATCGACAGCATATCAGCTATCAACCTGGCAAAGAATCTGATAGCTCATGGTCGAAGCAAGCACATCAAAATGAGGTACCACTATCTTTGAGAGCAGGTAGCAGATGGGAGGATGAATTTGGAACACTGCAGAACTGAGAATCAAATTGCAGATATCATGACGAAGGGCGTGCAGGTCGAAGTATTTCGAAGACTAAGAGTAATGATGAATGTAGATAGTTTAGACACAATGAATTAGGTTGTGTGTTGAAATTAATTCATGTGTGTCGAAACTGTGTTTGTCAAATGGAGGATGCCCAGTCGAAATTGTGGTTCAACAGATGAGATTTGTTTTAGATTTAAATAGATTTGATTTAAGTCTAGAATAGAATAGATTTGATTTAGTTCCAAATAGATATTTTGGGCTTTTATAGTTTTGGGGTTTAGTTTAGGGAGCAAGCTAACCTAAATATATAAATAGGGGAGTAACCCCAATTTTGTAAAAAAAAAGAAGTTGTATTCACAAACTTTGCAGTTGCAAGTGAATAGAAAGTTTCCATAGTTTGTGGACAGAGAGTTACTCTGCAGAAAATCTTTTTCTTCTTCTTATTTCTTTCTCTATATTTATCATTGTCATTGTATGGTAATATCAATCTTGTTCATCAAGATTGATAGAAATTCGTCATAGATATTGGTGGATTTCCAACATTTACAATATTATTAAATGGCTTCAGTTCTTCTTCCAAACTTTGAGGCTACAAAACTTTAAAACATCAACTTCAATCACTAGGTCGACCTTTTTAATTATGTCACAAACTTCATAATAGGATCAGAATTTCGGATCTTGATCATTAAATAACTTAACTTATAGGCTTTTACAATTAACTCTTATAATATAAAATATAAAATAAAATAAAAACCTTAAATAAACTCATGTCATGTACAAAACTAAAAGAGTAAAGCTTAAATTTGGTATTAATGGTACAATAACATAGAATAACATACATTCAACTATTGTCAACATTCAACAATACAACAGTACTATCAAATACAGTTAATAGTCTCTAATCAGACTTGAATCTCTAAATTACATTATACTCTAATTTTTTAAATCTCTAAATTGTATTAGTCGTGAAAATCATCATACATTCTAAGATTATTTCAAACTAACCATCAAATGAGAACAATGAATTTCTGACAAAACCCTGATAGTCTATATCTGGAGTTATATATATATATAGAGAGAGAGAGAGAGATGAGGGATCAAATTACACCCGAAGAGTTACACCATGACTTACATTCGCTCAAAAACGTCACTTCGGATTAATATTTTTAAAATCAACCATTGGATTGAAATATATCATCATATAGATCATACCTATAAAGTTTGATATTAATCTATAATGATTTACTATACGATCAAGATATCCAAAAATTAACGTCAAAATGGACTTTCATATAACGTGAATTTTGATGTAGTTCAATGACATAGTAAATCATTATAGATTAATCTCAAACTTCATAGGTATGATCTATATGATGGTATGTTTCAATCCAACAGTTGATTTTAAAAAATATTAATCCGAAGTGACGTTTTTGAGCGAGTGAACTCATGGTGTAACTTTTCGGATGTAATTTGATCCCTCCTCATATATATATATATATATATAGGGGATATGATTCCTTGAATTTGTAGGACAATGGAATCCTCCTAGGGAAGCTATAACAGAAATTATAATTGTTCTTTTTGATAACTTTCCTCAAGATAAAGAGTACAATATATAGGCATAGGGAATGATCTATTCTTAGTACGATAAGGATAAATCCCTCAAACCTAGGAAATAGAATCTAGTATAGCTAATAGGAAATCTGATACAACTAATAAATCATAACAAACTATGGAATCTTCTTCCTTCTTTGGCATCTTGTGCAGGTGGCACTACTTGACTTAGTCTTCAAGTCTCTTGGGTCTTTTGGTGATTCTTTTGGGCCTGTTTGGAGCAATTGTTGATGGGCCTATAACCCTATCTTAGTTGGAGTTAGTTTCTATAGTTGGGCTAACAATCGTTGGGGCTTCAAAAAGCACCTTGTCCTCAAGGTGATAATCAGAACAGAGTGTATCCCATTTCTCCCAACTAGTGTCTTATGGAAGTAAACCAGTCCACTGTCCCAGTACCAGTTTTGGGTTGGTGGATGTATCGAGCTTAGTGTCTAGAATGCTTAATGGAGTAATGATTGGGTGGTTATCAATAGAAAAAGGGGGTATGGTAGTACTTGGAGGGAGTGGCCCATGATGTAATTTGAGTAGTGAAGAGTGGAAGATAGGATGAATTCTGCAAGTGTCTGGGAGGTCCAGTTTATATGTAATTTTGCCAATCTGTTGAAGAATTTTGAAGGGTCAGAAAAACCTTTTGGAAAGTTTGGTATAAGAAGAGGTAGCAGTTATTTTCTGTCGGTAGGGGCGAAGTCAAACATATACATAGGAGCCTTCCGTGAATGTTATGTCGCGACGGTGTTTGTCAGCTGTTATTATCATGGCGGTTTGGGATTTGACAATTTTTGCCCTTAGTTTAGTGATAAGTTGTTGGCGGCAACTTAATAAGGAATCGACAGCTTTAATGGAGGATTGGCCTTGTAGGTATTGCGGAATCGATGGAGGTTCTTTTCCATAGGTGATTTGATAAGGGGTGAGGCTTGTGGTTGAGTGTACTGAAGTGTTATGGGACCATTCTGCCAAAGAGAGATAGTTAAACCATTGAGATGGTTTATGGTGTACAAATGATCTCAGATATTGTTCAAGCACTCTGTTAAAAACCTCAGTTTGACCATCTATTTCCGGATGGTAGGAGGTGCTCATGCGTAGCTTGATGCCACAAAGTGAGAAGAGTTCGCGCCAGAATTTGCTGATAAATAAAGGGTCGCGGTCAGATACGAGACTCTTGGGCATGCCATGAAGTTTGCACACAATCTCAAAGAATACAATAGCAACTTTGTGAGCAGTAAAATTAGGGAGTAAGGCAGCGAGATGCACCCTTTTTGACATACGATCAACTACCACTAGAATGGCGGTGTGTCCCTTAGAAACTGGTAAACCGGTGATAAAGTCAAGGGAAAGGTCTTCCCAAATGGCTTGAGGAACTGGAAGCGGTTGTAAGAGGCCAGAGAGCTTTTTGTTTCGTATTTCACTTGTTGGCAGACGAGACAATTTTTGATGAATTGTTATACCTGGTGTCGCGTGCCATCCCACCAAAAATTAGCTTCTAAGCATGCGAACGTTTTGGAAAATCCCATGTGACCAGCTGTAGGGGAGCTATGAAATTATTCTAAGAGTGTGTTACAAAAAGGAAGTGAAGGATCCAGTCAGATACGGTTATAGAACAGGATGAGGCCTTGATGAATTTTGTGGTTGAGAAATTTGGATGGTGTTTGAGAAATTTGATTGTAGAGGGAGGTGAATTGGGTGCTAGCAGCCAATGCTAGTTTAAGTTGTTATAAAAAGATAAAATGAGGCATAGAGAGAGAAAGATGCGTACTTGAGGTTGTCTCTGGAATGCGAGAAAGAGCGTCAGTGACGATATTGGATTTCCCTGTCTTGTATTGTATCGTGAAATCATATCCCATGAGTTTGGCTAAATAAATCTGTTGCTCTGGTGTTTGTATGGTTTGTGTGTGGAGTTCTTTAAGGCTTTGGTGATCGGTGTAGATTGTGAATCTATGACCTAGAAGGTATTGCCTCCATTTTTAAACAGCATTGGTAATAGCATGGAGTTCACGGATATATGTAGAGGAATTTTGAAGTCTTGGACAAAAGGTTTTGCTGAAGTATACAATTGGGTGGGAATTTTGTAGTAGAATTGCGCCCATAGCCAGACCCGAAGCATCAGTTTCGAGGAAGAAAGGTTGTGAGAAGTTTGGAAGGGATAATGTAGGGGTAGAAGTGATGGCTAGTTTAAGGGCGTTAAATGCGATAGTGATTTCAGGCGTCCACTAGAAAGCATCTTTGCGAAGTAAGAAGGTGAGGGGAGTAGTTATTGATGCGTAACCCTGAATGAATTTGCGACAGAAACCAGTAAGTCCCAAGAATACTTTTAGTGCATTGATGTTTTTAGGTATTGGCCAGTCAAGTATTGCTTGGATTTTGGAAGGTTCTGGTTTAACACCTGCATTGGAGACAATATGCCCTAGATAGTTCAAACTACGTTGAGCCAATAGACACTTGGATTGTTTCAGGAAGTATTCACTTTGTAGGAGGGTGGTGAAAAGTTGTTCGAGGTGTTGGAGGTGGTCTTCAAGTGATTTTCTATAAACGAGGATGTCGTCGAAGAATACAGTGACAAATTTGCGCATAAATGGTTGTAGAAGAGAGTTTATTGCTTCTTGGAAGGTGGACGGCGCATTGCAGAGGCCGAAGGGCATGACACAAAATTCATAGTGTCCTTGATGACTTCTGAAAGCTGTCTTTGGTATGTCAGATGGATTCATTCGAATCTGATGAAAGCCTTGGCGAAGATCCAGTTTAGAGAACCAAGATGCATTTCCAAGTTCGTCCAGTAATTCGTCAATGGTTGGCATTGGAAAGCGGTCTCGTACAGTGATGGCGTTGAGTGCTTTGAAATCGACGCAGAAGCACCAAGCTCCATCTTTCTTTTTGACAAGAAGCACTGGTGATGAAAAGGGGCTTTGGCTTGGTTGGATGAATTTAGTGTCGAGCATTGTTTGGATTTGGTGTTCGATTTCGTTTTTTTGAAAATATGGATAGCGATAAGGACGGGTGTGTATGCGTTTGGAGTTTGGCAAGAGGTTGATGTGATGATCGATGTTTCGGGGTGGAGGGAGTTTAGGTTCAGAATTGAACAATTTGGAGAATCTAAGGAGAATGGAATGAATTGCAGGTATATGGTGCGGTGGAATCAAAGATCAAAGGGTATTTGAATCAAATAGTTCGGGAACGTCGATCGTTGCTCAATTTGTCAAGGCCATGGTTATCTAGGCCTTTTGTCTACAAAGTGAGCATAATGGGTTTGTTTCGTGAGTGAAAGAAAGGCGTCAAAGTGGTATATGGTTGGTCGAATAGATCCGGTATGGAATCGGTGGTTCTTGATGTGAGGAGGAAAAAACGCCCTTTACATTTGTGTTGTGGAGTGAAAGTTTCCTCACAATTATAACACAACCCTTTTTCTCTGCGTGAAGCCATTTCCTCCGGTGACAGTTTGCGGTAGTTTAGTTTGTTTGGTTTGGGATTGGTTAGAAGCAGTGGTGGAGTGGGTGTATGAGGTTGTTGGGTGAGGGTGGAGGAAGGCGCTGGTGGAGCATTTGTTTTGAAGAAACGACGACGTTCTTCGATCTTGTCTTCCTGTAATTTGGCAAGAGCGGTGGCTTGGGTTAAGTTGAAGGGTCAGAGTGCTTGAACTTCTCTTCGAATCTCAGGAGAAAGTCTTGATATGAAGCAACTGAGGAGGAATGGTTGGGGAAGGCCGACGATACGGTAGGCAAGCTTTTCAAATTCGGTGAGGTAAGTGTTAACGGAGGATTTTTGGGTGAGTTTGAAAAGGGAGCTTGAAGGGTCGTCGTAGTATGAGGAAGCAAATCGAGTTTCAAGGGCTTGCAAGAATCCTACCCAGTTGGTGATGAATCTGTTGCGAAACATCCACTAATACCAACTAAGAGCTGGTCCTTCCATGTAGAATGACGCTACGGTTAGTCTTTCTGGTTTCGGTGTTTGGTGGTAATCGAAAAACTGGGAGATTTTGAAAATCCACCCTGGAGCATCGTTGCCATCAAATTTTGGGACATCGAGTTTCATTCTCGGCATAGGGTAAGTGGTTGCAGTGGGTGTAGGTGGAGGTGGTGGTGTTGGTGGGTTGGTGGTGGTGGTTGCGGGACGTTCAACAATGGCGTCAATTTTGGATGAAAGGTCATCCAATCTCTCGGCGTTGGTGGGTGCCATGGGAGGTGAGAAAGAGCAACAAATGAAAGCACCAAATTGTTAGGGATATGATTCTTTGAATTAGTAGGACAAGGGAATCCTCCTAGGAAAGCTATAACAGAAATTATAATTGTTCTTTTTGATAACTTTCCTCAAGATAAAGAGTACAATATATAGGCATAGGGAATGATCTATTCTTAGTACGATAAGGATAAATCCCTCAAATCTAGAAAATAGAATCTAGTACAGCTAATAGGAAATCTGATACAGCTAATAAATCATAACAAACTATGGAATCTTCTTCCTTCTTTGGCAGCTTGTGCAGGTGGCACTACTTGACTTAGTCTTCAAGTCTCTTGGGTCTTTTGGTGATTCTTTTAGGTCTGTTTGGAGCAATTGTTGATGGGCCTATTACCCTATCTGAGTTGGAGTTAGTTTCTGCAGTTGGGCTAACATAATCAAAAAAAATATACATAATATATAATTTTAACACCATAGTATAATGTAACTGTATATCAGAGTTCACATAGCATCACACAGAAAAGAATTGTAACTGTATATCAGAGTTCACATTGAGCATCACACAGAAAAGAATAAAAGTGTAGCCAAGAGAAATTTGCCAACATGTGTAATATATATCTCAACGAACCATATAATCTGCCGGCAAATCACCCTTGGCTGCATTCCACTTTCTTCTTCTTGGTGTGAGCTAACAGGAACATTATCACATTACATGTCCTCAGAAAGAACACAAAACCTATACATACATATATATACTTTTTTCTTGAATAGTCTTACACTCACGTGCAGAGACCTAATGCACACACAACCATGAATTACTATCTGTTTAATATATATATGTATAGCCAAAAGAGTGTACTTACCATATATCAATAATTAAGATTCTCTTGTAACATGCATTTGTTTTTACTACGATTTTCTTCTACTCTCTGAACCGTGATGACGGTGGCGGTGATTACAAGCTACTTACAGTAATGGACACATGCATTGCTTTACGTCCATGCATATTTTGAAATTCATTTTTATAATGTACACCAGCTTCAAGTTTGATCTTCAACCATACAAATTTAGTTGTACACGTTGCGCATATAATTTATACTCAGTCATGCATGACGAATATTGAAACTAATAAAAGGGCTTGGTTCATGTTAGGTTTGTGGCTCAAGTATTGAAGAGTAATTCAATATTCAGAATTTGTTGTTAATCAGAATCAGATGCTTTTGATGTTCTGGTGCTCTGATGTTGTTATTTAGAAGATGTTGTTGTTCAGAAGCAGTAAAGCTTCTGAGGTTGTTAGTCAAAAGCAGAAGTTTCTGAGGTTGCGTACAGAAGTATGTTTAACTTTTAGGTTCTTTATCGTAGTTCTTAAGTTTAGTTTGAAGGGTACTTTAGTATTTCTTAATTTATATTGTTTGCTTAGTTATTAAGTTTACCTTTTAGGACATTTGTGACAATTTACTTTGTGTATAAATAGACTAGTGGTAGTTGTCATTTATAACAACAATCCTTATTTCTTTCTCCTTTTTGTAGCGGTCATTCTCTCATTATTCTCTCATTATTTCTATCATCTTTGATTCTTGTGCACCAACAAATTGGTATCTAGAGCTCTGGTTCGATTCATAGGGAAACACGAGTTAAACGTGAGAGTTTGTGTGATTGATTTTGTTTCTGGGTTCGTGTTGAATCTTTGAACAAAATTGTAACAGAATCACATTTTTTGATTCTGTGGGATTGAGAAACACTGTGTTTGGTGAAGTTCTGAGTGTACTGTACAAGGTTGAAATTGAACGAAAACCGTAATCTGAGTACCAAACTTCCAGTTTTTGATGACAAGAACTGGAACAGGTGGATGATTTAGATGCGCGTGTTATTTAGGGCTCAAGATGTTCTAGAGCTTGTTACTGATGGGTATATTTCGGTTGTAGAAGGTGCAACAGAAGAAGAGAAAGATGCGCAGAGAAACAGGAGGAAGAAAGATCAGAAAGCGTTGTTCTTCATCCATCAGTGTGTGGATGTGAACGTGTTTGAAAAAATTGCTGATTCGATGACGTCAAAGGAGGCGTGGGACACACTGGTTAGATGTTACGGTGGTGACGCATCAGTGAAGAAGGTAAAGCTTCAGTCTCTGAGAAAATAATATGAGAATCTCAATATGAAGAACGGTGAGAAGGTTTCAGAGTATATCTCTAGAGTGATTTTGATCACTAATGAGATGAAGGCTTGTGGAGAAACTCTTTTTGAACAAGTAATCATAGAGAAGATGTTGAGATCGCTGAGTCCTGATAAGTGCCAAATGTAGTTATTTTGTGTATATGTTTTGTGGCACTTATCTATTCTTTTGTTGTTAATATCATTGAATAATCTCACTTTTGTTGTAAATACGTTTTATTGTGTTTTGTGTATATATCGATTGATTAGTTTTGTGTATATTTTGTAGGTATTTGTTGCATTATTGGAGCAAGAGGAATAAAAGCTCCAAGATGAATTGTTGATCAATAATGGAATAAGGAAAAAAGAGAAGTCAATCCAAGTTGAGCAAGAGAAAACAACAAAATTTATTTTTCTCTGTGGATCGTTGGGCGAAGGCCATTGCGTCTGCATCGTCGGGCGACGTTGGAGCGAGAGGAAGGTCAAATTTTGGAGTTTCGCTTTGCCTTGCTTCGCTGTTGGGTCACTGGGCGAGGAAAAGATGAGTCGCCGAGCGACAATAGATATTTATGTCAGTTGAGGACTTGGCTTAATTTGGGTCAAGTTAAGAAGGTCGTCGCTGGGCAACGCTTTTAGGGGCAGGCGACGCGTGCGAAAAATATTTTTCCTTTTATTTCCTTTTCATTTAATTTTTGTAGTTTATGGTTTTTGGGTTGGATTTTTGCTCCCAAATTCCATCACCTTATAGTTTTTGATAGATTAGCTTAGAAAACAACATTAGGCTTTGCATACGGATGATTGGAAGTGGATTGCTCTTCGATAGGTTCTGACAAACCGGTGTAAATTTGTGGTTTATCTCTTCTCCTATCTATATATTGATCTTTTTGTTGGGTTTTGTATGTATATTTACTCTTTACTCATGTATATTTATCGTCATTGGCGTTGTATAAAATTTGCTTTATGAATCTGTGTTGGTGATTGTCTTAGGTTTTTACCTCGTGTTAGAGATTTGAGCTTTGCTAGACATATATTGCTTAGATTCTTACCTAGGATGATTATTTGTTATTTTCTGAGTGCTAGAAATGGGTTTAGAGCTGACATTTACTTAGAGTATCTGATCTTAATGCCTCTGTGTTGGTTGTTTCGAGCTAGAGATAGTTGTTACGAGTGACACGCTTGACTTATGTGTCGTAGAGGTAGGTCAGACATGGATATCGAAGTGATGCGGTTGAATTCTCAATTTGGGTTATAAATAGCTTGGGTTGTGAGAGGTATGTGATGACACGGATGAGTATTGTAGGCTGAGTATAAATGAACGGTAGATTTAAGTCTGTGACGGGTAGTGCGCATTCATTCCGGAAAAGCTGTCTATCTTTTATAGTTTTTGATCATTTACTTTTTGTCTTTTCTTTACAACCATTTAACCCCAAACTCATTAACGATAGAATTTTCGAACAAAGAATCAATAAGCAATCTCTGTAGACACTATATGATATAACCTAACCGGTATATATCACTCAGTAAAAATAAATACTTTACTCTTTGTTTGCCGCTTTACCGCAGCAACAAGTCCTCCGTTTGATTACAATGTTGTAGAAATTGGACATTCTAAAGATCTGGAAACCATGAGAATAGAAGAGCTGCAAAGTAGTCTATAGGCGCAAGAGTTGCGTCTGACTAAAAGAACTTCTGAGAGGAAAGTTGAGCAGGCTCTGAAGGCTTCTTTTGTCAAGAAGGACCAGAAGCTGAAAAAATATGGTAGGTCCAGAAGTCAGAAGTCTTCTATTCTGATGAAAAGAGACATCAGAAGGGAAAGGAGAAGTATGACAAGTGAATGGTTCAATGTTACTGTTATAAGCAGTTCGGCCACTTTGCTAAAGATTGTTGGTTAAACAACAAAGAAGCAAAAATAGCCAGAGGTTATTCTGATGACGAACCTGTGCTATTGATGGCTTATGAATCAGACGAGGAACCTGTCAGATTGTCATTTTCTGATTCTGAAGGGGAAGAAGATTACTTTGAATATTCTGATTCTGAAGGAGTGTTTCTTTATGAGTCAGAGTCATAAAATGACATTGAAGATTCTGAAGATGAGTCAGAATCTGAGGTTTCGGAAGAAGAGTCAGACTTAGAAGATGACCCTGAAGCTGAAGACAAGTCAGAATTTGAAGGTGATTCTGAGTTTGAAGAAGAATCAGAAGATGAGTTAGAATCTCAAGGAGATTCTGCTTCTGAAGGTGATTCAGAACTTGAAAGTTCTGAAGAAGAGTTAGAGTTAGAAGATGAAGAGTCTTCTGGAGACTCTGAAGATGAGTCAGATGGTGAATCTGATTCTGATCTAGATTTTGATGATAATCAAGAATCTGTTGGTGGTCATGCTTCTGGAAGGGAAAACTCTAAAGATGTAGGTTTTGGAGGACAAGCTTCTGGAGGTGATTAAATTCCTGGTGGTAATCATGACTCTGAAGACACACCTTCTGAAGGAGTAGCTTCTAAAGGTAGTTCAGCCTTTAACGATGGTCATGATACTAAAGGTGGAACTTCTGAAGGCAGAGCTTCCGAAGGTGATACTTCTGAAGGTGGTGGTTCTGGACAAGGTCCAGAAGTAAACAAAGGTGGAACTTCTGGTGGAAGTAAAACTTCTGAAGAAAGTCCAGAAGGAGATATGGTTCCAGAATCAGAAGGAGATTCTAAAAAAGTGGGTATTGAAGAATTTCTCAAGAAGAGAGTGTGGATGAAGGAAATGAAAGGAGAACTTGAGGCTTCATAAAGAAACAAGACTTGGAAGTTAACTAAGTTTCCAAAGGAGAAGAAAACCATCAACGTCAAATCAGTTTTCAAGGAGAAATCTGTATTTCTGAACGGAGTATTGGAAGTTGCATAGTGTAGCAACCAAAAGAAACTTGCAGATGTTCTGAAGAAGGATGTCAAGACTGAACACCTTATTCATTTGAGGGGTGGAATTGGTGTTGTAGATGTTGGCTAGTTGAATATGAATTAAGGGATGTTCAGATGCTCTGATGTTGTTATTCAGAAGATGTTGTTGTTCAAAAGCAGTAAAGCTTCTGAGGTTGTTAGTTAGAAGTAGAAGCTTCTGAGGTTGCGTCCAAAAGTATGCTTAACTTCTGGGTTCTTTAGCGTAGCTGTTAAGTTTAGTTTGAAGGGTACTTTAGTATTTCCTAGTTTGTATTGTTTGCTTAGTTATTAAGTTTACCTTTTAGGGCATATGTGGCAATTTAATTTGTGTATAAATAGACTAGTGGTAGCTGTCATTTATTACAACAATCCTTACTTCTTTCTCCTTTTTCTAGCCGTCATTCTCTCATTATTCCTATCATCTTTGATTCTTGTGCACCAACATCAAGTGTCACCGGACACTTTATGCAGTGATCACACACATTATAAAGTTTTAAAATGTTATTAGTAATGTCTAAATTTTAAAATTCAGACGTATCTATTTTAATAGAGTTTTTTTTACAAGACTCAAACACACATTTATCCAACATGTTGCATAGATGAGGTTTACCAAGAGAATGGTATCTTAACTAGTTATCCTCATAATGCTAACTAATCATTCTTTTCGTTGAGAATATAACAAATATGAAAATAGTCTTGCTTGTGATATCAAGGTGGGTCAATTTTGTTGGTTCGTTCCTTCGACTACGTTTATCTTGTCCCATTTTATTTTATATCAACTTTTGCAAAAGTGGGTCTATCTATTTATCACTCGTAGTTTTAGGGTTTATAATTAATTGACAAGTTTTAGCACTAATATTATTAAAATTGAATGTTCATAAAATGCATGATTACTTCATATTTTCAAAAAGTAAAGAGGTTAAAACCCTTCCTAAAATGAGGGGAAAAAACCTGTCAATTTTGAAGTTCAAATAACTATTGAACTTTGATTTTTTGCATATTTGAGATTACGTTTGGCGTGGTGTGTTAAAGTGCATCTACATTTCAAATTTTTTAAGTTCTTAATTCAGTTTTCAAAATTATGATGTGTTTTTTAACTTTGATTTGACATGTTTCAAAGAGAGTTTTATCTGTGTTTAATGTGTTCGAATTTTAAAATCTCAAAAAAAAAATTAAAAATATTTAGAATTCTGGTCGTGGAGTGTGAGTAAGTCATGAAGTGTAACGAACAAGAGAGTTATTTAATTCATCACAAAGGGTTGAAAAATACCCTATGCAATTTCAAAAATGTCTCTACGTAACGGGATTAAAAAATTGCAAAGTGTTCAACAAAAAATGATCCTAAGAATATACTGCATGTATCCGAACTGACACATGATGCACTTAGGAAGATGAGCAGCCATCTTGCGCGACCCTTAAATCAACCATCCAGAACATAGTGTAACAGCATCAAATGGAATTGTGACACAATGGTCGACGTATGTATGGAAATATATATAATCAAACACCAATCGGTGAATATACACCCAAAACAATTATGTGTATGGTTCCCTCAAAGCAAGTCAAATGCAGTGGCACGCAACCTTTTTCTTTAGTATAACCCTGGGCAAGTGACCAACTCGAAATGCGGGGAAAGTGTAGTAGGATCCAGGCCTGAAATAACAAGAGTTGTTAGTTAGTAACGGAATCACAACAATTAACAAAATGACACATAAACAATACAAGACCAATACATTATACCATAAGGAGTGTGATGCTCCAGGTCGTCTTCTTCGTATTCCACTTACATGTTTTTTACAGCTTGTGGTACAAGTACACCAAACAAGTAATCCCTCAGTTCCACTCATGGATCTGCTCAAAATCATCAAAGCACCTTAGGTACATGGAATCAGTGTAAGTGGCACTAGTGTTTACAAAAATAGACGTGCGAACAAATTACATAAGGTATGCTCTCAAAGCACACCTCCGGTGATGGGTAACCTATTCGGGATCACCATCAGCCTATCATGCACGTTGTAGCTCAACCATGAACACGTTCTTCAAATAACTAAACCTGAAGTGAGCACTGATAAGTGTCAAAATATAGTTATTTTGTATATATATTTTGTGGCACTTATCTGTTCTTGTTTGTTAATAATCAGTGAATAACCCCATTTTTTGTTGTAAATACACTTTATTATGTTTTGTGTACACATTGTACCATTTGACTAGTTTAAATGTATTTTCGTAGGTATTTGTTGCACATTTGGAGCATCGAGGAATAAGGTGTCGAAGACACGGCTCCTGATGCGTGTTTTTGCAATGAAAGTCCATTTTTGGGAAGTTTTGTTCAGGTCAGGCCGCTGAGCGGGAATTGGAGCGCAAAAATGAGCCCTTGGAACTTTTCCAGCAGAGACTTCATTTTTGAGACCGCTGAGCGGGATCATGCCACCAGATCATCGGGATCAGCCGAGCGAGATTTAGGCGCTAAACGTGTAATATCCGAGGCAGAGCGGACTCGCTAAGTTTTGTTTTATAACTTCATTTTCAGCCATTTTTATGTTGTGGTTTTGGGGTGAAGTTTGATTCCCATTTCCATCAACCTTTATTTTTGGTAGTATAGCTTAGAAAACAACACCAGGGTCTTGCTTATGGATGATTAGAGGTGGATTGCTCTTCGATTAGCTCTAAAAATCAGTGTAGATATGTGGTTCATCTCTTCTCCTCTCTATGTATTTCTCTATTTGTTGGGTATGTATGTATTTCTACTCATAACTCATGTATATTTGTTGCCTTTGGTATTGTATAAAGTCTGCTTTACGAATCTGTGTTGGTGATTGTCTTAGGTTTTTACTTTTGTGTTAGGGATTTGAGCTTTGCTATACATAGATTGCTTAAATTCTTACCTAGGGTGATTATCTTTTAGTTTCTGAATACTAGAAATGGGTTTAGAATTGACATTTACTTAGAGTATATGTGATTAATGCCTCTGTGTTGGTTGTTTCGAGTTAGAGATAGTCGTTACGAGTGACACGGTTGACTTTTGTGTTGTTGAGGTAGGTCAGACATGGCTATCGAGGTGATGCGGTTGAATTCTCAATTTAGGTTAGAAATAGCTTAAGTTAAGAGAGGTATGTGATGACACAAACGAGTATCGTAGGCTGAGTATAACTAGACGGTAGTATGCAATCGTTCCGGACAAGCTGTCTATCCTTTCTAGTTTTTGTTCATTTACTTTTTGTCTTTTCTTTACAACTATTTATTCCCAAACTCATTAACGATAGAATTGTCGAACAGAGAATCAATAACCAATCTTTTTGGACACGATATGATATAACCTAACCGGTATATATCAGCCGGTAAAAATAAATACCTCACTCTTTGCTTGCTGCTAATACCGCCGCAACAAAATGGCGCCGTTGTCGGGGAATGGTTTTATTGTTTCTGTATTGCGATAATTCTGTTGTTTTTGAGTTTTGTAATTAATGTATATGTTGTATAGACTCTTTATATGAACTTATATATTGTTACTTGTACATGTTGTGTGTTTACTTTCCATACTTGTGCATATTTGAGTTTTTCCTAGTTTTCACATATTGTTGTGAATTGTCTCATTTTTGTAAAGTTTGTTGTGTGGTTGTTAGGACACTTTCTTTAGGTTTGCACAGTGTGGCAATACCATGGCATGACGAGAGGAGGTTACTAGAGCTCGCACAATAAAGGCGTCGAGCATACGACGTAAAACAAGCATGTTTTGTTTATGTTTGTTTATGTGTGTGGTGACTTGTATTTTAACAAGTTGAAATAGGAGTTGCTCTTAATTTCAAATCTTCACTTTTCAACTTGTTAATTCATATCACCAAGTTTGTGTATTGTTATTTGCTTTTGTTTTGTTATGCCAATTTGTTGTTTTTCCACAAGTTTGTAGTGTTTTAGCTTGTGGAAGTGTGTATGTTTTGTAAATAGTTTTTAGTTGTGTAAATGAGATTTTTTAGGTGAAGTGGAGCTTGCATAGCAGCACTGTCGTATTTTTTGTGCTGGTGTGCGGCCGTGCCGCTTAGCACGCTTTGTGCGTAACCTGAACTCTTTTAAATTTCACTTGGTTCGCCTTTTTTCCACTTTCACCAAGGCTTTTTGTATTGAATAAAATTAGTATTATTTTTCTAATTCTTTTGTTGTTGTTTAGACTCAAATTTTAGTCTGGTAGCTTGAGGTTACATTTGGTTATTTTCCGAGTTTAATCTTTCAACTCGCAGATGTATGGTAATGATAGTTTCAAAGTTGGTACACGCCAGGTACTCGTTTATAGCTTTCTATAGCATAACATGTTTAGGAAACTTTTCATTTGTACAATTACCATGCCAATCATTCTTTTTGCATTACTTGCTCATTATTTGAATAATTTTAGTTCCCTTTTTACCCATAAATGTGAGGAAGCTTTCCATTGTTCACATATGCTGGAGGCCACATTCTTGTTTTAACTAGATCTTATTATGCTTAATCTTTTGTTTTTGTTGATTGTATGAATGCATGAAAATGATCAAGACATTTTTTTATTATTTTGAGCACAACTACCTTGGCTAAATATTCAATTCACCTTGTGAGTGTGTGATTATTTGTTAACCCCTTTGAACTTTTATCAATATCCATGTTTATTTAAACTTGATGCATGTCTATGAGTGTTAAATTCACCTTTTTGTCTGGATGTTGATTTCTTTGTTTCTTGAACCCTCAACTATATGTTGTTGTATGAATTTTTACATTGCCTTAGAAAGTAGGGAGTATTCACATAATGATGTTGGTTGAATTCAAGTTGGGGAGATGAATGTTTATGTACTTATATTGTGGTTGGTATGAGGTTGAGAAAAGAAAAAGAAAAGAAAAAAATAATTAAAAAAAAAAAAGAAGAAAAAAAAGGAAGATCAGAAAAAGAAAGAAAAAAAAGAGAAAAAGCTTTGAAAAAGAAAAACAAAAAGATTATGAATAATGTTGTGTTAATAAGTGAGGTGTTTTGGTTTGACAATTTTTGATGAAGAAGAAGTTTGATTGGAATTTTATTGTTTGGAACTTTGTGAGTTGATCACTCTCTTAGGTTTTGGCAAGTTTTTGTTTCGATTAGCTTTAGGACTTATCACTTGTTTGTTAACCAATCCACATTACAACCTTGAAAATCCCTTGTGATTCTTGTATTTGTATTTTCAATTGAGTTTTTGGATGAATGCATAATTTAATCTTTTGTTTGCAAGATTGTTGGATGAGTGTCAAAAGTACCTCACCTTTGTGTGTTCTTCATCTACCGATGAATTTTTGCTATGTGTGATTCATGATTGAGCTTGTTTTGTTTTAGAATGTTTTGCATGACTTTTGTACTTATGATTTGTTTCGTTTATATTTTGTCGTTGTAGGAATGTGGTAAGTAGGTATTTTGCGTGTACGTTTTCGTTTGAACCATATATTTGTTTTTCGTTTTAAAAACTTGTTGATTCGTGATTCTTTGATTATCATCTTTTGTTTCTTTAGGTTTACTTGACTTTGTTTGAGGATAAATAATGTGTCAAGTTAGGGAGAGTTGATAAGTGCCAAAATGTAGTTATTTTGTATATATGTTTTGTGGCACTTACCCGTTATTGTTTGTTAATAATCGGTGAATAACCCCACTTTTGTTGTAAATACATTTTATTGTCTTTTGTGTACATATTGTACCGTTGGACTAGTTTTAATGTATTTTTGTAGGTATTTGTTGCACATTTGGAGCATCGAGGAATAACGTGTCGAAGACACGGCCCCAGATGCGCATTTTCGCAATAAAAGTCAATTTTTGGGAAGTTTTGTTCAGGTCAGGCCGCTGAGCGGGAATTAGAGCGCAAAAATGAGGCCTTGCCACTGTTCTGGTAGAGACTTCATTTTTGAGGCCGCTGAGCGGGATTAAAGCGGTTTAACGTGTAAATATCTGAGGCCGTTGAGCGGGACCTGCTGAGTTTTCTTTTATAACTTCATTTTCATCCATTTTTATGTTATGGTTTTGGGGTGGATTTTAATCCTCATTTCCATCAACCTTTATTTTTGGTAGTATAGCTTATAAAACAACACTAGGGTCTTGCTTATGGATGATTGGAGGTGGATTACTCTTCGATTGGCTCTGACAAACTAGTGTAGATCTATCGTTTATCTTTTCTCCTCTCTATGTATTTCTCTATTTGTTGGATATGTATGTATTTCTACTCATAACTCATGTATATTTGTCGCTCTTGGCATTGTATAAAGTCTGCTTTACGAATCTGTGTTGGTGATTGTCTTAGGTTTTTACCTTGTGTTAGGGATTTGAGCTTTGCTAGACATAGATTGCTTAGATTCTTACCTAGGATGATTATTTGTTAGTTTCTGAATGCTAGAAATGGGTTTAGAGCTGACATTTACTTAGAGTATCTATGATTAATGCCTCTGTGTTGGTTGTTTCCAGCTAGAGATAGTCGTTACGAGTGACACGGTTGACTTCTGTGTTGTTGAGGTAGGCCAGACATGGCTATCGAGGTGATGTAGTTGAATTCTCAATTTGGGTTAGAAATAACTTGGGTTGTGAGAGGTATGTAATGACACAGACGAGTATCGTAGGCTGAGTATAATTGAACGGTAAATTTAAATTTGTGACGGGTAGTGTGCATTCATTCCGGACAAGTTGTCTATCCTTTATAGTTTTTGTTCATTTACTTTTTGTCTTTTCTATACAATAATTTATTCCCAAACTCATTAACGATAGAATTATCGAACGGGCAATCAATAACCAATCTCTGTGGATATGATATGATATAAACACACCGGTATATATCACCCGGTAAAAATAAATACTTTACTCACAGAGGTAACTCTCAATCTCTCTACCAACAACTTCAACGCTTCCTCTTTGTCATACCTCTCGTGGTCTAAACCCCCCTCTTCTTGAGAGATGCAATAAACCTGCAACGTCGTCCAGGGTGATATTCATTTCAGCATGTGGTAGATGGAACGATGACATCTCATGGTGCCACCTCTCTCTTGTCTCAAATACTGTCTATGATGAAGTACGTCTACGAGACGACGGAGGCGGGGAAAAATGAACTGGAGAACCTCGCCTGCTGCGGGAGGACGATGAAGTAGGTGTAAAAACAAGAACACTAGAACCCGTTTCTGCATCTATCACAGGCTATCCAGAGGTAAAAGGAGCCTGGGATGCTTGACTCCCATCTCTCCGCTCAGAAGCATGTTGTGCAAACTTGTCGTGCCTCAATCTAGATCGTCTCTATGCCATTACTTATGTAGAAGAACGAACCAACATTAACAATAAGACTAGGGTTCAAAAAATGAAAAAATGCAGACATGCTAAAACTGTATATGCATTTCCGACTTTTTATTGAACAAAACCGAAAATTGATAACTGGTACGACCTACAACTTTACAACTTTGTCAATGGTGAAGCTTTGTCCCAATGACCTCGAAAAACGGTCATTGATCGTAAAAAAATATCCCTAACACGAGTCTTATTACTCCTAACATTGGAAACACAATAAAAATGAATTTTCGACCATAAAACAGAACTTGTAGGTAAAATTACATAAACTCTGAAAAGCTCAAAAACAACTTACAAGTGATGATTTTTTTGCTTGAAGCTTGAACAATAAACTTTGTCTGATGCTTGATGATTTCTGATGAACTTTTCGCAAAATATAATGATTTTAATACAGTGGGGTGTGAGAGGATTTGGTTTTTAGGTGTTGAATGTTTTTTTTTTCAAAAGCTTTATGAAAATGAGGAAGGCGAAGAGGGAGCTCGTATTTAAGTTATTACACAAACGGGAAATAAAACTACTGTACCAACCGTAAATGCATTTCTGATTTGTATCTGCGTATTAACTTGAGTTTTTCAATCATAAAAATTGTGTGAATTTAGAGCGCTTCCGGAAATACAATTACAATTTCACTTGTAGTTATATTTCCGATTAGTTTTCAACTGAGGTATATGGTCTCATCCACCAAAATCCAAGATTTAGTACGTATCAGAAATATATTTATGATTTTCAAGAACAGTTTTATATTTTTACCTGGTGCGTTAGAAAAATATGAGATGGATTAAGAAATTGATGAAAATTCTATTTTCCCACTCTAGCTTCAGGTGTATATTTCTTTCATACAAAAACACATTTTTTTCTTGTTTAGAGCTAAGGAAGTTCCATTTAGATGTTGGGAGAAAAATAGAGGAAGTGATCTTAACTCTCTTTCCTTAACCATTTTTGCCTAATCATCTAAATCTTAAGTTGACCTAATTTTTTCCATATCTTCTTGTGGTGCAATCATCTTCCATAAATATGTTTAGATAAACAATTTAATAAAACATTTGTAGGATAAGCACTAACCTTATAAACAATGGCGAAGCTAAAAAAATTATAAAGTGTGAGCAAACAATTTAATGACTAGGACTATATATTTTTTCGACTAATCCTAAGACTATATTTGACTAAGGCTATATGTTATTCGACTAAGACTATATTTGACACTGACATTGAATTATGCATCGTTCATCTTATTCGACTAAGGCTATATGTTCCTTTTCTTCTTTGAAAGCGAAAATGAGACAGCAAAGACATACAAAATTAAACAAAAATGACTAAATCAATCAATTGTAGAAAGGAAAAAAAAAAAAACAAAAAGCAGAAAAATGTCTGATTAATAACAGAACTTTTAAAATCAGTAAATGTTAATTTTTTTTCTGTTCTCGATCTCAAAAATCAATAAATGTTGATTTTTTTTTCCTGATCTATATCTCAAATACTATGATATATAGGACTGCTATCAACTATTTTATCCTACTAAAATTTATCACAATATGCTATAATACTTCAATCCACCTAAACAAACTTTGCTCTTGCAAAAGCTAATGTTTGCCTTCATTTTTCCAACTGCCCAGAATGAAATGCTATCACCCCTTTGAGAAGCTCTAGTCTCAAATGCCTATGTCAACCATTCAGCCAACTTAGAAGTTAACAAACAAATACTTATAACTAATCTAATGCCAAGAAGCTATTTTGATAAGATAAAGAAGAAAAAAATGTCAAATCTTTTTTATACAAGTTATAAGGTACTTTTTTTCCTAAATTATAGTAAAGTTTATAAAAATAAGCTAAAATAGTTTACTGTCATTTCATAAATTATTCCATAAACTTATGCAAACAATAGAATAAATGCTTGTGAGTTATTATGTCAATAAGTTGGTTCAGATAAAACAGTTCAAACAAAAAGAAAGAGTGTGTGTGAGTATAATATGAGATGAAATCTAGAGACTTAGAAGAATTTTGTCAAAAAAGTATAGAATAACTAAATGAAAGTAGAAAATAAATACAAACAAAATGAGAAAATATAAGGTACTGTTATTTTCTAACACTACTGTCATTTTAGCAAATCAATTTTTTTAATATATCATCATTCTTTGATAATTCTGCATAATGGCCAAGGAAATTTATTTCATCTGATCTTGAATAATTCTTGCTGCTGTAGTATGTTAACTTATGACCTATCTAAACCTTCATTAGTTAAAATAGAATTTAAATATTGAGTATCAAAATTTTCAAGCACTATTCAGTGTCTTGGTTGATAATCATAGGAGCTAAATTTGCTTCCCTAAACCAATGAAGCACCGACACGTAGACACTATTAATAATTTAAAAAATTAAGTGATTGAATGTAACCACATATGTCGTGTAAGTGTTGAACACTCGACACTCGACACACCTTTAGTTCAAGGTGTCGTCAGTGTTACCAGAGTCCAAATTTTGCCACTTTAGCAATGTCCAATAAAACAACTTTTCAACCCCTCATAATGATTATTCAACAGTTTTTGGGACATAACCTTCCTTTTTCAGGTCTTCATAGAGCAAATCAATTATGTTACATATATCTACAGAGTCGAGGCATAAGCCGTCACCAGCACGAAATTCACGCAACTGTTTATCAATTTCAATCCAGCTACAACCAGGCGTTTTAGTGACACCTTTCTCTTTCATCAATGCTCTCATCCTTGCTGATTCATCCCACATGTTTGAATTTGCATATATTTTTGACGAGATGATATAGTTTCCAGAATTTGAAGGATCCAACTCCAGAAGCATCTGCATAACTCGTTCCGCAATTTCTACATTTTTCTTTCTTCGACAGGCACCGTGTAACGCACCTAATGTGATCTTATCTGGTTTTTCAGGCATTTTCTCAATGAGATCCCAAGCTTCATATAAATGACCGGCACGTGCCAAAAGATCAACCATACAAGAGTAGTGCTCGATTTTTGGTACCAATCCAAACAATGTACTCATCATATCAAACAACCTATGTCCTTCATCAACCAAGCCTGCATGAACACAAGCAGAAAGCAACGCTACAAATGTTATATCATTGGGGCGGGCACCATCACCCTCATCTGACATGCGCCGGAAAAGTGATAGAGCTTCCTTAGGTTTACCATGAGAAGCAAGAGCAGCGATCATCGCATTCCAAGAAGCATCATTTTTTCGAGGCATGTCGTTGAAAACTCTCTGTGCACTCTCCAAACTTCCACACTTAGCATACATATCAACCAATGCAGTTGCCACAAATATATCATGTTGAAATCCTCTTTGTGTTGCATAATCTTCGATGTGTTTCCCTAAATCCAGAGCCCCAATACCGGCACACGCAGACAGTACTGCAGTCAGCGTAACTTTATTTGGATTAACATCACTCTCCTTCATACAATGAAATAAAGAGATTGCTTCATCTGCCATTCCATTTTGCGCATATCTATAATATATGCATAAATCATGAAAATTAGTTAAAACCACTATATCTTTCAGCAATTACTTACTATTAATTGACAACAATATACATACCCTGATATAACTGCATTCCATGTAATAGCATCTCTGCTTAGCATACCATCAAAGATCCTTCTAGCAGACACCAACTCACCGCATTTAGCATACATACTAATCAAAGCAGAACCAATATACGAATTAACCTTCATACCACATTCAACAACAAACCCTTCCACCCACCTCCCCAATTCCAAATCCCCCAACTCCCCACAAGCCCCAAGTACACTAACCAAACTCATCTCATCCGGCTGAAACCCCGACTCCTCCCTCAACCGTCCAAACACCTCAACAGCTTCCCTCGCGCAACCCATCTTCGCATACCCAGAAATCATCGAATTCCACGACACCAAATCCCTGTGCGTAATTTCATCAAACACCTTCCGCGCAAACCCGAATTCCCCACACCTAAAGTACATTGTAATCAGCGAGTGAGCCGTATGTAAATCCGTATCAAACCTGAGTTTAATCACCGAGGAATGAGCCGATCGAGCCTCACGAATGTCCCCGAGATTCGCGCAAGCGAGGAAAACGAAAGGGAAAGTGAAGTTATTCGGGATAAGGTTTAAGTTTTTCATTTGGTGGTAAAGATTAAGAGTGAGAGGGTAATTGTTCCATGTGGTGGTGGTGGCACGGAGCATGATGTTGAAAGCGTAGTCGTTTGGGTGGGGAGTAATGTGGGAGAAAATGAGGGAGGAATAGTTGAAGTTTTTGAGGGTTATGGATTGGGAAAGAAGGTGGTTTGGTATGTGAATGGAGTGGATAATCATTTGGGTGTGGATTTGCTGGAGGGTTTTTGTGGAGGGACATTGTTTAAGGAGGGAGAGGAGGAATGATAATGGTGAGGGTTTCGGGGAGTTGAGGTTTGTGGTTTTGAAAATTGGGTGCTTTGAGATCAGCATGTGTGTGTTGTCGAAAACGTTTTGGTTTTTGAATTTTGATGTTACATTTATATGGGACAATGTGATCTATGCGCGCGCTTGTTTCGTAGTTGGACTCTTGTCTTATTTATAAAGGAGATTTTAACATGCATACCCCAATTAACATGCACCCTCAATTTTAATTATTCTAAAATTATCTTGGTTGAGATACAAATAATTTTCAGACAAAATTTTTAGAATAGGGTTTGAAATTTTTGGTGCAGGAGAAATTTATGCACTATTATAAAATTTTCGGTAGTGTATTTAAAATATTTAATATTTCGAAAATTTCAAATTTACTAGGCAGTATCGAGATGTTGTTGACATCTTTGGAGGATTCTAATTGCACCGACAAATTTGTGTGGTTGAGAATGCATCGTCAGTTGTATAAATAAGGGCATATGTTATAGAGAAAAACATTTCAAAAAATACATCTTCCTCAATTTTTTATTAAGGCAAAAGTATATTACAACGGAAGCAACCCTGTTATTGAATTCAAGCTTCCAGATGGCAGCATATCCCTTGCCACCTTGAAAGAAATGTTGAATGCATTGCTTCCTGATTTCGATAACAGAAGGGTGACAAAGATCAAGTTTTGGGACTATTATATTGATAGAGATGGTTGGATGACATACAAGTTGATTGAGTTGAAGATCGATGAATATGTGAAGGCCATGTGGAAAACATTTCGACGTAGGATAACTACGAAGTTAGATGCGAAGATCCGAAGATCTGTCGCCGACATAATCAAGATGTTGAAACATCCAGAATCATCTGGTAGTGCCTAAGTTTTCATGTTTAGTTATTTTTAGTTTTTGTTTGTTGTATTGTTTTATGTTATTTTCATCATTTATTCGAAACATGTAATCGTCAAAATATTATGCAATAGATAAGAAGTCTTTGTGTCACAAAATATACATAAAGTACAACCAAAATAAAATAGATCTATATAGGCCCTCCACGTGATACGTCAGCTAAGCTAACCTAGCTAAACCTGTATAAATCAGACCATCAAGGCTTATCAAATCCACGGGGTTATCTAAATGAACTGCAATAAAGTGTAGACAGTTATCTTGATCACCTGCAGGTGTTGGATATGGCAATGGCGGCTCAGGAGAAACCCTAGCACGTGACTGCCCCAGAACATCAGATGTTGCAACCAGTGGTATGAGCCGAGGGTATAATACACTATGATACCACTCAAGGTATCCATCCTCGCACTATGAAGGATGGTGAACCACAGTTGATCTATCCCTAATCTCACGGGAATAATTGATGATCTGATTCTAAAACCATTTGTCACTACCACCAGCTGGAGCCTTGGGAACTGGACGAGGGATGCCCTGGATATAACCATATTGTCGTAGTCACCTTTTAGGAAAGTTTCTAGTCACGTGGTTCTCCCACCTAAGATGCCTTTAATACAAAGAAGCGTCGTCAAATGCTCGATGAGGCTGGTGAAATATATATATGGTGTCCAGACGACATCCTTTACGATAAGAGCATCAAGCCTCCTATGGTACTCCGTCATATCTTCTAGAAGGGCTTGCTTGCCCTTCCATCTCCTCGCATATGGTACAATAGTTGGGACACAATGGATCTTCCGATCACATATGTGGGGGAAGTGCTCGTATATCCAGCACTGCATAATAAAATCAATCAAATAAATACACCCAAATAAATAATAAAAATCATCAAATAAATTATAGTATACTTGTAAAAGGCTAAGGTAACCAACCAAATTCCATGTATAGCATGGTCAACGCCGCCACTCCCCAAGCCTAACAAGAAGTGTCAAAGGTGTTGAGCAGAGACGATAATGAACATCGATGTAAACTCCAAACTTATCCATAAAGAGAGTATATGCCACCAGATGTAGCATGTATGCCCTAATAGCTTCTTGGTACCTTTAGACCTCCACATAATCCTCGTACCTCTACCTAAGCCAAGCCATTCAAAGACGATATCCCTTGTTAACTCCAAACTCCACTAGAACCATTGACACTTATACCTCCAAATCTTCCACAACCATGTGCAACGTCGTCGCATGGTTAATATGAAGAGGTTTGAAGAATGTACCAGCAATTGGGATATGAAATAGGTCGTCGACATCATCCAATGTGATTGTCATCTCCCCAAATGGGAGATGAAAAGATGATGTATATGGGTGCCACCTGTGACACCCCAAATAAATCGATTATTAAATAATTACGATTTTTAATTATTAATTTAATTAAGAATGTAATATTTAATATTTTGGATTATTGGAAGTCAATTGAATTAAATGGAAGTGGGTTTATTGGTGGCGTGATGAATAATGTGAGGGTGTGAGGAGTAAAAGGATCTACTCACATTAATTATGTTATTTTATTATGTTAGAATAATAAAAGAAATAAAAGAAGGAAAAGAGGAAAAAAGGATATTTTTGGAGAAAACTCACTGTACGTGGAATGGAGAAGAGGAGAAAAGGAGGAAGAAGACCTAAGGTGTCGAATTCAAGAACCCACAAGGTAAGGGTGATTTCGATTGATTATTGCTTATTATAGATTTTGATTTTGATAATATAGATCAAAGTATGTTAGGAAACCTTAGTTTGGGAATTTCTAGGTTTCCATGGATGTATACTTAATCGTGTCGATTGTGTCGATTGTCCGATTGTGTCGAATATGTATGGAAAATAATTAGAGTGTCGATAGATGAAAATAAATGATGGAAATATGTTGTTTGATGTGATAATGATGCAAATTAGATGTGTTTAGTGTTTCCCATATTAGAATTCGTATGGGTAAGTTTGAGGTTGATTGAAATGGAAGAATGTCAAAAGTCGAAAATGGCTTTTAACACGTGGAACCGGTTCCTGGGAGGAACCGGTTCCACATTGAAAATTTGTGAAAATGGAAAATGTACTCGGAACCGGTTCCTGTATGGGTAGGAACTGGTTCCATACAATTTTCCAACAACGTGAAAAATTTAACTTTCGTGAACCGGTTCCATATGGAACAGGTTCGCCTTATTTTTTGAAAAATGTCAAACTTTGAAAATTCATAACTTTCAAACCGTAAGTCCGTTTTGAGCGTTTTGGACGTTATTTCCTAAATTTAATGCTCTATTTTATGAAATGAAAATATTTTCCAAAGCTCGAAATTATTTTGAAAATGAGCCAATTTCTAGGTGACTTTGATATTGAATTGTATAGAGATCTGTTGATGGATGTATTGTATGGTGTAGATGTAATAGCATGTTTATGCTGATATTGGATGTATACATGATTGGTTGATATATCATGGTGATTGGTTTGCATGTTTATGCTGATGTTAGATGTATGCATGATGGTTGGAATATCATGTTTTCGGGTTTGATTCAGTTTATGATAATTGGTGTATTCATGATTGTAATGATATCATGTGTTTTGATGGTGGTATATGCCTGATAGTTGTTGATCTCAGTTGTCGTTGTTGTGGTATTTACTGATGATAGTCTTACCAAATGAAGGGTAAGTGTTTGGCATATTTATGCTTGCAATGATTTATTTCATGATAGTTGATGATATCATGTTGTGGTTGATGATGGTTTATGATGTCTGATGTGGTCATAACCTGTGTTGATGTTGCATGCTAGTGATGTGCGTGCATTTGCATTGTTTTGGTGAAGTTAATTCCCATTGTGCGGAATTTGACTTGGATTGCCGATAACCGATACCCGAGTGAGGATGGGTGGTTAGGCTGGATTCGTGTCCGGGTGTTTATGGACGAATCGATGGTACTGTATCCGGTTGATGATGGATCAGTGTTAGGTGACTTGGTCACGTGTTGGTACCACATGCATTGAGTCCATTTTGATTGTATGGAATAGTAACATGTTAGGATGTCTTCCATGTTACTATTCTCGATTGATGATTGTTGTGCATGATGATTATATGGTGGTAATTGTGTATTGAATGGAGTTATGTTGAAATGGGTGGAGTAATATGCTTGAAATATATTGTTAATTGAGAAGCTTATAATATGCTTTAATTATGAGAAGTCTCACCCTTACTTTACCATTTCGATTAAAGTTAGCAATGAGTCGGTGAGGATGGCTCTAGAGCTTATCGCTTAGTCCGCGTGTCGATGTCATGCTCGATTAGATTGTAACAGGGAACGTTAGATGAGGAATTAGACTTGGTCTATTATTTATTTAAAACTTAGTGGGAATAATGTTGATTGAATTTATTCCGTTTTTGGTTATGGTATCTTTCCGCTGTGTAAGACATGGTCTTAGCTTGATTGAAATTAATTGGAAATGTTGATCCTCAGTGTAGCATGGCTACTGTTTGAATGAAGTTTACTTTGTTTATTAATTGTGACATCCCTAATTATATCATGTTAACTCTGATTAAAGATGATTTAGATATTAATTTAATTAATATATTCGGGGTATTTAGATGGGGTGTTACACCACCTCTCAACAAAAGCAAACAATAGGGAGGCATCCAGCATGGTCAAGGAGCACCAAGAAAACTCCAGCAGATGAAAATCTCTAACAATACTACTGACCTCCTCAGGCATGTCACCCTATGGGAATTTCTTCAACTTTGAACCATGGGAAACGACCTTCAGCACTAAACGCTCATGTAAGAATCAATAGTAAAAACTATATATCAACTTTCAAACACTTGCAAAAATAAAATATTTACATCAATCAATAAAAATGTATATCTCGTCATGTCATATCTTGTAAGCGACATGGTTAACCAATCCTGTGAACACAGATTTATCTGAAAGTCCACTTGTAAAGGCTTCATTAGTGTGAACTAATGGCCCCGTAGACGCACAAGTCATGGTGTCTGTGTCAATAGGGGGATACCTCGTTAACACACTCATCAATAGCCTTTTGAACCTACTCTACAACTTGCTCAGATGTCGGCTCTATAATATGCTCGACAATTAGATCCACAACTTGATCAGGAATTGGCACCATAACAGGCACAGTCTCCTCAATAGTCTGCTCAAAATCCGGCTCAATCACAGACACATCCACAGCAGCATGAGCATGTACCTCCTCAGAAGTAAAAAATCTAAGTTCTCGATGGTGGGATGCGCGAAACTGCGTCTGCATCTCAGTCATTCATTTTTGGTGAGAACTGGTCGGAGGACATTGTCCAGCCTATAGCTCGAAATTCTATGTCATGTCATCCCGAGCCTGAGCTTCCACTCGATTGACCACCTTGCTTGCAACATAACCATTTTTGCCTCTGGTCCTCACTAAAACAATGAATAAAAGGAGGGAAAACTAAAGAAACTATGAACTACGGGAAATTTCAAAATTTCCAGTATCTTTCAAAAAAAGTTGAACTACCGAAAATTTTGAAATTTTAGCTTTCTTTTAATGGTGGTGAAACTTGTCACCACCCCTAATTATTTCAAAATATTATGTTACCAATTTTCCATGCTGCCACACGCCCTTCCGGTGAGGACCGTCTGATCTCCTGAATCCCTCTCAACCTCTTGATCATACGGACGAAACTGACTTCCATGGTGCACTCTCACTGGACTGACACGCCGGATTATTCAGAAACTTATTGGGCCTTTTATTTGGGCTTGGGTCTACCCTTTGGATTTCTATTCTGCACCCCCAGACTGCTTTAGCATAACAGGCCCATTTCTAACCTTTAACTTATTTCCTTTTATTTATTTATTTTGCAAATAAATTGTGATAACTTGTATTAAATGATTATTAGGCATTGATAATTTTTATTTGATAATTTCTGATTAAATTATTAGTCGATTTTATCAAATAAAAAAGATCTATTCTAACAACTATTTAAATTTTTATTTGTATTGTTTGATAATTAGTTATATGCTTTTATATGCTTGTACGATCTATTCACGATTGTACACTCCGCACACAATTAATATAAAATGACTCTGATCTCTCATTTTGGTTCCCATACCAAATCATTTTTGTTCCCATACCAAATTCTTTAAGGTTCTCATAGTTTGGGATAGGCATGGTCATCCTCACGAGGTTAATCAAAGCCCTTGTTGCTTTGATTAATCATAACCCGAATAAATATTGGTCCACATACCAATTATCCATGCACCAGGGTCTCATGGTTGGGGATAGGAGCACATATCCTCACGAGGTTAATCAAGTCCATATACTTGGTTAATCATAACCCGAATCATTACTTCTCTCCGTTCAATACCGAAACTCTTAAAAACACTTTCTAATTAAAATAATTAATTGAATTTGTTTTCTAAATCGATTTTCATAAAAAACTTGGATGAAGTTTATTTAAATTTTTAGATGGTAGCCTAACGGTTTAAACAAATTCAAAGTCTTTAGATTGTTAGATGATAGCCTAATAAATTAAAAACTTCTATCCATGCTAAAAAAAAATATAGTGTTGTGGCATTCGGTTAAATTGTTGGATGATAGCTCGACGGTTTAATTGAATTTAAAGTATTTGGGTCGTTAGATGATAGCCTAATGATTTAAATACTTTTATTCCACACACATAATAACATGAACCTCGTTTCACTTCACCGTTTTCTTAATAAAGATTTTGGATGAGAAATGATTGGTCGAGCTCACTCACCAATTTCAAGCATTCGAATCGTTAGATGATAGCCTAATATTTTGGTACTTATCATCCACAACTTAAAATCAACTCAACTCATTCAAATTCTTTTCCGCTCATATGTGATCATCAAAAACATTTATTCTAAAATCAATACAACAAATTCAAACATTTTCAAGAAGAACTACAGAGTTTTTACTTTCCCATGGCACGAGGGAATACGTAGGCACACGGTCTCGAAACCGTGTCAAACTCAAAATAACTATAAACAAACCTTGTTTCATTCTTTCTTATTTCTTGATTATAATTTAGAAATTAGTGAATACTTACACAAACACTTTAGAACTAAATGGGTCCCATCGAGTATGATGGACTGAAAAAGATATAACTGAGGTTATTATTGATGTGGATATCTTGTCTGATAATGAGCTGATCATTAATGTTAACCATAGGATTGCCAAAAGGCTGAAAACAAAAAAGGGCAAGGTTGTTGCTTCCTACACTCCACCTAAACCTGTTAAGAAGAAGGTTATGTATGGACCTTCAAAACCATGGAGCAAAGTCACTCCATAATCCAGTAAGAGGAAAATCAGACCAGAATCTGACTCTGACTATGATGTTGAGACTGATGTCCCAGACATCTCACCAGAAGTTCATTGTTCAGAGGACCACTAACAATGTCCCTGATGCTCCTACTGACAACATCTCATTCAACTCAATCAAATTTGTTGCAAGATGGAAATATATATCAGAGGAGACTGGCCTTGGAGAGGGAGTTAGGAAAAGATGCCTTGGCTTGCAAGGAAGTTATGAAACTGATCTCTAAAACATGACTGATGAAGATAGTGACAAAGTTGTCAAAGTGCTATGAAAACCTAGTCAAGGAATTCATAGTCAACATTCCTGAAGACTGTGATGACAAGAAGAGCCAAGAATTTCAGAAAGTGTTTGTCAGAGGAAAGTGTTGTAAATTTCTCACCTTCCATCATAAAGCAATATCTACGGAGGAGTGAGAAGGAAGAACCACTAATGACCAAATATACAGAGTCATAACTACAAATTAAGTCAAGTCTTGGCCTATGAAGGAAAAGCTATCTGCCGAAAAATTGAGTGTGAAATATGCAATTCTACATAGAATTGGTGCAGCAAACTGGGTGCCAACAAACCACACATCAACTATCTCTATGGGACTGGGAAAATTCATCTATGCAGTTGGCATGAAAATTCCATTTGATTATGGTACTTATATTTATGATCAGACCCTCAAGCATGCTGACACTTGTGCCACAAAGCTTCCCATAGCTTTCGCCACTCTCCTAAGTGGAATTATTCTACATCAACATCCTGGAATTTTGTCTACAACTTTGGATGTTGAATGTAAAAGAGTTACCCCTCTGTCCCTATATTAGAAGTTGTTTGCTGGAGCACATGTCCCAAACATTATCTCGACATCTGTTGGTGTTGCACTGAAAACAGAAAATAAAAGAGATGAGATTGCTGAACTTACTGTAACTTGCAGAGAATTGGATGTGGTCATACAAATTAGCACAACTATGAAGTTGAAACTTGAACAGACCATCCTAGCTCTGAAGAAGAATGTTGTTGCAAGTGCTGCTGAAGAGGCACCAGAAGAAGAAGCAAGCAGCTCAGCAACTCAAAGCTCTTCTGAAGCTGGCTCAGGAGAAGAAGGAAGTGGAGAAAGTGGAGAAAGTGGAGAGTCTACAGGTTCTGCAAATCACTAATTGGCCTGAAGATGTTGATTGTGTTTCCATCTGGTTTTTGTCTATCCCTCTTTTATGTAATTTTGGCACTTAAGTGCATGACACATGTTTTATTTTGAGTTGCACTTAACATTAGATAGTAAGTAACTTAGTTGAATCTAGTATTTATTTCTGTTATCCTCCATGAATTTTTTTGCTTTGGCCAAATTATGGCTAAAAAGGGGGATATTATAATTGGTAATTAGACAATAAGTTGAGGGGGAGCAGTTGTGAATTGTTGCAGTTGTGAGCTTTTATGAGTGTGTTGTGTTTGTTTCTTTGTGATTCCACTTGTGAGCAGCTGAGGTGATGACTATGCCAAGGAGGAGTTGTTGTTGTAGTGTTTATTGTTAATTGTGTGCTTCTTATGCTGAGAAGAAGCTTAAGTGTTAATTGTGTTGTCCTATGATGTGTTTATTGGTGATTATGTATCTTTGAAGATAATATGTATTTCCACAAGAGAAGTTGTTGTGCAGGGGGAGCAATGTTTTTAATTGTCAATTGTGCATCTGTGTGTGCTGTGTGCAGGGGGAATAAAATGTTGTATCTTTGAATGTTCTAACTGATGTTTGAACATATCTGTTAATTGCCCGCTGTTATCTCTGTTTTGATTGTGATGCTGTTTTTACTGTTCTACTCTGATGTTTTGTGCTTGAATGCCTATGTTTATTATGGTGATGTTTTAAATTATTTGGCCTGCACCCCAAATAATGTTTTAGCCAAAATTTTCCAAAGGGAGAGTTTGTTGGTTCTATTATTTGGCAGCAATTTTGGTAAAACATTCTGCTCAGAAATAACTTGAAGTTTACTGAAGTAGCAGATGTCACATCAGATGTCCTGACATGTGAAATTGACAGAAGTGCAGAATTTTTAGTCAGTCAGTTTGTTTGTTATTTGTATGCTTCGATTAAGGAAGCTTGATAAACGCCTTCAGCAATTTACTTGGAGATTTAATGTCCTTCTTTCATGGAGAAAAGACAGGAGACGCTGAAGACTTGTGAGTAAAGCAACCCTAGTTGCTGTTACTTTATTTAAAGGCTGCAAACCCTGTTTTGCAGTTTGGCTGTTCCAGTTTTAGAGAGTTTAGTTTTTAATTTTTGGTTGTTCATTGTGTTGGTTGTCAATTGTTAATTGTGATCCTCTTGAGTATTTCTACTTGAGAAGGACGGCTTTTGAGTTGTAAGTTTTCAATCACCATAAGCTTTGAAGCAAGTGTGATTGTGTGTCTTTGAAGAGTCTCTTCAGTTTTAGTTGTTTTTAGTATCACGGGTTGTGGTACTGAGAGAGTGAGCGGAGGATTCTCATATCTAAGTGTGGTATCTTAGGTAGAAGGGTCATTGGGTAGTTTGATTAAGTGAACTTCATCCCTGGCTTGGAAGCCCCTAGACGTAGGTTAGTTAGAACAGAGTTGGGTTAACAACTCTCTGTGTTTTTACTGCTTCCTGCTCTGTTATATTCTATTCTATTTAACTGTGTCCAAAGCAGATATAAGTGTCGTGACATTACCTTTGACATCTCATATTTAATACCATAATTGAACTTGTAATGAGCATTGTTATCCTCTTCAAAATTTCTATAACTATCAACCAAATCAGAGAAGACACGAATCTTTTGGTATCCAACTGCCTTCTTGATCTCTGAGCGTAACTCGTTCTCAAACTTGATGCACTTCGAAAACTTAGCAATCGCCTCGCTATAGTGCGGGTAAAACTTAGCCAAATCAATAAACTTTTCAGCATACTCGGTAACCGACATATTTCTTTGCTTCAGCTCAAGAAACTCAATTTCCTTCTTAACCCGAACATCTTCTGGATAATACTTCCTCAGAAATTTTCTACGGAACACAGCCCAAGTGATATCTTCACCTGCAGCTTTTAACCTCTAACGAGTCTTTAGCCACATGTCATCAGCCTCGACTACTAGCATATGTGTCCCATAACGAACCTTATGCGCGGGAGTACAGTCCATCACACGGAAGATCCTCTCAATCTCTTTCAACCAGTCCAACACTCCATCAGGATCATACTTACCCTTGAAGGTAGACAGATTCTCCCTCTAAAATATCGCCAAGCTACGAGATCCAGCATTCTCATTAACGTTCAGTTGATTATGTAAAGTCTCAGCCATTTCTTCCAAAGCAGCAGCAATTGCGTCATTGTTCCTTCCATCCATTTCAACTTATTACTACAACATAAACAACGGTTAGAAACTAATTAACAATACTCGATTGTTAAACGACAACACTACGACTCAACAACTTGGTCGGACGGGTCAACCAAGCTCTGGTACCACTAATGCAATACCCTATTTCTACCCGACGAATAATAATAAAATTGGAGTTCCAAATTTCAACATACATATGGGATGCCACACTTTCAACTTAAAAACAACGGTATTTAATCGCACATAGAACAGATACATAACACTTAACTTTGATGAACTAATAACAACCTTATTAGTCTTTAAAATCACTCAACTTTTTAAAAATAAGCAATGGATTCACAACGTTTAAATTCAAATAAATTTAACATCTTTACCAACTTAAAACAACTTCAAACAACAAATTACTTATTGGAAATAACTCAAAAATTCAGCATTGGAATAAAAATAACAATAGAGAAGACATGCATTTATCCCTTCGAGTGCTATGTATCGGAGCGACAACACTGACTCGAACTAATGAAGGTAGACAACCTTCACTCTGGATTACATGCACGTTACCAACATAGGGGTAACATTCAAACAAAAGGGGTGAGATATCGAACCATATAATTGGGCGTACGATAAATAATATACTACAATCATATATTATAAAATCACCATTTCACAGCTTTATAATAGCGTCTATTACAACACAATCATCGACGTAATCTAACAACATTCACAACAACTCAAATATACAACACATAATGTGACTCGTTACAATGAACATGCATGTGGTATCAATGGAGCAGAACTCCCAACTTAAAAATGGAGCAAAACTCCCAACTTAATAATTGCCGATTAATAAAAGCATCAACAAGGCTTAAGCCTTCAACTTACTATTCGCCAAATCCAGGCCAACTTACCGAGCATCAGCTTCCAACTTGATATGCTATGTATGCGACAACAATATGAATGTCAGAACAATAACAAAAATAGACACACAACAACAAACCAACATTGACCATAAGCCTGCAACTTAATATTTGCCAATATTTAAGGCAATTTTACAACAAAATTTATCATCACCTGTCAATTCTCAACTTACAACAAAATATACAATACACCATGTCAACCAAATTATACTATAAATATTCCGTGAAATTATTCGGACAATTCTACTAAAAATCGACTAATTATTCTTCTGCTAAAGTTACTAGTATTTTCTACTCCCTACTTCTATTATCAATTTCATAGTATTACTGATAAATTATCTTCTGCTAATATTACTGAATCACCTTTTATTCCAAAGATCCTGCAAATATTAACTCTGTTATTTTCATTAATATTTTGCTAAATTAATTACTAGTGTTTCCTGTAAATTACTAGCTCTATTATTTACTACCAACTCTGTTATTTTACTACCACTAAAGTATCTCTGTTATTTCATTGCTAACTCTGCTACAGAAAAATAATACAAACCTTATAATTTCGATTACTCATACTACTTTAGTAGTTCTAATAAATATATATATATATATATATATATATATATATATATATATATATATATATATATATATATATATATATATATATATATATATATATATATATATATATATATGTGTGTGTGTGTGTGTGTGTGTGTGTGTGTGTCTTACTATTATTTTATTCTAGTCTAATAATCATATGTCATTTAATTAATAATAATGATAGCTATGAAGATTGTTAATTTCATTAAAAACACCAAAGAAACATGATTTAAGAAGTATCGACAATGTGTCCTTCAGCACAAAGGTGCGCCACACGACACACCCTTTCTCTCTCCTACATAGTTTCGATCGGCACCCTGTCCCCTCCCACTCGGCACACTCACAATTTTGTGCCATTCGACACACTTTGTGTGCCCCTCGGCACACCTGTTCCATTGTGTTCCCTTCGGCACTGTGAACTAGTTTAAACACAGAACACGTATAATTTTCTTGATTACCAGTCTCATATTAGAATATATATATATATATATATATATATATATATATATATATAAAACAAATTCTTTTATCGAAATAACAATTTCTACATAGACCTCACACAGATAACAATATGAAAACAAACAAGGATTCAACATATTTCTCAATTACATTTACACACAGTAGCAATTTCATACAACTCAATCCCTACATATTATCAATCATATACCCTGTTATAGAGTCAGAACCCCACCCTTACCTTGGATTGAAGGTCGCTGTATAATCTTCCGATCAAACCTAGTTTTGCCTCTTTTTTCCTTTTTCCTCTTCTCTGTAACCTCTACATACAATTCTCCGAGACTTCCTAATTCAAATTAAACTAATTTTCTTATTATGTTAACTTAAACTTACTAATTTCTATTGTTCCTAATAATTCTTATTAAGCCTATTAGGCCTAATTTCTCACACCCCCACCTTTTCTACATACCACCACATCACTAAGCCCATAAATAATTCTATGTATATATTAATATTATTTCTAATACCAATAATAGTAAACAATTCAACTAAATAGAGACTTAGCAACTTAACACAACATATCAACTGACAATCCGTAAATAATTTAATTAAATAATTAATTAAATTAACGGGCGTTACAAACGACATCATTTGGTTGCAGCGGTAGCAAAAAGTAAGTATTTATTTAGTTTTATCATATCGTCTCCATAGGGATTAGTTTATACGAAATTATCGTTCGACGAGTCTCGCGTTTATGAGTTTGGGTTAAATAGGTTGAAGGTATAAAAGGTAAAACAATACCAACAAAAAATTAATACATTCTTCATAGAGGAGAAACTTATCAAGCATGAACTTACACTACTCATCACAAATTTAAACTTATCGATTAGTTGTACTCAACCTACAATACTCATCAAAATCATCAAGTATGTCTCGAGACGTGCCACAATAGAGGTTATCTCTAACGCAAAGTTGGAGATAACCGTATTACTCATGTCATCGATCTCTTAGTGAAACACAAACAACGCGGAGACATTAAGTTCTAATACCCACACTGATTATTAACTCTAAATTTATCTCTAGAATCTAGAAACTGATAGATATACATCCCTAATCAGAGCTTGTGAGGTATATGTCTATAACAACCCAAATTCAAACATAAAGCAAAAAGATTAAGGAAGACATCAAGATTAATTTATAAAGAAAATTTTATACAACACAATAATTAATACATATACATATGTTCAGAGTAAATATAGAAACATAACCCAACGAAAGAGAAAAACATAAAGAGCAAGAGAAATGAACCAAACATCTCTCATGTTGTCAGCTTCAATTAATGATAAATCCATCTCTGAATTATCCATATGCAAGACCTAATGTTGTTTTCTAAGTTAATCTCTAAGAAAAATGGAAGGTTGGTGAATTGGGAACAAAAACACACAAAAACATAACCCTAACAAATGAATGAAATTTGTTTTATAAAACTAAACTCAACAGACCATGTTAAGCGGCCTCAACGCGCTAAGTGGACTGCACCCAAATTTAAACGTTAAACTGCCTGAACCACACTAAGCGGGCTTCGTACGCTTATCGGGATCAGAAAATAAGCTTTTGGAAAAATCCTTAAAACAGTCATAACGCACTAAAAAATACGTTAAGCGGGTTTCCTTAAGCTTTTCATCCAAAAATGCTTATTTGGAGTCATGCCTTCGACACCTTATTCCTCAATGTTCCACACATGCAACAATGCCTAAAAAAAGACATAAAAACTATCAAACGGTACATAAATTACTCAAAAACACAATTATACACAAAGTATACATATTTACACATAAGTTTAGATTTATTCAAAAGATATTAATAAAAAAGATTGATAAGTGTCACAAACTATATATACAAAATAACGATATTTTGACACTTATCAATATCTGGTACGTCAAATATCACTACTCATGTTATGTTATTGTTGTATTCATTGTTGTTGTTTGTTGTTGTTGTTTGTTGTTGTTGTTTAGACCCAAAACCCTAGAGAATTAATCTGTTGTTGTTTAAATTCACATTGATGTTATATGTTGTTGTTATTTTGAGATAATTATGTTATAGTTTATTCAGATTGACGTTATAGGTTTATTGAGATTGATGTTATAGGTTGATGTTGATGTAGTTTTGTTGAGAGATTTTTGTTGTTGTTTAATGTTAGTTGTTGTTTTGATTGAGGTTGAATGTTAATACTGTTGTTGCTATTTATTTTTAGTTTTTGAGTTGTTGATGGTATTGTTGTTGTTGTTGTTTTGTTATTCTACTTAATAAATTTTAGAAAGTTATATGTTGTTGATTAGTTGTTGTTCTTGAGTTTGAGTTTGAGATTTAGATTTAGATATTGTTTTTGTGATTCTTTGTGCAACTTTCATCTTGTTCTGATGAACATATCAAGAGGATATTAGAATGACAAAAAATATAGTTGAATTTATTATACCTAATGTTGATTGTCAGTTTCACTAACCCCTTTTTGAACATAAAACCTATTAAATTTGTTTTGAAAATAATAATATGAATAATATGATGTATATGAAAAACATCTTACACTAATCAAGGTTTTTTTGAGCATTTTGCAACTCATCATTCATCTCCCGTTCTTTAATAGTTAAAATTTCTCTCAATACTTTTACTTGTTCTTAAATGAAGAACTTGAAATATTTAACAAAATTTGAACCATTAAAGAATGATAGATGAATGATGAGTTGCAAGATGCTCGAAAAAGTTTTATCAGTGTAAGACGTTTTCCAAATACAACATAATTTTTCATATAATATTATTTTTTAAATCAATTTGAAAAGTTATATGTCTAACTTTGTGAAATAAGCAATCCAAATTAGATATAATAATCTCAACTTTATTTTACTTTCTGATTAAATAAAAAAAATAAAGGAAAAAGTCTTTTTGATATTTAAATTTTTTTTAAAAGTTTCATTGGGATCGAACTCATGACCATTACACCTTATCTGTTGGTGGAATTCCAACCGATGGATAACGTGACACACTTTTTATGATGTCATTTGTTACCTCGTGTATGAAACCGAGGTAACACCTCATATCCAAATGAGGTGAAATATATTATTTTTAGTAGTCCTAACAAATATTGTATCTAATATTGAATATCTAACATTAAACTCATCAACTCCTTATCATAGGCAGATTTAGATAACCTATATGATTCAAAATCCTTGCTAAAATATGCAAGGTATTCTTACATGGTAACAACACATCCCCAACTACCTTTTTTAGGCATCACATTCAATTTTAAATGGAAACTTAAAATTATTCAAGACTAAAACTGGGGCAATTGTAACATCTATTTTTAATTTCTCAAAGCTTTAATAACTACCACATTTCGTCTAAAACCATCCTTCCTTGTCAATTTTGCAAATGGTTTAGCAATTTTTCATAATTATCTATAAACTTTATGTAATAACTAGCTAACTCCAAAAAACCTCAAACTCCTTTAATATTTTTAGAAATTGGTCATTTTAACACACTGTCAACCTTGGCGGGATCAACAACAACCCTTGTTTTGGAAATGACATGGCCCAAATATTCCACTTGGTGTTGACCAAAGGTACATTTTTTCGATTATTCATAAATAAGTGTTTTTCCAAAATGCTATGGACCACCTCTAAGTTTTGCAAATGAGCATCAAAATTGATAATGTATACTAGAATGTCATCAAATAAAATTAGCACAAAAATCCTTATAAAGGGCTCAAAAATTTCATTCATCATAGATTGATGGGTTGTAGGAGAATTGGTAAGGCCAAATGACATCACCAAAAACTCATTGTGACCCTCATGAGTTTGAAATGCAATTTTATGAATATCAACTTCTTTCATATGAATTTGATGATAACCATATTTCAGATCAAGCTTTGAGAAATAAATATGCCAAGTAGCTCATCTACAATATGAATAGGGGACTTATTCTAAATTTTGCCTTGTTGATTGCACAACAATCTACACATATGTGCCAAGATGGATCATTCTTCTTGACCAAAATAATTGGACAAGAGAAAGCACACATGTTTCTGATCACTCCTTGCTACAAAAGGCTCTAAATCTGTTTTTCAGTTTCATCCTTGTGTAAAAGAGGGTATTTGTAAGGACACACATTTACAAGACCTGCACCCTATAAAAGTTTAATGGAATGGCTAGTGTTTTTTTGGAGAAGCGAGACCTTGGATTTCTTTAAACGCAATAGCAAATTTATTTAACAAACCTTGCAACTCTTTAGTTTGTTTATCAAAAACATGTGACACCTCTGACCCTATCGCCTCCATTAAGGTACGTAGACCATTTACAACCTATTATCATTTTGGAAGAAGTGATACTGCTTTGGAAGGCAGCCATTTTCTCATCCAAAGTTTGACAAAAGAACTTCACCATATTTCCTTATGGTTGAACAACATAGACATTTCTTTCCAATCTATGGCCACCTTCCCCAAATTTCCAATCACACAAATTTCAAAATCAAATCCACAACTTCTAACTCAAGCACATAAGCATCAAAATAAATATGTACAACTCCCTTGTTCATCTAAATTTGCTTGCATCTACCCATAATTAAGACACGATGATCATCTCTTAACTTAACACTAAAGGATTAGAAGGCACCATAGGCAATCCAAGAGCTTCAATTACCTTATGGGATTTGTAATTATTGTGTTAGATCAATTTAAACATAATTTGTCTTCAAACAATCCTCTCGCTCGAAAACGATAAAACTGATGTATCACATTAGTCGGTTCTAAGATTAGATACTTAATGTTCTTCAATTTTAAATTTAAATTTGTTATATTTTTTGGATTTTATCCACCAGTATAGTCCGGTTCGGGGTTGGTTCTTCCTATTAAATTCAGCATCAACCTCTAAATCAGCACCAATCACTACTGAACCAACTGACTATTAGTTAAATTTGTTATATTTATTTATCATATATTTACTGTTCATTTAGAAGAGATATAAATACAACTGGTAATTTAATATAACTTATTAATGAAGTAAATATATGCATAAAAATGAGTTTAGTTAATCTAATATATATATATATATATATATATATATATATATATATATATATATATATATATATATATAGAGAGAGAGAGAGAGTTACACCAATTAGTTACACCAAGTATTACACTCATTTATAACCTTTGATTTATTAAAAATCTAATGGCTATTATAAAAAAGCATCTTAGTAAAATGTTTCCTTTTTCCACAAGACCAACCATTTCATATATATTTTGCTAATAAATGTCATATATCTTAAACAAAATATTCTTTTTTTCTCAAATGAATAATCAATTTCATACATAATAACAAATACTGTCAAAGAGGAAAAAAAACATGTGATTTGAAAATTTTTAAAAATGTATTATTTTTATTTGTACTATTTATATTTACTACTAAAAAATAACTATCAAATTGATATTATTTGAAATTGTTCTCATTGTTTTTGTAGGTTTATTTAAATTAAATTATATTCAATTAACTTAAATTAAATCATAAAGTTAATATATTTTTAATTTAAATAAAATTATATTCTATTCATTTAAATTAAAGAAAAAATTTATATATTTTTAAAATAAAATACATAATAATATTAAAAATGCACATAAGTTAAAAAATATATTTAAAAAATAAGTAGAAAATATAAAACAAAATAAATTTTATTGATTATCGTTCATTTTGTCTAAATTTTATTTAAATTATGATTATAATTTTATTTAATTTAAAATGAACGATGAAAAATTAAAAAAATGAGAAATTTAATTTAAACAAAATGGAAGAATACAATTTTTATTTTGTAAGTATTTGTATAATATCTATTCAAATACTTATAAAATTTAAATAATTTTATTTTAGATTTTCTACTTATATTTTAATATATATTTTTTAAATTATGTGCATTTTGAATATTATTTTGTAATTTATTTTTAAAATATATTAATTTTCCTTTAATTTAAATGAATAGAATATACTTTTATTTAAATTAAATTTTTTTGATTTTATCATTTATTTTAAATTAATAGAATATAATTTAATTTAAATAAACCTACAAAAATATTTAAAAAAATTTCAAATGATTTCAATTTGATAGTTAATTTTAGTAGTGAATATAAATATTGCTATTGATTGATCATTTTTAAGTAATGTTATTTATTTTTAATATAAATAGTACTAATTAAATTTTTTTTTTAATTTTTCAAGTCACATGTATTTTTTTTCCTTTGACAGTATATGTTATTATATATGAAATTCATGTGACAAGAAAAAGAATATTTTGTTTAAGATATATGACATTTATTAGCAAAATATATATGGAATTGTTGGTCTTGTGAAAAAAAGGAAACATTTTACTAAGATGCTTTTTTATAAGAGCCATTAGATTTTAAATAAATCAAAGGTTATAAATGAGTGTAATACTTGGTGTAACTAATTGGTGTAATTTGATCCCTCCTCATATATATATATATATATGAGGGATCAAATTACACTCGAAGAGTTACACCATGAGTTACACTCGCTCAAATATGTCACTTCGGGCTAATATTTTTTAAAATCAACTGTTGGATTGAAACATATCATCAAATAGGTAAGATATATATGGTGATATGCTTCAATCCAACGGTCGATTTTAAAAATACTAGTCCGAAATGACGTTTTTGAGCGAGTGTAACTCATAGTATAACTCTTCGGGTGTAATTTGATCATTCTCTCTCTCTCTCTCTCTCTCTCTCTCTCTCTATATATATATATATATATATATATATATATATATATATATATATATATATATATATATATATATATATATATATATATATATATATATATATATATATATATATTCCTCTTATAAATGAATCCTAAATAACTACAATTCATACAAGAATTAAAATAACTACAATTAATGTTCATTAACTCAGTGACAACATATTCCCTATAGAGAATCAAATCAAAAACATTCAATGATCTAGGACCCACTCAAATGTTTGTTAACATTTCAACGTCAAATTGAAATCTCGATAATATAGTGGTTGAACATGATTCAATGTGACGGTTCTGTTTCATGTAAGTAGCTACGTAAAGTTAGCCAGTTAGGTAAATTTATGATGGTGAATGGATTGAAATCCTATACCACGAACATTACATTACGTAAGATATCTTGTTACAAAGATAACACCAAGTGAAAATTAATACTAAGATTTGCATATCTCGAAGCTTATGTATGCAAAGTGAATGTTGTAGAAAAAAAGTAAAATTAATGGATTTTCTAACCTATTCCATCACTTTTTTATCGGTCCTTGCAAAATTCTCAAAAAGTCTCTGAAAAATTGAAAATATATTTTTGGAACGCACTATTATTTGATAAATTTTGTCATAAATCAGAAATTAACTTCTGATACCACACTGTAATTATATTTTCGGTTTTGTTCATAATAGAATATTTCATTTCATTGTCTAACATAGCGATACATAAATGTAACAAATATAAACGAAAGTTAAACATAAATCGAACATTACAAATCAATATTTTGGGGGACGTTGCAACATCTTCATAATGTCATCGACGGTTCTTGATAAAGTTGCATCTAGCTCGATTGAAACTTTCTCTTGAAAACTTCGATAAGTCGACCATATAGCCCGTAAATCGTCGTCGTTCTTCAATTCACGGTTCATGAACTGCAAATTTCCTTCATTGTCGAGTGATGGCAAGCGGTACTTGTAACTCCCTGTTTTAATTAATATTATATTATATTAATATTTTTGAATTACCGATTGATATTTATTTTGCGACGAGAATAAATATATTGATCGATATATATGATAATATATTTGGCGACGTTCCGTTCGGTCTGGTAAAATATTATTCGGATCCGATATTTAATTCCCTGGAATTATTTTAATTGATTGAATTAATAATATTGGTAGATATTATTAATGTGTTAATTTATAAGAATAGATGGGGGTGTGAGAATTAATTGATGAGAATTGGGTTTTCACCCTTGTTGCTAGTAAGGAACACATTATAAACCATTTCTCCTCATTTTCCTTCCATTCAAAACACAAAACCAAACATAGAACTTGGAAGCTAGTAAGAAAACATAAGTTATAAAAACCATTTTCTTTCCCTTTTCCTTCCATTTTTCCTACACCAAGAAACATAGAGGCATGAAGAGAAAAAGAGAGGGTTTTGGAAAGAAGAAGAAGAAGAGCAAGAGAGGAAGCTTGAGGTTGGAGTTGTGGAATCATCTTGGATCATCCAATCTCTAGAAGTAAGGGGTTTGATTTCTCTATCTCATATGATTAGGTTTTGATAGTTGTATTTTGAATTTGGGATAGAAATTGATGTGGTGATTTATGAGTTGTATGTATGATTGTTGAATAACTTAGCAATGTGGAGTTAGGAGTATAGATTGTGGGTATTTTAGTTGGTAAACTAGCAAGAATAGGTTGCAAGCACGAAGAAAAACTGGTTTTGAGTGAAGTTTTCACACAGGTCCATCAACACGGGCCGTGTTGTCCTCTTGTATAAGAAATTTTGGTTGCCAGGTCCATTAACACGGGCCGTGTTGATCAACACGGGCGTCCGTGTTGATTCACTGACTTTGGGTTTTTTTGTGTTTTCTGGGGGCTTTTCAACACAGACCGTGTTGATTAACACGGGGACCCGTGTTGATGCATCTGTAGCCTCCAAAATTCTGATTTTTCGCACTTCTTTTGGAACCCGATTATGTTCCGATTTTCCGATTCTGGTAAATTAGACGACGAAGTAAGTTACTCCGAATTCAACGAAAATTGACGTGCTAGTTAAGTTCGACGTGTAGAACGTAGTGGTGAGGTTAGTTTTTAGAAATTACGAGTTTTTACGAGATGACCCGAAATAGGCCAATTTACAGTTAAATTGAATCGGATTGCGTTTTAGTAGATTTAAGACACGTATGGACAATCTGATTGCGATGTCGACGATTAGGAGTAATGCCGGTTATTAGGGATGGCTTTTGCGACGATGATAGGTGTTTGACTATTTTTCCGTATTTAGAATTTAGTGAACGAATCGATAATGAGGTGGGGTGATTAAACATAATGTTTGCGACGACGTATTAGTTAGTGAATGCTTGTTGATATGTGATGCAATGGTATATGTCTTTGTACATGATGATGTGATGATTATATTGATGTTGTTAATAAATGCTTCCGATTTGTGAATGCATGATTTTTGATGATAATGAATTAGTGGTGATGTTTTGCATAATGCAAATATGAGGCGATGATATATTTATATGTTTTGGATAAATTATGGCGATGTGGGCTTTATGCCAATTTTGATGAGCGACGATGATGTTTTTGTGTTGTGTTGTTTTATTGTCGAGTCACATACATTGCATTGGCGACGATGGGCTTTTATGCCAAGCGACGAGGCTTTTATGCCAAGTGTTCCTAATTATGGACAAAGCGACGGGTACCACATGCATAACATAGTCGTGTCTCATGGAGTCGGTTATGTTTATGTTTGAGTTGTTTGGCGTTGGGCTTTTAATTGATTGACGATGATTGAATTGCGATGATGTATGATGCTTTGTTTGGTGATGATCTTTATGATGAACATGAAATGAATATAACTTGATAATTTCATGATAACTAGGCGATGAATATAAATGGTGAGTTTTGTGATGACTTAATTTAGATGAAATGCTTAATGCAATTATGATGTGATGATATTTGTGACGATGGGCTTTTATGCCAAAAGCGACGATGGGCTTTTATGCCAAAAGCGACGATGGGCTTTAGCCAATTTGTGATGATTTGTTTATGTTGCTCATGTTGTTAGCATTGTTTAATGTTGTTGGTTGACGTTGTTGTTTATGATTGTCGTGTTAATTAGTGATGTATTAGCTTGTGACGATTTCGTGGTGACGGAGGTTTACGTGTTGTTGTGATGATTTGTGCCGATGAGGCTAAGGCGAATAAGTATAGATTATACACTTTAGAATGACGATAAGAGTAAGTGAGCTTTGGATATGTGTTGGAATACACTTATTAATCTATATCCTTTATAATTCCAAAACTATATATATATATACTTTATCATGCCTTTAATTATATGTTTTGGATTATCTCACCCTTTACTTGTTTCGCCGTTACCTTTATATTGGTAACGTGCAGGTTATGAAGACGGAGTATATAGTTGTTGTTAGTCGAGTCGGTGTCGCTCTGATACGTAGCACTCGGGGGGGAATATTTATGTTGTCTTGTTGTCGATTCTTTTGTTGTTCTTCCTTTTGTATATAAGAATCATAATTTATGAAAACATGATTTTGATGAGGAAGTTTAATAAAGGAGATGTTTTATTTTTATGAATCAATTTATGATTTGTGACGAGGCTATGTATCCTAGATTTATACTTTAAAGTAAATAGTTTAAAGTGAGTTGTTTTTGAAGGTGTGATGCCTCAGTATTGAATTTGTGAAATTTTAAATTACTCTGATTTTTGTATATTAAACATTGGATAATATTGAGGTGTTACAGTACTCGATCTTCTCTACCTTTCGACCGTCGACGTAAGGAACAAGTTCCTGCAAAGTTTCACGTACCTCTTCAATTAGGGTGTACACCGTGATCTTGAATTCGCGAGACGGTCCGTCACCGGGAAAATGGACAATTCCAACAACTCATTCGATGTTCAATTCATCTCTATTTCTGTTTTTTTTTGTTGTAGGAAAAAATATAAGAGAAAGAGTGTTTTTATATTAGAAGGATGTAAACACGGACCATAGAAATCCTATCTTTGTATCAGTAAAAACAACGGAAGTTAAATTTCGATTTCCTACTTAAGACCAAAACCGGAATTTAATTTCCGATAAATTCCCTGGGTTTGAAAAACCAAAAACAAACCAGAACAGAATACAGTGACTAAAACACAAAATGTCATATATTCAAATTTTTTTCAAGTGGTCAAATTACAAAAAAGAGTATATTTCCATATCATTATACATTATCAAAATGAAGTTAACATTACAATGCTACCTATACTACTTGAAAGAGCCAAAAAACGTGTCGCCGGATAAATCCATCGGTGCCACCCCTTTTGACTTTTCCGTATTTATTTCTATATCATTTTCCCTCAACTTGTTGTATTCTTGCTTCCTTTCCATGAAATTTTTCGGCCATGTCTTTGATGCTTCTGTGAAATGAAGTGCCCACTCTGGTGATGTCGGTGGTATCGGGCATCCTGGTTTCAAGGGAACCACAACTATTTCTCCTTCGGTGCATATCTAACCTTAACATGTACTAGTGCATGATGTATTTCCTCAACCTTTTCCTTACTCCCGAACACACGTGTGTACAACTTTGTATGTTCCGCCAACTCTGTGATTAGAGTATCTCGCACAATATTATAATAATCTTCACGGCTACCTAGCAAACAAGATACAACTCGAAAGCCACAATTATTGTCACCAACCACATTCACGATCCTTTTAACGACTTTGTGCATGAAAATCGACATGTGATCGATGAATGGTATTTTTGATGGAGGCGGTGTAGGTGGTGGTTTGCTAATACGGGCACCTTTGAAAGCATATTTCTAAGATTTCGGTGTAGGTGAGTCGGGAAATACCTTGTCAACTTGTTCATAATACGAAGGATTTATCGTAGTAGAATTGTCGGCCGATGTAGGTTTCAACTTTTTTGGTGCACCTTTTGTTTTTACCGGTTGGGAGGGTGGCTTCAAATTCGTGGTCTCCGGGAACGCAATTTTTCTCAACTCTTCTTTGATTTGGAGTTTCGTGAGCTTTTTCTGATATGATGAACCAAAAAGTATGGATTTGGAATGGAAGACAGATTGGCAATGGAGAGGGTTTTAGAGAGGTTTGAAGGAGAAAGTGAAAAATGGCGGTGATCACTATGGTTGTTGCTTATCGCAATCAGCATTTGTGATAAAATCGAAAATAAATTTTCGGTAACATACAAAATATTCAGGTGACATGTAATTCAATGTTCTCGCTTCTATGGCCGGAGTTATATTTCTGGTACCCTACCGGAAGTTAATCTCCGATATATTTTTTTACTGATTCATGGGTACCACCACATTTAAACTGATTTGAACAAAATGAAGTGCGAATCGGAAATAAATTTTCAATTTTCAAAAAAATATTTTGAAATTTTCACGGAATACGCCTCACCCTTATGAGTTGGGTTATAAAATCCACAAATTATATCTATTGAGTGTGAACAGTGTTAAAAGTCGTCAATTATAGTTTTTGTTTGCATGTGATGATAGCTACTAGCTAGTGGCATTTAAGGATACTTCTAGTTTAAGGTTATTGCTATAAAAGCAAATATAAAGAGACTAAAGTGGGTTCTTTTGATTGATATAGAAAATGAGATGTACATTGTGAGATAAAGTTTTGAACTACTAGTTGATAATATATTTTACTAACAAGTTTTTCATTTACACGTAGAAAAGAAATTAGGAAAGCTTGTGAATAAATAAATAAGCATGTTGTTGGAAAATTTCAACCCTCAACGTCATTGAACAAATATTAAAATCCTAAATAAGCATGGTGGTGAAATTGTACCGTAAATAATGATGAGGAAATCCAAAGAATTGATTTGTTATTGATGAAGAATTGATATTTAAAAGTGTACTCCTCTAAAGATTTTAAGTTTGAAGTTCACTGAATATTAATTATTTTTGTATTGAATTAGTTTATAAGAAAATTTGTTTTGATTTTAAATGAGATCTTGGACAATGAAATTATGAAAGGTAAAATAGATCGGATAGGTTGTGTACACTCTCTTTATATATTTATAAACAACAATAAAAATTTAAATTCATTGAATAATTAATGTATTTAGTCATTATTTTATATCAAATATTTTAATGATCTAATAAATCTAAAAAAAATATTTTATAAATATTCTCTAATATGATTGTCTCATTATGCTATGTTTTTTATGAGTTTTTACGCACATAGATATTAAAATAATTTTTATATTTTTAAATTTAAAATATACAACCGTTCCGTTCCGTCTCACTCTCACTATTCTATAGAATAAATTCATATTTTAAATTCATATTTTCAATTAAGTATGTTTCGGTCTGTCTCGTTTTTTCATTCTTTTCAGAAGGAAGTTAAATGAAATCGTTTGTTAATAAAATAATAAGATTGGTCTATTTCATATAAATCAATTATAAAAACCAAATAAAAAATGAATAAATAAAATGAGCATTAATAAGAGCATTTTGTTCTATAAATTAACAATATTTATAAATAAAAAATTTATGAGCAATGAATATCTGAAAGTTCTATCTTTGATTCTTTTTGCCCAACTTACATACTTTTTGCTTTTTCTAAATTCTTTGTACATTTTCCTTTCTTAGTCTTTCTTTCACACATTATTAAAAGCTTTCACACATTAAAAGCTAAAACCCTTGCAAACATTTGAAAGTACCATAATACCATTGTTTTCATTAGAAATTACAAACTCAAAAAACAATAGGTGGCTAGTGCATTAGAAAAGTGAGAAGAGTGTGGGGACACATAACAGTCACCCATAGTATCCGGTCAGAAAATAACAAAAGCCGTGACATATCAGTTGTTTTCTGTTTCACCTTGAAGAATGTGTGTTTTTATTGTTTGCGGTGGTTTTCTTCATCTCATATGCACTCCGACAATTTCATCCAGCTAGCATGACTTAGGAAATTGTACTGCTCAATTTCATTTTAATCATACTTACAAGAATTAAAAGAATAGGATATGAATAAAATGTAAAATATCTAATGTATGTTAAACAAATTACTCCTATTTTTTATTTTAAAATTTATATAAATTATTAGTATTTTAAAATTTGAATCAGATTATCGGTCGGACTAGTCAAATTGAAAACCGATCAGATAATCGATTTAATTTAATTGTTAAATCGAATATATCATTATATCAACACGAATCGGTAAAATCGATGAAAATCGATAAAAAAATTGAAAAAACCTGTAGTTTAATTGTTTTTTTAATTTAAATAAATCAAAACAATATTGTTTTGATTATTTTATTAAAATATTTGAATAAAAAGTAAAAAGTAAATTAATAATATTATTGAAAGAGAAGATGTTACAGATACATGCAGATGATTTTATTGCACATAATTGTATTGCAGTTTATTTTATTGTAAATAATCCAATTGTATTAAGTTTACAAATAGACTCTGTTTGTAATTAGATTTTGTAATTTTATACTATTTTGTTATATATGATACTTATGTTTAATAATTAAATTTAAATTGTGAATTTGTGAATTTATTTATGATATGATATTTTAAAAAAATTTACGCGTTAATTATATTTTATAGAGATTGAATCATGTGTTTCGACAAATTTTTATATTTATAATTTTATTATAATTGTCGGTCTATTCAACCGAGTTATTCTGTTTAATCCGGTTTAATCATAGATATTAAATAAATCTAATATGTAAGTCAATAAATTAGATATGCAAATTTATTAAATAATGTACTAGATATGCAAGTCAATAAATTAAAAGAAGTATATGTGTTAGATATGTAAATTTATTAAATATTGAATAATTTATTATTTTCAAAAGTATAAAGTAATCTTTGTTTTATTATAAATTATTTTTACATTTTCATATACATTAAAAGGTATAATTATTATTATATGAAAATAGAAATTACAAAAAAAATCGCAAAATTATTCTTTATTAATTATGTAAAAAGTTCATTTAAAAAACTAAAAAATATATTTATAAATATATTTAAAAAAATTAATGATTCATTTGAATAATTGCTATAATTTTTTCTAAAGTGTTTTATACTATAAAAACATAGAGTAATAAATATTGATTAGATTGTGTGTCATGTTTTTTTAGTTCATTTGTAACTCATTTAAAAATTATTTTAAAATTATTTACATATTTATCCTTATAGCTTTTTTTTCGTGATAATCTTTTTCTAAAAAATAGTTATTGAATGTAAAAATGCTTCAAATGATATTTATAGTTGTTAAGTGTCATTTAGAATTTACGCTTAACTTAGTGTTTACCACTTATAAGTTACTATAATTTAAGATTATAACAATATATTTTACTTTAAAAAAGAAATTCATATTATAAATATTTTTATAAAAAATAATTTATTTATTTATCTTATTAAGATGGATCAAACTCATTATGTGTGGATTAATTCAGGTTAGAGACTGACCAAAATATCATTAATAATCAATTCATTAATAATCAATTCATTAATAATCAATGACAAGCGAACTTAAATATATGCATTGCCACAAACGAGTTGGGAAAGAATTTTACCTTTTCAATCTCCAAACTCAACTCCTAAACACTCCTTCCATTTTAAATTGTAAATCGTTTAAAAAAAAAATTTCAAATTATAAATTATTTTACAATTTTAATATAACACGAAGGATCTTTTTTCTAATATACCCTCTATTATTTTATTTCTTCTTTTAATTCTCTTAATTTATCTTTTCTCCCTAATTAATGAAGGACAATAGGGTAAAGTCATATATAATTTATCTTTCTAATATAATTATGACTATTTTTCTTAAACTGTGTAAAATGTCCAGAATATCTTATAATTTAGGACTGAGAAAGTATATATTTGATCTTTATTGAGGATAAATAATTAAACTTGAATCTAGTCTCAAATGTAGGAGGTAAGCAGATGAAAAAATCAATTAAATTAACAATTCAAAAAAAAAAAAAAAATCAATTATATTTGGTTTTGTTTTAAAATTGATCAAAACCAATGAAAATAAATGTGATTTGACTTAGTGATCGTACCTGATCAGAAGGATCGTCAAGGCCCAAGCTGCTGCTGCGGTTAAAAGAGATGGGGGTACCTGCAAGATACTCTGATGCCAAAGTAAGAGAGGGCAAGAGGAGAGAGCAAGTAAGAAGTGAAGAGAATATAATAGAATATCTGACCCTCTCGAATGAGGGTATTTATAACCCTCAGCGCTAGGCCAAAGTCCAATTAGTGGGTAGTTTAGTGAATCCCACTAAGGGACTGTCAGGGTTTGCGTGAGCAAGGAGTCCAGCACGTGGCCTCCTCCCTGGTCTGCTGCCCCTTGATATGCGGGGCGGTTGACCCGTTATTCTCGAAGGGCAGGGTGACGGTTGAGTAATCGTTGACCACGTGGCCTTAACACGCACGTGGCGACATCCTTAACGGTTATGGGCAAATAGGCCTTCATGTCCTTATGCCCATTGGCTTGGGCCTTAATAGCGGTGGGCCAAATGTTGGGCCAGCCCATAATAGGAGCCCTCCAAGTTATTGTTCTCGAAGAGAGTGATGACTTTGAGTCGTGGAGTCGTTTGTTGGGGACCCTACTGGTGTGACTTTCCCTGTCGAGGAGAGCGGTTTGCCCGTAGCATGAGACATGATCGAGTTAGACTGTTTGGATAGATAATTGCGGGCACGAATTCGCCTTCGCTCCCCCGGGCATAACGAGAGTCGGGGATCTGATCGTGAACGAGTTGTGTGGCTTATTTATACGTCAGCTTAGGGGTGACACATGTTGAACCCCAGGCCACGCATCCCACTTGGGGAGGTGTGTGAAGCTCCATAGAGTGTGACCCTTCGCATGCCCAAAGAGGTTTGGTTATAAAAGGAATTTTAGGGCTTCATTTGACTTATTCTTCATTCAGTCTGTCAATTTGGATCTTAGAATTCTCCACGCGAAGCTCCAAGAATCTTCAAGAATCTTCTAAGCATTCTCAAAAGATGTCCACTGATGTTAACAATGGAGGTAAACATCCCTCAAATTCTTCGTGTTTTTTCTCCAGATTCGGGTTTTGGGATAAACATGTCGGGGAGATTTATGAGCATCGCGGGGATGATCATGAATCTCTCGAGGAGATATATGAGTGTCGCGGGGACAACCATGAATCTCTCGAGAGGATGTATGAATCTCTCGGGGATAATCATGAGTATCTCGAGGAGATACATGAGTATTGTGGGCATTGTTATGAGTGTCTGGGATGGATATATGAACATCGCGGGGATTTTTACGATTATTGCTGAGAGGTATATGAACATTGCGGGGATTCTTGTGAGTTGTACGGGGATGAATGCAATTCTGTTTTGTCTGTCTGGTCGACTCCATGGGCTAAAGTGTTGAGTCGGGCAATCCCATGAGGCGTTTATTACGCTGAGCATCTCGCCCTTTCACTTGACTTGCGGTGGAAGGGTGGATTTGATAACGTCGAATTCACTTTTCTTTCGCTGCTTTTCAAGTATTGGGGTTCATCCAATCGAGGATCCACATGGAGAAGGCACGAGCAATCGTCGAGGAATTCGTCGTGCTGCAGATTTCTTGTGGGTTGCGTCCGAACCGCGGGACTTCCGATCTGACTTTGTTGTTGACCACTCTTCAGCTTTCAATGTTATCGACGGTCTGGACGAAGGTATGGAACCTTCATAGGCACTCCAGATCCTCGGCGAGACCAGAAGGGTATGCTCCTCATATGCATCAATGTGGTTTCCTATGTACGAGTTTGCCTTCTGGGAAGCAGGGATGCGTATGCTCTTTACGAGCTTCCAGGCCGGGGTATTCACAAGGCTGGACTTGGCCCCTTCGCAGCTTTATCCCAACGCCCTGACTTTCATGAGGGTCTTTGAACTTGTCTGCCAGTATCTTGACATTGGGGCCACTCTTCCCCTTTTCTTCCAGATTTTCCATCTCCAACGACATATGGTCGGCGATAAGTGCGCCTGGGTGTAACTGAAAGAGTCCGGGAAGCTTTTTCGACCGTACTTGGAGTCTGTCCGGGATTTCAAGAAGCGTTTCTACATGGTGAAGCCTCTTACTAGGGAGGTCGAGGATACGTTCTTCATCATTTCTGTGGAAGTCGATGAGCAAGGCAAATAGGTGGAAAGGCTGAAGGCGAGTTCCTGCTGGAGTGGGATGGAAAATACTACAACCGGGGAGATAACTTCTATTCCGTAAGGCATGAGAAATTGGACATGCAAGATTAGCTCTCGTACAAGAAGCTGGCAAATTATGTTAAAGGTTTTCGCCCGGATGATCAAGGGGAGATTGAAATTTCCCATCGGTATATTAACACCAAGGCCCTACTCGATTGTCCATCGGATGCAGATACGATGGAACTTCTAAGTAATTTCCTCGGGGACCTTTGGCGGTCGTCGTTTATTCTGATTGCGCATCTATTTTCTAACTTGCTTTATTTTTATTTGCAGCTCGAATGACGGCTATGGAGGAGCGCATGCTGAAGTTGAGGCAAAACGTTGCCTATGGTCCAGCCAAAGATCGCGTTGCTAAATTACAGGAGCAAGCGAGGAAAGGCGGCCAAGCGGCCGGATCTAATCTTTCTCCTGTGTCTTCTCCCGAGCAGTCCCTGAAGAGGAGAAGGGGGAGCATTTGGAGCAGCGTGTCTCGGAGATGTGACACCCCAAATAATTTGATTATTAAATAATTAGAATTTTTAATTATTAATTTAATTGGAAATTTAATTATTGGTATTTTTTTATTATTGGAATTAATTTAATTAATTAAAGGAAAGAAGTGTTGGTGGTGGGAAGAGTGATTAGAGGGTGTGAGGAGTAAAATACTCTACTCTTACTAATTACTAATTTAATTATTTTATTGGAATGATAAAAGGAGTATTAAAAGGGAAAAGAAGAAAAAGAGAGTTATTTTTGGAATATTCATCATACGTGCATTTGAGAAGAGGAAAAGGAAGGAGGAAAACCTAAGGTGTCAGAATTCGAAGAACCCACAAGGTAAGGGGTGATTTCGATTAATTAATTCGTATTATCAGGTTTAGATATTCAATTGTATGGATCATAGTATGTTAGGGAATCCCGGTTTAGAATTCTAGGGTTCCGTAGAATTATCCCTATTGTGTCGGATTGTAGGTTGAAAACAATTAGAGTGTCAGATAATAAAAAGGCATGATGAAATAATGTTGTTTGATGTTATAATGGTGCAAAACGGATGTATTTTGGTGTTTCTCATGTTGTAATTCATATGGGAATGTTTGGGTTTGGTTTAGAATGAATAAATGCTGACAAAAGTGCAGAATTTGACTCTGCAGGTCGTGGGAACCGGTTTCCAGTGGGGAGGAACCGGGTTCCACTGTGTGGAATTATAAAACTGGCAAAAAAATGCACTCAGGAACCGGTTCCTGTATAGGTAGGAACCGGGTTCCCATACATTTTTTCAGAAGCATGTTTTTTTGAACTTCGCAGGAACCGGTTCCTGCATAAGTAGGAACCGGGTTCTGCTGTGACTTTTTGAAAAATATTAAACTTTGAAAATTCATAACTTTCAAACCGTAAGTCCGTTTTGAGCGCCGTTTTGGACGTTATTTCTTAAATTTAATGCTTTATTTTATAAAATGAAAAGATTTCCTAAAACTTAAAATTATTTTGAAAATGAGTCGAATTCTGAAATAGGTGATTATTGACTGACACACATTGAGGTGTATGTAGCAGTGAACTTGTGGTGATGGATGTATTAGTATTGCGTGAATGTAAGGCATGTTTATGCTGCTGTTATTTGTATGCATGATGGTTGAAATATCATGTTTTTGGTTTTAATTCAGTTATGATAAATTGATGTACTTCATAGACTGATTTGATGTTGCATGCTGATGATGTGCGTGCATATGCATTATTTTGGTGAAGTTAATTCCCATTGTGTGGAATTTGACTTGTATTGCCGTTAACCGATACCCGGGTGATGATGGGTGGTTAGGCTGGATTCGTGTCCGGGTGTTTATGGACGAATCGATGGTTACTGTATCCGGTGATGATGGATCAGTGTTGGGTGACTTGGTCACGTGTTGGTACCACATGCATTGTGTCTGCATTTATGTTTGCATGGGATTGTAACATGTTAGGATGTCTTCCGGTGTTACAATTCTTTTGTTGATTATTGATGGTGCATATTGACTTGTAAGATTGTGACTACGTATTGAATCTGAATTTATACTAAAATGGGTGAAATAATATGCTTGTGATACATTGTTGATTGAGAAGCTTATAATGTGTTTTAATTATGAGAAGTCTCACCCTTACTTTAACAATTTCAGATTAAAGTTAGCAGCTCAGGAGTTGGTGAGGATGGCTCTAGAGCTTGTCATTTAAGTCCGCGTGTCAGTGTCATGCTCCGATTAAGTTGTAACACTGGGGGAACGTTTAGTTGAGGAATTAGTTATTAATCAATTGTTTCTTTGAATTTCATTGGGAATAATTATGTTTTGGTTTATTCCGTTTTAGTTATGGTATTTTTCCGTTGTGTAAGACATGATCTTAATTTGATTGAATTATTTGAATAATGACCCTCAGTGTAGCATGACTACTGTTTTATTGGAGGTTTTATTTTATTTCAAATTGTGACGTCCCTTGTTCCGTGTTAACTCTGATAGAATATGTCTTTAATTATCGATATAATTAGTATTATTCGGGGTATATTAGAAGGGGTGTTACAGGAGACGCCGATTGCTACCAGGGAGATCTTTGTGTTGCCCCCGTGCTATGGCAACCGACAAATTTTTGACAATGTGAACTCCTTGGGGGTGCACGAAGCTGAAAGGGAGGTCATCCTCTCGTGCAACAAGAAGACTCAGAAACAAGACCTCAACACCAATGTGGCTACTGTCATGGGGGTGCTTGAGATTGTGCTGACGTTGAATGATGATGTCACCTCCTCCAAAGCTACCCTCGACGAGGCTCGTGCCTGGATGTATGAATTGGAGACCCAGAACGGGGAGTATTACAATGAGCTTATGAAGCTTCGGGGGCAACATGATAGGCATGTGCAACTGGCCAAGGAGATGAACGAGCTGAGGTTGCAGGTGGACCACTTGACCATAGAGAACAAGTAGTTAGCTACCCGTGTGAAAGAGCTCGAGGAGCTGGTGGCCCCAACTGAGGAAGAATCTGTCGGCGAGCAGGCTCTCTCTTCAAGGAAGGATCTGATCGGCAGGATTCGGGTGCTCGAGGATGACATTGTGGAGGTGCTCTCTTTTGGGTTGTACCAAGATGTCCTCCAAATGCAGGTAGTCAACCCCGGGGTCGACCTCGTGACCGTTGCGATCGGTCCTTTTCACCGAGTGGTTGATGGGAAGATCATGAGAATGGAAACTTCCATGAAGATGAAACCAAAAGATCTGTTTAGAAGACATCTTAAGCTTTCTAAAAAGTCCAAGAACACCCAAAAATGTTAAAAATTGAGCAAGATACAAGTTGTGCAAGTTGAGCATTTTTTAGGAGGTGCATAAAGAGAAATACTTGAGAAAGTCAAAAAAATTCCAAATGGGCCTAACTTTTCTTGATTCAAACTTGTTTCTAATCCCAATTGGAACCTCCAAGCCCAAGGCCACGTTTTTTATCTTTTATTTTTATTTATTTTGGATTTTTATTCATTTAAAACCAATTTAATTAAAATAAAAGATATAAAATCAAATTTAAATGCAAGAGTGATTTTCTCTCATTCTTGAGGTCCAAGCAAGCCATACAAGTTTTCGTTTTCGAAATTATTGAGATTGGCAAGAGAATTGATTGAAATTTGATCAAAAAAGACAATATTTGGTTTCATTCCAAATCAAATATTTTCTCATTGATTGTCATATAATTTCTTCATAATTCTTGACCTAATTCACTCTAGTATATATACACACTGATTCCAGATGCCACATGGACAAATTTGATGCCTCAAGAACCCTAAACCAAGTGCAAAAAACTGTGTGTTCCAAGCTACATAGCAGTCAGGTTTTTGCTTCGATTCAAGCAATTCTAAACTTTGCATTCAATTCCTGGAGGTCCTCTGATCCATTCCAGACACTCACAGATCGCAAAAGCATCTTGAAACACGAAATCACTATCACGGTTTGCACACTTGTTTTTCAAAATCGATTTTGATCATACATGCATATTTAACCTGTTTCGATTGTTTGTTTATGCTTAGAATGATGTTTGCAAGCTATCTGGGTGGTCCGATTTGAGTTTTGATGCAGGGACCGAACTATACCATTGTTAGGGTTTCACAAGCTTGAATTAGGGATTTTCATAATAGGCAAAATTGGACCGATCCAAGGATATATTCATGTTCAGGGGATAATTTTCAATCAAACCATGCCTTCATTATAAATTTATATTGCATATTGTGAACTTTTAAAATTTGCAGGTGCTGTAGTAACGGACAAAGCCGTCACTAAAGGTTGTTGCTACGAACAGCAACTGTAGGTAAAAGTCTGGACATTTCAAACGAAAAAGATGATCTCTTCGCGCACGTTCTTGTTTTGATTAGTTTTCAGAAACTATTTTCCTTTATATTTATTTTGTTTCATTATTCAAACAGCTAACATGTCTAGCTCAGGTGGTACAGCAACGCGTATGTGACTCTGAGGACCAGGGTTCGATCCATGGCTCCTCACATATATTTTTATCTCTTTTTCCAAACTAACCTTTTCCATTTTTTTTCTTCATATTTTCTTTTTCAATTTAATTTCTTTTCAAATATTTATTTTAACACATTAAAAAATCATAAAACATATTTTCTTTTTGCATTTAGGTCAGAAAAATGCTTATTTAATTTTGAACATAAGAAAATAATATTTTTCATTCATATTTTAATTAATTATTAATTAATCGAAAAATTAACTTTTAATTGTTTTTTCTATAATAAAATTAATCCAGAAAATTCCCAAAAAAATATTTTCTCATCTAATTAGGTTTTCTAACCCTAAAACTTTTTCCTAACTCAAAAATCTTTTTTACTAACATATTTTTCTCTTATTTGCAATCTGATTCTTTTTCCGATTATTATAACTGCTTCCGAGTTGTAATAGTTAGGTCTGTTTTCTCGCATTTTCTTTTTCAATATTATGTAACTGCTCATGGGATGTAATAGTTTAATTAGGTTTTACTTTCCACACTCCTCAATTATGTATCTGCCCCAAAGCCATGTAATAGCGTAGGACCCTTTACATTTCCGCAATTTACTTTCCGCACCTATAAACTGCTAGTAATTAGGCGTATATGGCAAGATAAAATCAATCTAGATCACTAATACAAGACAAAATATCTGAAAACAATACACTTTTCTCACACATCCACCCCTAGGGTATTCTCACTCGTTGCCTTATAAATGGTCAAGTCCCTCGAACGTAGGGATATCTTAGTACGGTTGCCTACAGTATATCATCACAGTCCCTTCGACTTAAAAGATCATAGTCCCTAGATGTTGCCTACGAATACATGATCTCGTCCCTCGGTTGTTGCCTACGAAAAGTGATGATCGTCCATACGAATGTGCTAGGATACTCCTACAAGTTGCCTTCTATGACCATCTTATGTCCCTTCGAATGTCCCATTACATCCAACGAATAAGGTTACCTACCAACTAATGATATGGATAACGTTGTTCTAAAGGAAAGCAAAATAACACGGAAACGACCGTTCTGAGTAGGTAATAAGTCTCTTTTGCTTGCTCAAATTAAAACATCTTTTTACACCTCACACTTTCTCAAAAAACATTTTCAAAACACTTTGTATACATTCCAGCGTGAATCATTACAAAGTCCTTTTCCAAAACAAAACATTTCCAAACACTTTGTATACATTCTAGCGTGAATTATTACGAAGTCAAAGTGAAATGCCTTTTCAAAACATTTTCAAACACACAGAAAGCAAATTTCAAAGTGAGCTAAAGCAATTAAGAGCCCGTAGATAACTACGGATGGAAAGGGTGCTAACACCTTCCCTTTTCATAACCAACTCCCTTACTCAGAATCTAACGAAGGTATTTTCCTGTTCTTTTCACCTTCCCTTAATTGGATAAAAGAAAAGTCGGTGGCGACTCTTGTTGTCCGCAACATTTGCGATCAAACGCAAAACAAACAAGTCAGTTCTCCCACCGTGTTACAGCGTGTATGTCGAGCATTGTAGGGGAACGTGCTTCCCGCTCTTCTTTTTGGTGCTTGCAAGTTTTGACAAACAAACAAGTCAGTTCTTCCCGCTCTTCTTTTTGGTGCTTGCAAGTTTTGACAAGATATCAGTTCGAGTATTTTGCTCTCGGGGAACGTGCTTGATTTTTGCCCGGTCGAAAATTTTCATTTTTTCCTTTACGAGGTTGAGGTACTCGATGAGGTTATCGTTTTTAGTTTGGTACTCTCTGAGGACTTGTGATGCGACGAGTTAGGAGTCCATAAACACTTGGATCTCTCGTGCTCCCAGATCCTCAGCCAGTCGTAACCCGACGAGTAACGCTACGTACTCGGCCTTATTATTCGACGTCGGGAATGAGAGGGTGAGGGAATTCTCGATGATGACCCCCTCTTCCTTTTCGAGGAGGATGCCTGCGCCGCTTCCCAGTTCGGGCTAAGCGCACCATGTAGAAAAAATAACTGGGCTACAATCGGGCTTAGCGCGCCCTGTAGCATGCTTCTTCTCCAAAAATTGTTGAAATTCCTTCCTAGAGCTCTTATAGCCTCCATGCTTCCATGCATCCAAGTAAAATTAACAAAAAACCTACAAATTAAACATAAACGAAGTAAAATAAAAGATTATCAACAAAAACTAAATAAAAATATAAATATATCAAAATACTATCTTAAATACTACTAATTATCAAAAGATATTGTAAAAGGCCACAAAGTTATCTACAAATATATCCACAATTTGGTCCGTAACAATAATCTCTTTATCCATCATGTCTTTCTCAATTGAGGAACCCATAGGAACTAGATTAGACTGAAGAAGTCGTTTTACATAGCCTTGAACCTTGTGCTAAAGCCCATAGTTGTCTTTCTCCATAATTCTTCCAGATGATTAGATGCAATTGCTTTTACACAAAGTACGGACAAAATTTGTGTATTGTGTTTCTAGCTCATCAGAAGTTGAGTCAATAGGTATTGAGGTTTTATGTAACAAACATATTTTGATCCATTAGAATCTAAGGTACTTGCTTCTTCTTAATAAGATCTTTAACTAGATATGAACCAAGTTAATTACAACCTTAATGATCATGCACACTTAAACAAATGTTAGCATACCCTGTTGTTATTTAGGTACCTTGTTATTTATGTACCTTGTTATCATTAAAACACAAGAATCTCCCTATTTTTATGATGACAAATAAGAGTATTTAAGAATAATGGTTGGCCAGTTTAAATAACTTGACAACATCATAGTACGGGTTTTGTAATCCTCCTTTAAGTCTAACAGTTCATAGGTTAAGGTTTGTAAGCTCCCCCTAAGTTTTATCCAAATTATTTAAACTAGTTTTAGTAACTTGACAACTTCAGAGTCTCAGGTTTGTAAGCTTTCTATGAATTTTAATAGTCCATAGGTTGAATTTCGTAAGTTCCCCCTAAGTTCTATCCAGGTTACTTAAACTTATTTAAAATAATTATGACATATATATATATATATATATATATATATATATATATATATATATATATATATATATATATATATATATATATATATATATATATATATGAGTTTAGATTATGATAAAAACATAAAGATTGTTTTTAACATACACTTAAAATACTCCCATATTTCTCATATATGCTTAAAGTGGGTTCAAGATCTTATTAAAAAATATAGAAAATATTTTTATTATACTCTTTAAATACTCTCGTATTTCTCCCACTTTTGTCATCAACAAAAAGTAAATAAAGTAGAGAGAGAAAATATTGAATAGAGAAAAAATAGAAAAAGAAGATTATGCTCAGAATGGAAAAAAGCAGTGGAGAGTGAAAGAGGTAGTAGGTGAACAGTTAGTGGAAAAAAACATATTGAAGAACAACCATGTAGACCACAAATACCAAGATGGTCAAAGTGAGATTTCGATAGAGTAGCATAGGTAACAAGGCTCAAGAAGTATGGCCATAAGATTCACTTTGTCATATATTTAGCAAATACTTATGCTAGAGTTACTACTCGAAGTAGAAGCAGAGCATCTGAAGCAACATAAAGGAGGCCCAACACGAGGGAAGAATCACCTGAATCACCTCCAGCTGAAAATGAGGCTGACCAAGACTATTCGAATTATCTGGATGAGCTGATGAATCAACAAGAAATTTCCATTGATAATTCTTATATTTCATTGTCTTTATTATGTAATAGTCTTAAGATCTCATTTTTATACTGGTTTCTTTAATGAAAACCAGTCTATACGTTACTATGCTTGTCTCATTTTAACACATCCATCATATTAGTAGAGTGTGCTTAGCCATCAATCAAATTAACATAAAGACAAAAGTTTTATATAAACACATAAAGGGGAAAATAGTTGAAGAAAGTTAATAAAATGAATATGTTTCAACAACCTTATTGGCTGGAGATAAGGAAAGGACTATTTCCACAAGTTTCAAGATAGACATGATCAAATTTCGACAAAAATAACTTTCCAAGGCAATCTTTAATGTAGATTTGAATGTTACCCAAAATTTGTTCTATAAAGACAGATATTGTGTGTGAACATTCTCATCTTATCCCACTTCAAAGAAAAGAATGGGAAAAACAAAGTAGCTCAAGGATCAGAAGAGATATTTCCAGAAGGAGATTATAATCTAATTAAGAAGCAAGCTAGGAAATAGAATATAAATGAGAAAGAGGCTCCAAAGGTACCAACCTCATTAATTACTGGAGCATGAACATCAGCTGAAGCTTTTCGTGTGAGAAGAACTTCATAGAGGTTGAAGAAAAAGCTTGAGAAGCAGAAGGATATTGATGGAGAATGGAACAAAGACATGAAGGATTATGTGCATTTATTTCCCAAGATAGATGATGGATTCTAAGAAGAGTATTCTTAAGAAACGTCTGTAATAGTCTTTGTAATGCTTATTCTTTAAGTAATAAAGAATTTCATTTGTCTTAACAGTTATTGTCAAAATCTCAAATTCTCATATCCATAGATTATGATAATGCTTGTTAATTGCCCAACCAAAAGTAACAAAGAAAATAAAGTAAATAAAATAAATATATGGATAAAAACAATATTACAATCAAAACTTAAGGGAAAGAAAAAACAAGTTTAAACAAAAGAATAGGAAGATCCATCAGGAGTGGCCGCCTTGACCTTAAAAAGGCCATTATTAGAGGCTCTCAAGCCCTTACGTAGCTTCAAATTATCACCCCATATTTGAGACTCCACCTCAGCCTGAATTTTAACAAATCCTTGTTGCATGAAGAGTTTAGTGAAAACTCTTCCATAAGGAATAAAAAATGACTTTCCTTCATGAAAGGATATGAGAGTCTACTTAAAATATTCAAATAAAACATAAGGGAGGTTGATCTTTACATCATATTTGACAAGGATAATAAGAAATTCCCTTTCATAACTATCTAAGGAATCTATATTCTTGTTCTTTGGCCAAAAGTTATAGGCAAGATTTGATACCGAACTAATGCTAAATGTTTAACATCAGAGGCTTTAGATAGGCAAGATAAATAATTAAAAATGGTGCAGGAAAGAAAATATTGTTCCCAAAGAATTATATATGGAGTAACACTGTTATAATAGTTGGAGTGATGGTGATAGGTGCACCAGATACTTCAGAATGAATGACATTTTCTAGATACATCATTTGCACTAATTCCTTCACCCATAATTCCTTAACCAGATCCGGTTAAGTAGAACCATAAATCATATCAAATAATCCATCACATTCTCTTATGGAAACAAATCTCTGAAGATCAAAGCCTTGAGCCATCCTTTCTTCAAAGTTAACATGACCTTCAATGATAATAACTAACTGGTTTTCCATACCAAAGTTAGTTCGAGAGGTTATCTTATGTGATGACCAGAAGAAAAGGTTTTAGAAAATAGAGAGAATAATTAAAAATTAAAAATTATCCAAGAGACGGGGTTCTTAAATGCTTACCTAGGAGTAATGCAGGATAGTTGTATTTGCTTATAGTTTACTCAAGGATAGTTTTTAAGAGAACCAAAACAGTTGCAAATTACAAAAGAAATAAAAAAATTATAATTAAAAATCCACTTTTAAAACCATTTTGAAAAGACGTGATAGAAAAACAACAAAAAATAACAGAAGAAGTGGTACAAAGAATATTAAAGAGGTTCACACCATTACCCAAGAGTCTTTAACCATATAACAACTAAGCAACACAATCAATTACCAAAAGCATATATTTATAAGAGAGACATGTGTCATCACCTGACAACACAAATTTTCATTTGAGTATTAAATAATCCACATTAGCTCTCAGTACCTAAAGTAATTCAAAAGCCCTTTTTACCAGAGTTAGATTATTAGACTCTGACTAAAGCTACTTCTGACTAACAACAGACCAAGATACTTAACCCAGAAACAAACATGAATTTCTAGAGAATCATGTTTTAGTTCCAAGGAGTTGAATTGGATTATTTAAGCATACAACACAAGTGATAATAACACAGTTTCCACACAACTGATACATATATATTTCTTTGATTAAGAGAACTTGTCAAGAATCTGATTGAAATCTTGCACACAAACAAATAGTGCATAATATACCATGCTTAATAGCTAAAAGGTTAAAAAGGAACATACCTCTTAAAGGAGATTTTTATCCTTTTTTATGCAAATCTCCTTTATTGTTCTGATAACATGAATTCTACTGGAGTTTCTTAGGGATAACCAGTCTTCAAGATTGAACTTCTTCATAAGCTTTTGTTGAGTACGTAGACGGATACATATAGATTTTATTTTTCTTTGGTTGATCACTTAATTTTGTTCATCCACTTTATGTTCGAGTATCACTTAGTTCCAACAATGCACTTTTGGATGAAGAAACCAAAGAATCAATAAAATTTATAACCATAATTTGTCCATTGTGGGTTCTTCCAAAATCCACATTTGCTTCCTATTTTAGTGTTGGGATTTGGAATATACGCATTCTTTCTTTTATATCTAATAGCCAGTCATTGTTCGTGTATTAGAATTGTAGCATTTTTTCTTCCTTTGGACATATCTGCATCCAATACAATTTGAGATCTTGGTACTCATACTTTTATGGGTTCTCTATTGTTAGTTTTAACATGATTTTTATTGTTTTTTGTTTTTGCTTGATACTAGTGCCTAGGCTTAGTCCAGACTTTTGGTTTACAAAAGTTTTGTCTCGGATAAGTCGACTTTAGTTTTTCAACTCTTCAGAATCTTTGGTCCACAGTTCATTTTTTTGTTTCTTCAAAACCTTTGACTTGGAGGTCATTGGTTTTGGACTCCTTAGAACTTTTGACTTTTGAACCTAAGGTTCTTCCATGATCATAACCTTTGATTATTGATTCTTGAGAATTGATTTCTTTAAAACCTATGACTTTGAAGTCTCAGGTGCAAATTTATTTAGATATTTTAAATCAATAGTCTTAGGTTCTGATTGGGTCAGATTCTTACCTCATAATTAGGCACAAAATAATTTGTTAGCACTATTTAAGCACTTATTGAAGAAGAGGAATCTGAGGGTTTCTTTAAAAGCTTAACTTTGGAGCATTATCCATTATAACCCAAACCTTCTCCTTTGGTCTTACTTACTCCATATATCATGGAAGCAAGTTTAGTTATATCAAGACATGTTGTGATAAAACTTCGAAGAGCCATCTCATTCTCATATAATGGTTTATAAAAAGCTTTATCTAAGAGAGTCTTATGATCTTTTTCAGTAAATTCAAATTTGTATTTAGACTTTTTTAATTCTTATTTCAAAAGATCATGATCTCTCTTTAATATTTTTACATGTCTTGCTTTGTCTTTGCAACAACTTATAAGGTCTTTAAAGAAGGAAATAAGATCAGAACGATATAAGTTAGAAAATACCTCATCTACTTTGTCTAATTTTGAACCAAGGCAATATTCATATTATGTATCAGACGATGTGAGAGCCATCAACACCATATTTTCTTATCCTTCATCTTTGTAAAAAAATTCTTCCTTATCAAGTATGAGTACACAATGCTCCTCCACTTGTACCATCGTTGACACCTTGTAACATGACACCTTTTCTTGGGTCTTTTGATACTAAGTCGGTCCCTTTATCAAACCAAAAACTCGAATACTATTTGTTAGGGGGGTTTACTATGGAGCATTGAGACATAGTGTAGGACTAGGCACCTTTGTGAGAGACTCACCACTTAGTCACCTAAAACCTTACGACAATAGGTGGATGACTTCTCCCACTTATAAATGTTCAAGTCACCACATTCCTATCCAATGTGGGACTATTTCCCCACTTACTCACACTTGCATCATCCAACACTCCCCTTCAAGTGCAAGTCCACAATGTTGTCCCACTTGTACCGTCGTTGACACTTTAAAATTAGACACATCTTCTTGGGCATTTCGATACTAAGTCAGTCCCTTTCTAGAACCAAAGGCCTTGATACCATTTGTTGGTGGGAATTTACTATGGATCATTGATACAAGTGTGAGTTCATAATGCTCCCCCACTTTTACCTCCGTTGACACCTTCTAATGGGACACCTCTTCTTGGGCATTTTGATACTAAGTCAGTCCCTTTCTCGAACCAAAGGCTCTGATACCATTTGCTTGGGGGAATTTACTATGAAGCATTGATACATAGTGTAGGACTAGTCACCTTTGTGAGAGACCACCACTTAGCCACCTAAAACTTTAAGGTGATAGATAAGTGGGTTCTCCCACTTATAAATGTTCAAGTCACAATATTCTTATCTAATGTAAGACTATTTCTCCACTTACTCACACTTGCATTATTATTCTAACAATGTTGAAAATTGATTGCATTTCATTAATAATCAAGTGACAAATACATATTTGAACATCAAGAATATTTTAAAAACTCAGTTGAATTGTGACCATTTGGTCATTCATGTCAACTTCTTTCTTAACAAATTCAACACTATAATTTTTATCCAAATTAAATAAATACCATTCTTTAAAAAGAACTATTTATTTGTTTAAATTTTATTGGCAAAATACTTTCTTTGTTCCCGTATGCTAACGTAAATGTTTATTTTGCTTCCATGGCTTAAAAAATGTTTATATTGGTCTCTTAACTTTTTAAAACGCTTCATTTTATTCCTTTATGTCTATTTAACGACGAGTTTAGTGATCAATTTCTGAGTTTTTCTGTCGCAAATTAGACAAAAAGGACTAAAATAAAGTGTTTTGAAGAGTTAAAGGACCAATATAAAACTTTTTATAAATTAAGAGATCAAAATGAACATTGACGTTGACACATTTTACTAAGGAGTAGAGAGAATGATAACTCATTTTACTAAGAAGTTATTTCACATCAATAAGGAAAATTTTCAATAGGAATTTCTTTTTACACCTAGTACCCTTCTCCAAGACCTGTTGCAAAAATCCAAAATACCCCAAAAATTCACAAGTGCATTTACGAATGCACCATCAACGTGATTTCTTAGATTTACTTCGCATGTGCACTTGCGAAGTCACCTGTTAGCTTATTTTGGAAGTGCATATGAAAATTTATCTTTGGGAAGAACAATCAACATTACTCAACATAATTCACAACATTCATTCAACAAAATTCAAAGAAATTACATAATTAGTTATGCTGAAAATTAAAATTACATATTATTATAAACGGGAAGTTGAGGACGTTGCAACATCTCGATAACATTTGTTGCCGATCTTTGAAGCCCCACATCCATCTCAATCAGACCCTTGGAAGAGTATAGTTGAAAGGTATCTCACATAACCTCTAAATTTGCATCGTTCTTCAACTGAAATGGGATGAACTTTACGTTTCCTTCATTGTCAAGTGAAGGTGAACGATACTCAAGTTTGACCACCTTTCGATTCTCTAGATACTGCAAGAGAGAATGCAGTATCGTAATGAGCTCAGGGAATGGCATGTCCTGCGAGAACCTGAATTGAAATGGTGACTGTGCACCACTGAAGTAGACAAAAGCAAGGTAAAGATATGTTTGTGTCATTTCTGGTTTTGGTTTGTGATGGATAATGAAATGATTTGGAGACTCAATATATAGGTAATTTAGAATAATATGGACCAAAGAAATCTTATCATGACATAATTCACAAGTGCACATGTGAATTACCCATATTTTTACACAAATAAGGGGAATTCGCATGTGCACTTTCAAAATTACCATATTCTTTTATAAAAATAGAAGGTGAATTCGCAGATGCATCTGCGAATTAATCCATGTGTTATTTTTTTAAGAATCTAAGGTTAATTCGCAAGTGCACTTGCGAATTATGCAAAAACAAAAACATGATCATTGTTTCTACCATTAATTATAGATTTTTAGACTTTGGGACATGGAAAAAACAAAAAATTGTAAAACTAAATATAGATAATATGTTATATATGTATTGAAACGTGTAACTTAGTGTCCAACGCATGATTATGCATACCGGACATGACATTAAACCTCCATAAACCATCCACCCTATAATAACCGCACAATTTAAATGGACACCCATATTTCCTCGATCCCGTGTCATCATGTTTTATCTTGTGAATTTTTGGAACATATTTTCCACTTCTCTTGCATGTCATCACAATAAATGGTTGCTGATTACTAGTCCCATTGTCGGACCTCTCAATCACAACACCAAAACCAAATTTGCTAGCTTCCATTCGAATCCAATCAAGCATATGTTGACGACTGGTGAAAGTTTTATCATTTGAAAATTATTGTCCATGATCTATCACAACATCAATTGTTTTATCAACGTCTTTCACCTCATTCAGCTTATCGTCTTCATTGACCTTGTCTGGAACCTTTATGATGGCTTTGACAATGTTGTCGGGGTGCACCATACCTAACTTGTTCAAAAAATCATGAATTTTGTTAAAACATAATTTTGGTTATGTAACAGACTTTATTTCGCAAGTGCATTTGCGAAGTAAAGTTGTTTTCTTTTTCAACAACCCAACTCCAATGCAGCTAATGCATGATGAAAGGATGAAAGATTATCTCAAATTGTAGCTTTCAATGCTTACTTTGCTAATCTCAAATGCTTGAAACTTGATTTGGAGACGGAAATTTCATCGAGAATGATTGAAGTTTGAAGGTTTTTTTTGTTAGAGGGAGAGAAAATGAATGAAATAGTTCGAATATGTGACCATGCGGCATTCTAATATATAAAGGAAAGTTTTGCATGTGCACTTACAAATTCACCTTTCATGATGTTTCGCATGTGCACATGTGAAATCCCCTCAATATTTTAAAATCCAACGTTTAAATATTAAAACGTATAAAATAAGTTGTCTCATGACACTTCAAAAAAAATATAATGATTTTGATCTTAATAAAAATTTGATGAAGATACGGTATACATTTGTGAAGTCATAAGTGGGATTATGTCCTCATCTAAGAAGGTATACTTAATCGTTATTGGAGCATTCATGCTGGAAAAGGGGAACATATTTTGCTCAAAAATAATATGCTGAGAGATAATGATTTTGCAAATTGATAATTTGTAACAATAATAACCTCAATGATTAGACAAATATCTTAGAAAGAAACTTGGTGTATACTGAATGTGGATTTTATTCCTAGTGGAAGAGATTAAGGGATAACAAAAGTGTGAATAGGCCGTGTCCTTTTGGTAGAGAATTTTTGTGAGTGATTAGAGAGCAATTTTCTTATTTGAAACTATGTTGTGCAAATAACTGACCATTTGAAGGGTATGGTGCGAAAAAAACAGTGGAATAGACTTCTTTATATTAAAAATTGATTGCATTTTATAAATAATCAAGTGACAAATACATATTTGAACATCAAGAATATTTTTAAAATTCACTTTAATTGTGACCATTTGGTCACTCATGTCAACTTCTTTCTTAACAAATTCAACACCATAGTTTTTATCCAAATTAAATAAATACTATTCATTAAAAAATTTATTTATTTATTTAATTTTTATTGATAAAAAATCATTTTGATCTTGTATGTTAACGTAAAGGTTTATTTTGGTCCTTTAATTTAAAAAATATTTATATTCTTTAACTCTTTAAAACGGTTTATTTTAATTCTTTATGTTTATTTAACGACGAATTTAACAATTAATTTTTGAATTTTTTATCGTTAATTAGACAAAAATAACTAAAATAAATAATTTTGAAGAGTTTCGAAATAATTGTGTTATTCATTTTCTTAGAAAAAGAGAATGGTAACTTGTTTTATTAAATGTTTGTTTGTTTTTAAGGTAGGAATTGTCCTAGAAACACTATAAACTAAACCAAACACATTTTAAGAAGTTATTTCACTTCATCAATAAGTAAAATTTTCAATTATAGTAGTAACATTTTATGTTGATGCATGAATACTTACTTTTAAAAACTTCAAACTCAAAATCTACTAATGATTATGTAAATCCAAATTAACCCAAGTTCCAACCACAATAAATTTTTCACACTTACACAAAAATCATTCACCATATCATACATAGGAGGGGCCCCCACTAATAACAAATTTTGACCAGTCATTTTCATCAAAAAATATGTCCCAACTAGTAACACTAGTGGCAACATTGTAAATAACCCCAACATGAAGTCCTATATTACTAACGTTCTCATATTCTCTTCTTCTTCCTTTATTAACCTGAATACTAAGCTTTTAATTTTGTCTCTTTTTTTTCTCTCAATTTTTTTTATTATATTGTTTTCTTCTTCTTGTGTTTTGTTTTGACCGTTGCTTTTTTGTTAACGTTTTCTCTGTTCATTCTCTCATGCTTTTCTTCTTTCTCTCTCTGATTCCTTCTACACTCTGTCATTCATCAAAAGCACTGTTTTGTTCCTGTGTTCCTGTTCATGTTCATATTCCTCAAGCACCATTCTTAGGTATGTATGTTTCTTCTTCTTACTTGTTCTTCTTCATCTATGTCAAATAACCTTACATTTCTTCTAATATTTGCTAATTTATACTTTTTGTTATTTTTTTATTCATTTTAAAAAATGGGTTTTTTTTCTTGGAGATTAAGCTGGTTTATGTTATTTTATTTTATTTTTAAAGAAAATTTCATATATGAAAAGTTGCATGTTTTTTTTTTTTTTTTTGTAATGTAATCTAGTTCTTAAATTTCTTATAGTTTAATTTTCTGGAAATCATTGAAAAAAAAGGTTTTTGAGAAATCTACATTGCTAGCTTATGTGTAGAAAAAGAAAAGAATCTTACTTTATTTATATTTACATTGTTTGGTTTATTTAGTTCAAACTATGATGCTAAATGTTGAATTTTTGTGTTGTTTCTGGTGTTAGATTTGGGGTTTCTTTATGAATCTAGTGAAATATGAAGAAGGGTTGTTCTTTGGTTTTGATGAAAAGTTAGGATTTTGTTATTCATAGGGAGAGATTAAGAGATGGGATGTTCACAATCAAAGCTGGATGATGAAGAGTCAGTTCAGCTTTGTAAAGATAGGAAGAAGTTCATCAAACAAGCTGTTGAGCAAAGGACTCGATTCGCGACCGGTCATATAGCTTATGTTGAATCTATGAAGAGGGTTTCGGCTGCTCTTCGGGATTATATTGAAGGTGATGAGCCTCGCGAGTTTTCGTTAGATTCGGTTGTTACGCCGCCTTTTACACCAGTGAAGAAGAAAACTAACCCTAGGATTGCCAATGGCAATGGGAATGGTAATGGTAATGGTAATGGTAATGGTAATGACAATGGCTTTGTTCCTATATCGGCTAAATCATTCGTGCCATCGTCGATTGAATTTGGAGTTGGACCGAATTCGTTCACTCCATCGCCGATTGAGTTTGGAGTTGGACCGAATTCTACTTTGAGAATGAATTACTTTAGGCCAGGTGGTAATCCGGCAGTTTTAGTTGAGGAAAGGCCTCCATCGCCTGAAATTGTACGAATGGAAGCGTATGCTCCAATGCAGCATTATGGCGTTGATGGTTATTTTGCAATGCAATCATCACCACCGATGAATCCTTCGATTTTTCCTTATTCTCCTCCGAATGTTAGGCCTAATATACCTCCACCTTCACCGCAAAATGCTCAATGGGATTTCTTTTGGAACCCTTTTTCCTCGTTGGATTACTATGGTTATCAGAGCCGAAGTAGCCACGATCAAAACGGTATGGATGATGAATACAGAGGACTAAGACAGGTTCGAGAAGAAGAGGGGATACCGGACCTTGAAGAAGATGAAACTGAACATGAAGATTATGTTGTGAAGAGAAATGTAGTTGAAGAAAGAACTAGAAATGATATAAACCCCACTAGAAATGATATTAACCCCTCCATAGAAGAAGTCGTAGTTGAAGATCTCGATGACAATGATGAGGATGATGACGACGATGACGGAGAAGAGGAAGAGGAGGATGAAGAAGTGGGAACAGACGATGAAACCGAAACTGAAACCGAGCACGAAGCCAAAGATTCACAACAAACTCACGGAAATGCAAGTTTTGAAGTATCGAAAAATCAAGCTGCAGGTCATATTGAATCCAGCCATAGAGAAATGGAAATTGGTAAGCAAGAACCAAAGGACGAAATGGCAGGTTTTACGGTTTATGTAAACCGAAGACCAACAAGCATGGCAGAAGTGATCAATGATCTTGAAGCTCAATTCAAAACCGTGTGTAATGCTGCCAATGATGTCTCGGTTTTGTTAGAGGCGAAGAAAGCTCAGTATTTGCTAACATCTAATGAACATTCAGGTTTGATGGAATCATTCAATTTATCAGTATTTTCATTTTTCCACATGTTTATCTTCATGTTCATCTGATAACAAACTCCAATCTGAAAACTCCTATTTATAAAATTTGATTGTCAAGTATTTTTAAAGGTTTTACTTGAATCTGACGCCTTACACCACTCGGCCATCATGACCTATTATTTAATTGTCATGAATCTAGCAAATGAGTTTCTTGTTCTCAATATTTCTAGAATATGAATTTGAAATCTCTAATATGTTTCATTTGCAGCATCAAAATTATTGAATCCGGTCGCTTTGTTCCGGTCAGCTTCTTCGCGCTCTTCTTCATCAAGATTTTTAGTGAATTCTTCAACCACTAGAGAGGAAAGATGTGAGAGCGGTAAGGATATCTCAAAGGAACATTGTAGGCTTTCTGGCAGTCACCAATCTACATTGGACAAGTTAAATGAATGGGAGAAGAAGCTCTACGAGGAAGTCAAGGTATCGTAGGCTTTCCGATTAAATGCTTATGATAATACTCCGTCTGGTCCTTAATATATGAAAAAGCTTTCTATTCATTAAATAATCTATTATGATAATTATTTGGAAACTTACTAGATAGATGCTATGTTCACTTTCTTGCTCAACAGTGTGGAGAACGAGTCCGAATCACATATGAGAAAAAATGCAAGCAACTAAGCAACTATGAAGTAAAAGGAGAGGATCCTTCTGCAGATAAAACAAGAGCAGCCATTAGAGATCTAGACACTCAAATAACAGTTTCAATACACTCAGTTGAAGCTATTTCCAGGAGAATCGAAACTCTAAGGGATGAAGAGTTGCATCCTCAACTTCTCGAATTGGTACAAGGGTATGTATAAAAGTCTTCAACGTACATTGTTGTTTCTACGAACAACTAAACCTTTTATGTCAGAAATTCAGAATTCAAAGTGTTTTTCGACTAATAAATTTTGTTATTTTTCATGGAATTATATACAAATAATGACAGGCTTGAAAAGATGTGGAAAGTTATGGCAGAATGTCATCAAATGCAGAAGAGAACCTTAGACGAAGCAAAGATTCTTCTAGCTGGCACACCTTCTAAATCACATTCGAGAAGACAACAGCCTTCCATCTCAATGACCGACCCAAATAGGCTCGCCCGATCAGCCTCAATTCTCGAAACCGAGTTACGAAACTGGCGAAACACCTTCGAGTCATGGATCACTTCTCAAAGATCCTACATTCAAGCACTAACCGGATGGCTTCTCCGGTGTGTGAGATCCGAACCCGACGACGTATCAAACTTACCACCCTTATCTCCTCAAAGACTAAGCAACACTCACCCGTTATTCGGACTTATTGTTCAGTGGTCAAGGCGTCTAGACGGAGTGCGCGAAAAGGCAGTGCTTGACGGTATGGACTTTTTTGCAGCTGGGATGGGATCCCTCTATGCACATCAACTGAGACAAGACTCGAGGTCTAGTTCATATAGAACAACAACGAATCAAAATGGTGGGAATATGGAAATGGTTGAAGTTGGTCATGTGGAAGAAGAAGAGGTTATGGCGCCTGAGAAACTTGCTGAAGTTGCTATTAAAGTGCTTTGTGCTGGAATGTCTGTTGCTATAAGCTCATTAGCAGATTTTGCTTATGATTCTGCAGAGGCTTATAGTGAAGTTGTGAAGCAATGGGAGAGTGTCAAAGGTCAAAAGCATAATAATTCTAGTGGGAGTAGAACATAGTTGTTGTCTTGTCTCACATTTTGTGTGCTTATTTAGTTAACTAGAATGTTAGGCTTGTTAAGCTATGGATTTTTGTCAATGTAAATTATGCATTTAGCTAATCAATACAAAGGTAGATAGATAGCAAGGGCCATTGCACCCTTTATTGTTCAAATCAATTTTCTTACCTTTAATTAAGTGCTATTTTTTTCTCAATAACATATAAATAACTCATAGTCACTAACCGTCAATTGTTGGCTTTCTAACTCATGATTATCAACCAAGATGAAAATGATTATAGTAATCATGATACAAACTCACCTGAATGCACTTATCTTTTCATCTTTAGTGTGTGTTCCCTCAGAAAACAGAAAATAACATAACCACTTCTCTTTATCAGATCCATGCAATGCTTAGGACACTCCTGTTACATGAAGAACCAAACACAACGATGATTTAAGAGCTATCAGTAAACACAACAATGATTTGATAGCTATCAGTATCTTAAAATCCGGGGGATAATATCAGAAAACACAAAGAAGAACTATTGTTAGGCCATATTGTTCCGAAGTTGAATAAAAAAATTGTGGTGAGGGATGAGTTCTTTGGTGCGGTTAGGGACAAGAATTGGCCAGGCCGGCCTACCGGGACTTATAGTCTGCTCTATGTAAGTTTGGCCTCACCTGATCTATTAATTAAAAAATGTGAGGCTTAGACTTTTTTAAAAACCTATTTAATTAGGGGATTGTTTATTGCACCCTGAGCATTGCTTTCCCCCTTAATGAAAAATCAAAATTACCTCTAAAATTTGGAAATGCATATCCATACGCACCTCATTCATATTCGTTTTTGAGTCAGACACTAAGGCTATGTCAAAAAAATTATAGAAAAGCATCTCTGGATACTTTACGCAGATGCATCTCCGGATGCTATTTTAATCAAATATGTGTTATAGTATCTTCTGCTTCCTCACTTCTTCAAACTCTCAAACTCTAAAAACCTCTCAACTCTCAAACTCTCTCATCTCACAAACTCTCAAACTCATTCAACACCCTTCTAAATTTCTACCATCAGCATCCAATCAATCAAAGAACTCAACATCAAACTCACATTTGATAACTTTTTGGTTTCTCTATACATTTTTTTATTTCAATATACATTTGTAGAAATTGAGCATTTGATTATGTTATATGTAGTATGGATATGTTATTTAAATGAGTAATGTGTTTGATAGGTAGTTTAAATGATCAATGTTTTTTTATGTTGGATTGGACTGCGTTGATGCCATTTTTGTCATCTCTGAGTTGTTGAACATTACGGAGAAGACATCTTCGTATTTTTTTAAACATTTTTCCATAATCGAGAGATACATTTTTGGATAGTTTTTGTCTGCATTGTTTGGCTTCATTTCATTTTGTGTCATTTGTATAATGTTTGTGTGGTGATAAGTGCCAAAATTTAGTTATTTTGTATATATGTTTAGTGGCACTTATCGGTTCTTTTGTTGATATTCTTCGAATAAATCCCCCGATTTTTGTATAAATGTGTACATAATAGAATAATTGAGTTTTTGTGTAAATATTGTATCATTTGATACTTTTGCATCTCTTTTATAGGTATTCATTCATAATTGGAGCATTGAGTAATAAAGTGTCGAAGACACGGCTTCAAACGCATGATTTTGAGCAATAAAAGAGAACACATAAAGCAAAGAATGAGTTTTTCAAATATTTCAAATCATTAATTTGATTGATATTTATTCATGGTTAGATAGAGCATTGACTAAGCTTTCCAACGCTTCAAATCGGGCGCAATTCGAGTTACTGGTTCTCAAGTTATGGCAAAATAAGATCGACTTTTTCGAGAAGACCGAGCGAAAATACCAGGCTAAGTGCGCCCTGCGATTTCAGAATTCTTTAAAAGGGGTTAAAAACACATTTTTAGGTCATGGGTTAGGTATTTTTGAGTCCCAACACCATCAACATCATTTTTTTGATAGATTTGCTTAGAAAACAACATTAGAGCTTGCATTTGGATGATCTGGAGTCGAATCCCTCGTCGATTGGTGTTGACAAACCAAGAAATGTTTGGTTCCTCTTCTTCTCTTCTCTTTGTAATCTCTTTTGTTGGGTTTTATATGTATATCTATTCTTACTCATGTATATTTCTCGCCCTTGGCGTTGTATAAAGTTTGCTTTACAAATCTGTGTTGGTGATTGTCTTGGGATTTTACTCTATGTTAGGGGTTTGAGCTTTGCTAGAGATAGATCGCTTAGATTCTTACCTAGGATGATTATCTGTTAGTTTCTGAATGCTAGAAATGGGTTTAGAGCTGACATTCACTTAGAGTATCTGATCTTAATGCCTATGCGTTGGTGAAGTATGCCAGAGATGGGTATGGAGGTGACGCATTTGACTTCTGTGTTGTTGAGATAGGCCAGACATGGCTATTGAGGTGATTCAGGAGGATTCTCAATTTGGGTTAGAAATAGCTTAGATTGTGAGAGGTATGTGATGACACGGACGAGTATCGTAGGCCGAGTATGACATGGGTGGTAGATTTAAGTCTGTGATGGGTAGTTTATATTCGTTCCGGACAAGCTGTCTATCCTTTATACTTTTTGTTCATTTACTTTTTGTCTTTTATTTTCATTTCTTTTAATCTCAAACTCATTAACGGTAGAATTGTCGAACGAGGAATCAATAACCAATCTCTGTGGACACGATACGATATAACCTAACCGGTATATATCACCTGGTAAAAATAATACCAACTCTTTGCTTGCCGCTAATACCGCTGCAACATGTAGTTCATTTATAAATGTTATGGATGATAACCAAGATAGATTAAGGCATGACAGAGTTGTGCAGCATGCATCGGTTCAGAGGCAAAGAACTCGATCATCGCATGCAAGGGTGAATTCTAGTTCGGTTGATACAGAGGCATCAATTTTTGTAGCTCATGTATCTCTTCCTCCGTCTTCCTCATGGGCAAGTTTCACCTCCTAAATCTCTAAAAGCCTCACTAGTGCATGTTGAGGAACCTGATGCACCTGAGACGGCACCCTAGACACCCCATGGGTTTGGATGTGACTCATTTGAATTATTGTTGTTGTCTGTATATTCGGACCAATGTTGTCAAGCATGTGTGGGACTGAGAGGTAAAATTCAATTGTAATTTTTCTTTGAAACACATTATTTATAATACTCTAAGTTTTTGACAATGATTTATTTTTTTGCAGGACCATGATACTTTAAAATGTAGCAACCACGACCAGAAGATTACTGGTTTACCGCAGCCTGTTGAGCAGCAGGTTTCAAAATATGGTGCAACTATATGGGTTGTGATACTTGTGCATGATCATTTATGTTATGAGTAATCATGGTATGATGTCAGTGTTAGTAGAGAGCTGACACTCAGATACATCATATTTTCATCTTCCACATGGTGAGATGTGCATCACCCTAGATAATGTCTTATGCTAGTTTCTTCTTTCGATTAGGGTAAGTCTGTTAGACCATTATAATATTAACAAAGATGAGGCAATGGATATGATAGAGACTTATCTGGAAGTTGAACCAGAGGATGCCATTCAGGAGTTAGAAGCCACTAGGGGGTGTCATGCTAGGTTCATATTTTTGGAGAGGTTGTTTACTTGATATACTCCATTGACTTCAAGCAAAACTTTCATTGCTTCTTAAGTTGAATTACCACCATCACTTTGGCCTGGACAATGTCTTATGCTAGTTTCTTCTTTTGATTAGGGTAAGTCTGTTAGACCATTATAATATTAACAAAGATGAGGCAATGGATATGATAGAGACATATCTGGGAGTTGACCCAGAGGATGCCATTCAGGAGTTAGAAGCCACTAGGGGGTGTCATGCTAGGTTCATATTTTTGGAGAGGTTGTTTACTTGATATACTCCACTGACTTCAAGCAAAACTTGCATTGCTTCTTAAGTTGAATTACCACCATCACTTTGTCCTGGACAATGTCTTATGCTAGTTTCTTCTTTTGATTAGGGTACGTCTGTTAGACCATTATAATATTAACAAAGATGAGGCAATGGATATGATAGAGACTTATCTGGGAGTTGACCCAGAGGATGCCATTCAGGAGTTAGAAGCCACTAGGGGGTGTCATGCTAGGTTCATATTTTTGGAGAGGTTGTTTACTTGATATACTCCACTGACTTCAAGCAAAACTTTCATTGCTTCTTAAGTTGAATTACCACCATCACTTTGGTAAAACATTTGGCAAGATTTTTCCCTATCATAACATTCTTAACAGTATTAGCCTTTTTTCTAATTAGATCATTGATGGGGTGGTGGAAACTACTACTTTGCTTTGTTTTTTCATGTTGAGAAAGAATTTCCACTATGTCAGTGTTATCCAGATACTCACAGTCCAATGTCATGATTTTTTTGTCTAACATTGCATTCTTTCTAACTTTTCTGCTCAACTTGAAACCCTTCCAAGTATGTTTTAGGGATTCCATGCGGTGTCCACATATGACAATTGACATTTGTTTTACTTTCTATCAATTTTCTTGAATGCCCATTGTCTAAACACTCAGTTTCCAATGATAAAGATATGGGAGAAAAATGATCAATGTGACACATGTTCTCATTTTTGGAACTCCATTTTCTTTTAGGCTTACTCCATATAATATTCACTTGATGAGTATAATGTTTCAAATAACCATACAACCTGTAGCAAAAGGGCCTTATGTGGCCATATCTCCAATAATTATGACACCTACTATGATGACTTATGGGTATGATGACATTTTTTTGATGTCTTTCAGGATATTAGAACTTTTTTTTCATATTTTCCTTTCTTTGGATGAATACAGTTTGGGGCTTTATCAAGACCAATTCCTGTTGAACTTCCAGCATCTTTTGCAGCTTGGAGAATTTCACTTGATGAGTTTGTTTCATTATTTAGCATTATTTTAGATAATAGGAAAATTATTGATAATAGGTTATTTCTTCTTACCAAGATTTTTAGAAGACTTGCATCTTTCTGAAAAAGCTTTAACATACTTGGTAGATTAAACATTTGAGTCATTCTCAGTCAAATAACTGGACATTCCTTTATGTAGTTTCTTGACATATGTTGGACATTCTACTTTAATGTGTCCAAAGCCTTTACACTCATTACACTGAATCCCTTTGCTTTGATTGGACTTGTGATAATTGCCCAAATGTAGTTATTTTGTATATACGTTTTGTGACACTTATTCGTTCTTGTTTGTTCATAATCGTTGAATAACCTCACTTTTAGTGTATAATCAAGTTTTAGTGTACTTGTGTATCATTTGATAGTTTTTCATCTCTTTTATAGATATTCATTCATAATTAAAGCATTGAGTAATAAAGGCCAAAGGCTAAGCTTCAAGAGTGCGATTTTGCACAATTCATCAACGAATAAGGCTCAAATCAAAGAATAAAAAATCATCAATTTGATTGATATTTTTTCATGGTTAGATAGTAAATTGAATAATCTTTCCAACGCTTCAAACCGGGCGCAATTCCGAGTTACGGTTCTCAAGATATGGCAAAAATAAGATGCTGAACATCACAGACCGCGCTTAGCGCGAATACCGCGCTTAGCGCGCCCTGCGACTTCAGAATTCTTTAAAAGGGGCTAAAAACACATTTTTAGGTTATGGGTTGGGTATTTTTGAGTCCCAACATCATCAACATCATTTTTTTGTCTAGAGAGCTTAAAAAAAACATTGGAGCTTGCATTTGGATGATCCGGAGTCGAATCCCTCGTCGATTGGTGTTGACAAACCAAGAAATGTTTGGTTCCTCTTCTTCTCTTCTCTTTGTAATATCTTTTGTTGGGTTTGTATGTATTTATACTCAGAACTCTTGTATATTTATCGTCTTTGGCTTGTATAAAGTTTGCTTTACAAATCTGTGTTGGTAGTTATCTTGGGTTTTTACTTTATGTTAGGGGTTTGAGCTTTACTAGAGATAGATTGCTTAGATTCTTACATAGGATAGTTATATGTTAGTTTCTGAATACTAGAAATGGGTTTAGATCTAACATTCACTATAGAGTATCTGAACTTAATGCCTCTGCGTTGGTGAAGTATGCTAGAGATGGTTATGGAGGTAACGCAGTTGACTCCTGTGTTGTTGAGATAGGCCAAACATGGCTATTGAGATGATTTAGGAGGATTCTCAATTTGGGTTAGAAATAACCAAGGTTGTGAGAGGTATGTGATGACACGGACGAGTAATGTAGGCCTAGTATGACATGGGTGGTAGATTTAAGTCTGTGACGGGTAATTTACATTCGTTCCAGACAAGCTGTCTATGTTTTATACTTTTTATTCATTTACTTTTTGTCTTTTATTTTCATTTCTTTTAATCTCAAACTCATTAACGGTAGAATTGTCGAACACCAAATCAATAACCAATCTCTGTGGACACGATATAACCTAACCAGTATATATCACCCAGTAAAAATAATACCAACTCTTTGCTTGTCGCTTTACCGCAGCAACAAAATGGCGCCATTGTCGGGGATTGGTTTTGTATTGCGATAATTCAGTTGTTTTTTAGTTTTGTAATTATTGTATATATTGTATAGACTTTGTATATGAACTTGTATATGTTACATGTACATGTTGTGTGTTTACTTTCCATACTTGTACATATTTGTGATTTTCTTAGCTTTCATATGATGTTGTGAATTGTCTCGTACTCGTAACATTTGTTGTGTGGTTGTTAGGATACTTTCTTTAGGTTTGCGCGGTGTGGCAATACCATGGCATGACGAGAGGAGGTTACTAGTGCTCGCACAATAAAGGCGTCGAGCTTACGACGTAAAACAAGCATGTTTGTTTATGTTTGTTTATGTGTGTGGTGACTTGTGTTTTAACAAGTTGAAATAGGACTTGTTATTAATTTTAAATCTTCACTTTTCAACTTGTTAATTCATTTTCACCAAATTTTTGTAACGTTATTTGCTTTTGTTTTGTTATGTAATTTGTTGTTTTTCCGCAAGCTCGTCGTGTTTTGCTTGAGGAGTTTTGTTGGTTGTAAATTAGTATTGTTTTTCTAATTCTTTTGTTGTTGTTTGGACTCAAATTTTGGTTCGGTAACTTGAAGACTTTTGAGGTGATTTTTCGAGTTTGATCGTTTCAACTCGCGGATGTATGGTAATGATAGTTTCAAAGTTGGTACACGTCAGGTACTCGTTTATCACTTTCTATAGCATAACATGTTTAGGAAATTTATCATTTGTACAATTACCATGTCATTCATTCTTTTTACATTACTTGCTCATGAATTGAATCACTTTAGTCCCCTTTTTACCCATAAATGTGAGGAAGCTTTCCATTGTTACATATGAGAGTCCACATTCTTGTTTTAACTAGATTTTATTATGCTTAATCTTTAGTTTTGTATTGATTGTATGATTGCAAGAAAATGATCACGGCATTTTGTTGATTTTGAGCATAACTACCTTGGCCAAATATTGAATTCACCTTGTGAGTGTGTGAACCTTTGTTAACCCCTTTGAACTTTTATCAACATCCATTTTTATTTGAACTTGATGCTTGTCTATGAGTGTCAATTCACTTTTTTTTGTATGGATGTTGATTTCTTTGTTTCTTGAACCCTCAACTATATGTTGTTGTATGGATTTTTACCTTGCCTTAGAAAGTAGGGAGTATTCACATAATGATGTTGGTTGAATTCAAGTTGGGGAGAGGAATGTTTATGTACTTATGTTGTGATTGATATGAGGTTGAGAAAAGAAAAAGAAAAGAAAAAAATGTGAAAAAGAAAGATTAGAAAAAGAAAGAAAAAAGAGAAAAGCTTTGAAAAAGAAAAACAAAAAGAGTAGGAATAATGTTATGTTAATAAGTGAGGTGTGTTTGGTGTGAAATTTGTGATGAAGAATAAGTTTGATTGAAATTATATTGTTTGGAACTTCGTGAGTTGATTACTCCCTTAGGTTTAGGCAAGTTTTTGTTTCGATTAGCTTTAGGACTTATCACTTGTTTGTTAACCAAGCCACATTACAACCTTGAAAAGCCCTTGTGATTCTTGCATTTGTATTTTCAATACATTTTTGGATGAATGCATAATTTAGTCTATTGTTTGCAAGATTGTGGAGGAGTGTTTTTTATCCCTCACCTTTGTGTGTTCTTCATCTACCGATGAATTTTTGCTAGGTGTGATTCATGATTGAGCTTGTTTTGTTTTAGAATGTTTTGCATGATTTTTGTACTTAGGATTTGTTTCGTTTATATGTTATTGTTGTAGTATAGTGGTAAGTTTGTATTCGTCGTGTACGTTTTCGTTTGAACCATACATTTGTTTTCCGTTTTAAAAACTTGTTGATTCGTGTTTATTTGATTATCATTCTTTGTTTCTTTGAGTTATTTGACTTTGTTTGAGGACAAACAATGTGTCAAGTTGGGGAGAGTTGATAAGTGCCAAAATGTAGTTATATACGTTTTGTGACACTTATCCGTTCTTGTTTGTTAATAATCGTTGAATAACCTCACTTTTAGTGTATAATCAAGTTTTAGTGTACTTGTGTATCATTTGATAGTTTTTCATCTCTTTTATAGATATTCATTCATAATTGGAGCATTGAGTAATAAAGGCCAAAGGCTAAGCTTCAAGAGTGCGATTTTGCACAATTCATCAACGAATAAGGCTCAAATCAAAGAATAAAAAATCATCAATTTGATTGATATTTTTTCATGGTTAGATAGGAAATTTAATAATCTTTCCAACGCTTCAAACCGGGCGCAATTCCGAGTTACGGTTCTCAAGATATGGCAAAAACAAGATGCTAAACATCACAGACCGCGCTTAGCGCGAATACCGCGCTTAGCGCTCCCTGCGACTTCAGAATTCTTTAAAAGGGGCTAAAAACACATTTTTAGGTTATGGGTTGGGTATTTTTGAGTCCCAACACCATCAACATCATTTTTGGGTCTAGAGAGCTTAGAAAACAACATTGGAGCTTGCATTTGGATGATCCGGAGTCGAATCCCTCGTCGATTGGTGTTGACAAACCAAGAAATGTTTGGTTCCTCTTCTTCTCTTCTCTTTGTAATCTCTTTTGTTGGGTTTGTATGTATTTATACTCATAACTCTTGTTTATTTATCGTCTTTGGCTTGTATAAAGTTTGCTTTACAAATCTGTGTTGGTAGTTATCTTGGGTTTTTACTTTATGTTAGGGGTTTGAGCTTTACTAGAGATAGATTGCTTAGATTCTTACCTAGGATAGTTATATGTTAGTTTCTGAATACTAGAAATGGGTTTAGATCTAACATTCACTATAGAGTATTTGAATTTAATGCCTCTGTGTTGGTGAAGTATGCTAGAGATGGTTATGGAGGTAACGCAGTTGACTCCTGTGTTGTTGAGATAGGTCAAACATGGCTATTGATATGATTTAGGAGGATTCTCAATTTGGGTTAGAAATAACCAAGGTTGTGAGAGGTATGTGATGACACGGACGAGTAACGTAGGCCGACTATGACATGGGTGGTAGATTTAAGTCTGTGACGGGTAGTTTACATTCGTTCCAGACAAGCTATCTATGTTTTATACTTTTTGTTCATTTACTTTTTGTCTTTTATTTTCATTTCTTTTAATCTCAAACTCATTAACGGTAGAATTGTCGAACGACAAATCAATAACCAATCTCTGTGGACACGATACGATATAACCTAACCAGTATATATCACCCAGTAAAAATAATACCAACTCTTTGCTTGTCGCTTTACCGCAGCAACAACTTGTCCTCAAATCTGGAATCTTTCTGAAAAATTCTCATTATTTTTGATGTCGGACGAGATATTTTTTACTATTTGGTCTTTCTCTTGTGTCCATTCTCTTTATAATTCTATTGAATTTCTTTCCAAGTAACACAACAGTATGGGACAGACCTTCATCAGTGTCTAAATCAATTTGGCCTTCTTCACGTTCACCATTAAATACAAAAGCTATGCTCTTATTCTTTTTCTCATACTTGTCACTAACAGCCAATTAAAAAGTTTAATGTAAGCCAATCAATTCAGCAATTCTCAAGGTATTGATGTCTTGATCTTCTTCAATAACATTCACCTTCATGTCAAATTTCCTAGATAAAGACCTAAGAATCTTTCTAATAATCTTTTGTTCTGACATCTTTCCTCCTAAGGCACTAGAAGCATTTGTTATTTCAAGAATCTTCATATGGTATTCATGGATGGTCTCATCATCATCCATATTTAGATTCTCAAATTAGAGGTGAGAAGCTGAAGACTTGACATTTTAACTTTGGAAGCACCTTCATGAGTTGTCTCGAGAATTTCTCAAGCATCATTTGTTATAGTGCAGGTATTAATCAGCCTGGAAATATTATTGTCTACTCCATTGAATAAAGCATTCAAGGCCTTGGAATTTCCACTTGCTGATTTGTCATCCTCATCATCTCAATCTTCTTTTGGTTTTAAAGACATAACGTTTCCATCTTTGTCCTTCAGAACAGGATCCGCTCATCCTTTCAAAATAACCTTCCAAACTTTGATGTCCATAGATTTCAAAAAGGCTATCATTCTAACCTTCCACCAATCATAATTTGAACCATCCAACAGAGGTGGTTTATTGTTATATTCTTCTTCTTTATCCATAGTACTAGAAAATAGTCTCCTTGGAATTCTCCAATAGGCAGAACATGGTGACGACTCTTATGCCAAATGAAATTTTGGCACTACAATACAAAGGTCAATACTGATGTCTCAACACTGCAACATGTTGCAGGGATAGATGTTATGACATCTTCTAACAATAAAACTTGTTATAATTGTTGATTGTGCAGAAGGATAAATTGCATAAATTTAAAGAATACAATTAATTGTTAACTCAGTTCGGTGCAACGTCACCTACTCTGGAGGCTACCAAGCCAGGAAGAAAATACATTATAATAGTATTAGTTCAAAGTTAAAATCCTCCGTTTATAACTTCTCATTTACCTCGTGCAACTTCTACCTAGGAACCTTCTAGAAATGAGAACCCCTTCTCACTTCCAATCACCGCAATGATATAGCTACAGTCACAAACCTTCTGACTAGACTTAAAAACCCAAAATAATATTACACTTCCAATAAACAATACTTAGTTAAGACTCTTAAGTAAGAACAATACACAACCATTTGCATAAAAGCTCCTGGGTGAAAACAATAGCTTAATAAACAAAAAAAAATCAGTTAACTCAATGCATCAAAGATACATGAGTGACATACAAATAACACAAACACTAAAAACCTAAAAGACTCTCAAAACCCTAAACATTTATGTTACACACATGATTTCTTGTGAATGCTAACTATTTTAGGTGATAGCAAGTCCCTTTATATAGACTCTTGGAGTATTGGCTTGGACTCTTCAAATAGATCTAATCTTCACGTGTAAAAACAACTGCAAGATCTTCTCATAAAAATAGGAACAAATCTTTTTAAATCTTCCTAAAAAGTCTCTAAGATCCTTTTTAAGAAATCCAATTAAATATGCAATTTACTCCTAAATAATCTCATCGACATGCACATAATGATGAGGTATATCCAAAATAATTTCATCAAAACAATTCCAATTTGTTAAGAGATAAACAACAACAACACTTGTTGTACACAGATCAAGAGATCATGATATTTGTCTTTGACATCTTACTGAAACACATAACAGTAAAACTATTATGAAAAATGATGAAGATAATACAACATCTTGCACAACATCAGTATAGAACCATGTTTTACCAAAATTTAGTCAATTATAAAATCATGGAACCAACACATAATATGTAGGAAATACATTTGCAACAGAATTAATCAATGTGGTGTCGCAATTGGTGATAAATATGTGTGGTATGTCTTCTAATTCTTTCGCCCTATTATGACACATTTTCAAAGCACGTGTAACATTTAGCTCTTTTTCACATTTTAAAAATGCAAAACCCAATTGAATAAGCCATCTTGGTAGAACTAACACTGGTAATTTCAAGAAGAGAAAACATGTACTTGTTGGTCTTATATGTTGAATCAATTATCGATATTATGTGAAATGTGTTGAATAACTTAATGAAATCAAGATATGTCCAAAATATATCTCGAATAGTTTTTCCATCCTCTTGCGTTATGTACCTAAATACATAATGACGCTCATCCAACAATTTCAATAATTGTTGCATTTAAGATCTTAGACCCTTTATCGACTTGTAGTTTCTTTGAAGAATATTATAAACTTGCTTAATATTTGACACATTTTACAGGGGTTTTCCATTTCAAAATTGCGATTTTGTTTTTGTATTGAACTATGTTCATTATCATCTCAAAAATAAGTTTTTATCTTCATAATCTAATGACAAACAATCAGATGACCAACTAACTTGGGACTCAATCCATGATTATATAAACCGAAAATCATAATAATTGTTCAAGTTTTATTTTCCTTATGGTACCCGCACAATTTAAAAGGACTTATACATTTACTTTTTTCGGTATCATCGTGTTTCAATTTCTAGATACAATCTTTATATTGGTCACTTCTTTCAGATTTCATCATAGAAAATCCATGTCTTCTATCAGAGCTAGAATTCGACCTCCCAATAATTATTCTAAAATCTAATTTTGAGGCTTCCGTAGAAATCTATTGAAGTGTATGATCATGTAATGTAAACTCATGTATAGTGGTAAAATATTTTCCAGCATCAACATGTGTAACACTTGGTTGGAGAACATCAACGTGTAGATTTATTGATAGCATCAGAGTGAACCATACCTATAACTAAATAAAAATAAGACAATTCAAGCACTCATTTGCATTCGGATATTACACTCTATAAAACTCCATATGGCACTCTTCGGATAATATTCTATATGAAAAAACACCACAATAATCAATTATCATCAATTATATACATGAAGATTATATGTATATTTGTTGATACCATTACGGTGCATCATACTTACAACCAAAGAAAAATAAGACAATTCAAGAATTCATTTGAATTTGAATATTACACTCTAGAGAGCTTCAGATGGTAGTCTTCGAACGATATTCATAATGAAGAAAAAATCACAATAATCAATGATCATCAATAATACACATGTACATAACCTATAATTTCATACAACTGTGATGTTTATGATATTGAAATACAATTGAATTTAGTTTCAAACAAAATTATTGAATAAGAATGGAAGAATTTTTTAGAGGGTTGAATAAAAAAATGTTATATGATCATGAACGAATGAGTTTAAGAATCTGATATGCAGAAAATGTGAATGTTCAGATATTACTATCCAAACTATGCCACTTTGTGTCCATAAAGTATAATCTTGACACTTTAATTTCATTCAGATATTTCATTCCAAATAAATGTGAATGTTTAGATGTTACCATCCAGACTATTCTTTCTAAACAAGATCATATTTGTTATATCTAAACGTTACCAAAGAATGAACCTGGTAAAAAGCAATATATGATCCAAAACTTCAAGTATTTTTATCTTCTTAGGATCATGTTGTAAAAAGTGATGTATCTCTATAATATTAAAATATATGTACAATTATGTGCATGATTGATTATGAAGCATGTCTCTCCCCATAATCGATTATGGATGTGTCGTAATTGATTATTCACCTATTTATGGTTGAATAATCAATCATGGTTGTTGTATAATCGATTACAGTGCGTAGTAGGTCAAATGTTTCTGAAAATGGTGTCAAATAATCAATTATGGACCGAATACAAACGATTGTGATTTTGCTAACTAACAAACATCACACTTAAAAAGATTCAACATAATGTTATAAGAACAAAGACAAAAACATAGCCTTAATTATATAAAAAGAAGGATGTACAAGATGCTTGTGTTGAAAACAAATTTGTAATGCAGAATAGAAAGACTCGCACTAGAGACAAGAGAATAATATCTTTGAACCATCAAGCTCCTTAGAGAGAAGTAGTATAATCCTTCTTTCTTTATTTTTTAGCAATTTCAATTGTCTCCTCCGTGATAATAAACAATCATTCCAAAAACTTAAGTGTACAGAGCTATCAGATACAGAGGTCCTCTAAGGTGATTGCTCATTCACCACACCACCACTCAAAAAATTGCATCATATTCATGTGAAAAAGTATGGCTACTACCTGAGACAATGAGTCAACAAAATAAAAAATCCTCCTATAGTAGCAAAATTTGAAATGAATGATAATTTCCCTTATATCTAAATTTTCATGATACAACAGAAAAAGATGTAGGACATCAAAAGATAACATCAGCCTAGGCTCTCATTTTCATTCATCATAGCCATAGTCTAAATCACTGTCATCTAACTCGACTTCGCCATCATCACTGAATCCAGACATGATACTGAGAAACAGAACAACTGCAACTAGCTGTGCTACCACAAAATATTTCGCCCTTTTTCGATATTTCTTCTCCTCCTTTGTTTTCTCCTTTTTATGTTTGCTCTTGAACTTTGAACCTAACAGTATAAAATGAATGATTAAGAAAAACAAAGATGCATTGGTTTCTTCTGTTTTTTTTAAGGCAACCAAACCAAATAAAACGGATAGACTGGTGAAATCAGTAATCACGAAAAAATTATTATAATGTCTTACTTGAAGTTGAAGGACCTCCGGAAGTTGATGATGCACCAAAATGTGGATCGTTAGACGGAGACGTGGCAGTGGTTTCTATAAGCTCTTCCTTATGTTGTTGCACGTATCTCAATAAATTCGCGTGTTTCAAAAAATTGGTTCGCAAAATTGATGATTCCTGGTATATTAATGCAGGAACCTAAGTTAAAACTTTTCCTCAATAATAATTCTGGAGAGTTTGTAGTAAGCAATAGCTGCTACGTAAACAGTAATCATTTAACTCATAGGAAAAAGATGTAAAAATTAAAACATGTAATCTATGATATTCATCGAGTGGAGAGGTAAGGACCTCGAGGGCGGAAATATGGGAAAAAGAATCAATGGAAGGCTTATATTATAAACAAAAAATTCTTATACCACAACACAGATTCTTTGTCCAATTTTTATTGACCAGAAAAAGTCACTATCGCATCCATAATTAACTTAAAACAAAAATCAGTGTAAAATAACTCACAGGAAAAGCTTGAAGAACTACTAAAGCATGTGCAAGAAAAATAGCATCCAAGCTTGAAGCCCTGCATAAACAAAATAAAGCAAGCAGCGACCAGGAAGACAGTCAAAATTTGGTCTAATAATGAAAAACATACCGAAACATTTCTAACATAATATAAACTGAGTTATTATAATAAACTAACGAGGTTCACCTGTTTTCAAATAAGTAGTTTTCTTCCCCTAACAAAGTTGACAAAGCATCATACGCAGAGTTTGCTCTTCCATAAATCTGTTGATCAACAGCAAGCAAATATGTATGAATAACTCCGAAACCAAAGAGAAAAGATAAGCAGCATTGAAACTATCATTCAGAAAGGACAAAAAATGAAATTAATGACCAACATCAGAGTCGTCATTCCCAGATAGGATGGCCAAGAGGAGCGGTCGACCCCAAAAGTGGGATAGTGAGATATCATATAGCGGGAATGACTGCTCTATTTGATTATTTTTTGGGCAAATTACACATATATTTAATGTAAAATTAAACAAATAACTCAACTCAAAAAATATGCGCACACATGACTCTTGAAGTGCATAAACAAACTATGAAGGAAGGTTAAGGTTGAGTCTCAACACAAATTTGATTTGAAAACCCCAAAATCATCTTTAAAACGTTCTAAATTTAAGGGGTGATTTCGGTCTTTTTAGAGAGAAAAAGGATTGCGGGCTAGAAACCGCTCCGGGCCAGGAACCACTCTACTCTGCTATCCCGCTATTTACCCTATAGTGGCCGCTTTAGTGTTCTGCACCGCTAAGGCTCTTCCCATAGCGGTCAGCCTCCAATAAAGGAGGATAGCACCGCTATTGACTACTCTCACCAACATGTCAGAAATTATAGATGAAATAAAATCATACATGACACGCAATGACGCATTGACACAGACACAAGATACAACACTGAGACGAATCTGAAGTATTGGTGGTGCTACATAGTTAGCATGTAAACATTAATAAATTGAAGGAGAACTTTCTATAGTCCCAAATATCATCAAAGCAAGGATGAAAAGAAACAAACCTCTTCTTCCTTTACTTCAGCATTATCTTTACTTATCTCATGTTTCTGCTTCACCCAGCGAGCTTTCTTCCAAAACAAAACCTTTCCGATAGTCCACGGAAGATCAGAGTAATAGATGCTATAAGCCGATAAACTATCACTTCCCACCCAAAGCTCATACTCAAGTGCATCAGCAAGCCAAGTTGTGAGCATCACTTTCGTCGATATCCATTCGGGGAGTGACGATACACCAACATCTAAATCACTTACATCCCTTTTCAAGCCCCCAATGATCCCTTCCTTCTCATTATTATATGTCACAGAATCACCAACTTCAAAGTAAGGTATTTGATCTATGCACCACAAACCACAACCAATCAAAAACAAAGCAACAATCATCAAAAATGTAAGTCAAATATTGTTACACACATTACAAAAACTAAATTTTAACCTAAAATCAACTCAAACAAAAATACCCATTTGCACAAATAGAACCAAAACTTCAAAAACAATATACTTTCATCAAATTGGCATGAATGTGAAGTGACCCATAAGACTAAAACACAACGAAATGGTGAAAAGGATAAAACTTTGAAATAAAAAAACTATAAAATTAAAAGGGCTATTGTTAGAATCAAGGAAGATTGAGAATTTACCAGAATCAGGGTAGTTAAGGTGGTAATCCAAGTGGAATGGAAGTTGAGAGAGTTTGAGATAGATGTAAGCAGAGAGACACTGAGGACAGCCGACTGGAAGACCAAAACAGGGTTTTCGAACAACTAGGGTGTTGGTTGGTGTGTTCTCGTTTGTCTCCATTGTTGTTATGCAGAAGAAGATGAAGAAGAAGAAGAGATTTATAGGGTGTTACTTAATAATTAAGAAGGTGAATGCGATAAAAAGAATTAAGAGAAATTAGGGATGTGAAATTACGGGTGAAAATTGAAAAACGAAACTTCCATCTTTCATGTGGGCTGACCCTTGTCATATAATTTACTTGCGGATTCAATCATAATTTTTAGTATGGAATCTTTGAAGATTTAAGTTACCACCCCAAAAATTATAGAGATTTTTTTTTACAGTGGTGATTTCACCACAGAAAATTCAAAAATTCTCGTGCATTTGCGAATTCACATATTAATATGTTTTACAAATGTCTTTATGAAGCCATTTTATTTTACATGTTTTGATGTTTAAACGTTGGATTTTAAAATATTGAGGGGGTTTCGTATATGCACATGTGAAACATTCTAAAAGATGAATTCGTAAGTGCACATATGAAACTTCCATTTCCATATTAGAATGATGTACGATCATTCACACTATTTCATTCATTTTCTTTTCCTCTAATAAAAAAATCCTCTAAATAAGATCAATGGAGACGATAAGCCGAATGAGCTGAAAGACGTTGATAGAACGATTGATGTTGTTATAAATCATGGACAACAATTTCCAAATGATAAATTTTTCACCACTCGTCAACATATGCTTATTTGGGTTTTAATGAAAGTTAGCAAACTTGGTTTTGGCGTTGTGATTGAGAGGTCCAACAATGAGACTAGTAATCGACAGTCATTTGTTGTGATGACATGCGAGAGAAGTGGAAAATATGTTCCAAAAAATTGCAAGATAAAACATGATGACACAGAATCAAGGAAATGTGTGTGTTCGTTTAAATTGTGTGCATATTGTATGGTGGATGATTTATGGCGGTTTAATGTCATGTTTGGTATGCACAATCATGCATTGGACACCAAGTTACACGGACATCCAATTGTATGTCGACTTCAACCGATAGAGAAGAAATTTGTTTCTGAATTGTCATTGATTAAAGTTGAGCCGAGAAACATACTTGCTGGTTTGGAACGGAATAGAGTGGAATGTGTTTCAAATATCAAGTCGGTTTACAATTATCGTTATAAACAACACATTGCTCAAAGAGGTCTAAGGTCCGAAATGCAACATTTATTGAAATGTTTGGACGATAATCACTACGTTTCCAGGCATAGAGTTTGTGAGGACAACGTAAGTATTCGTGATATTTTTTGGACGCATCCAGAAAGTATCAATTTGTTCAACATTTTTCCAACCGTTCTTATGATTGATTCGACATACAAGACCAAAGAGTATAGGCTTCCGTTTCTATAAATTGTTGGTGTTACCTCTACGGACAAGACATTTTCGGTTGGATTTGGTTTTTTAGAAAGTGAGAAGGAAGACAACGTCACTTTGGCAACTTACAGGTTTCCATGTGCTTGTATTATTTCAAGAAAAAAATTAAGCTCAATTCTCCCATACGAATGGATGAGGTATGCACTCATTGGAAAAGGCTTTGAATCGATGACTACGAGCCGACAAAGGAAAGTAAATCCAACATAACCATCACAACTGAGTTGGAAGTCATGACAGATTGATTTTCTAAAACGTATGATGCTATGAAGTTGCACATTAAATAATAACTGAGAAAAGTTGCATTTCCGGAAACAACTGATTTGAAACCTCCGTTGGAACCGGTGAAAACTAAAGATGCGCCTAAAAAGGTGAAAATTCACAAGCTGACAATACAATAAAGTGTATTCCTTCTTACCATGAAGTTGTTAATTAAATATTCCTGGGTTCTCCAACCAAAAATCTAAAACAAGTGTTAAAAAGGGAGCTCGGATTTCCAAACCACCACAACCACAACCAACACCACAACCACAACCATAACCACCACCATAACCATAACCATAACCATAACCACAACCACAACCACAACTCCCACCGACAATCTACATTGATGAGAAGCCACTTTTATGCACAAACACATTGAAAAAATCGTGGATGTGAGGAGTGATAGTAATTGTGGGTATTAGGCCATATACGGGTTACTTGGTCAAAGAGATGAGAAACACACTCTTGTGCGCTAAACACTTATTTCTAAGTTGACAACACATAGGGAACTTTACACTCTCCTATATGTGATGACGGACAAGTTTAATAAAGTTCACCATGCTCTTGCGAATTTTGTCCTGATAAGATTCCTTTGGTCCATATTACTCCAATTTACCTATATATTAAGTCTACAAACCATTTCATTGTCCATCACAAACCAAAAACAGAAATGACACAAACATATCCACACCATTATTTTGTCTACTTCAGTGGTGCACAATCGCCACTTCAATTCAGGTTCTCACGGGACACGTTGTTCACCGAGCTCATTATGATACTTGTTCACAAAGTCATTCACCTTTCATGAAGTAACGATGAAGTAGATTAATACATTTCAACAATACTCTTCCGAGGGTCCAATTGAGATGGATGTGAGGCTTCAAAGATCGGCAACAAATGTTATCAAGATGTTGCAACATCCTCAACTGTCTGTTTATAACAATATGTAATTTTAATTTTCTGCATAACTAATTATATAATTTCTTTTAATTTTGTTGAATGAATGTTATGAATTATGTTGAATAATGTTGAATGTTGCCCAGAGATAAATTTGCATATGCACTTCCAAAATCAGCTAACAGGTAACTTTGCAAGTGCACATTTGAAGTAAATCTAAACAATCACATTGATGGTGTGTTCGCAAGTGCACTTGCGAATTATGGAGATATTTTGGATTTTTTGCAAGAGATCTTGGAGAAAGGTACTAAGTGTAGAAACAAATTCCCAAGATTATATGGGGCAACCCCCATAATTCTAAAAATATCTCTGAAATAAAAAATATTTTCAAATCCTAATTTTTCGTACAATATTGAAAATTTATGGTATACATGAAATTTTCGGTAATTCGTTTGTAATTTTTTATAAGTTGTTATATTTTTCAAAAATTTCAAAATCTTTCATTTTGTATCGCAAATTTAGATGAATCATGCAGCTTTTGGTAGTGCAAATGATTTAAAATAATTTAACGATCATAATTTTGCCGTCATCTTTGTAAAATTGTGATTGTGCCAATAAATTTGTGTGGTCTGAAATGAATTTAAAGTTGTATAAATAGGGATATATGTTATAAAGAAACGTGTCTCAAAAAATGTCTATACCTCAATTTTTTATTAAGGCAAAAGTGTATTTCTACGAAAACAATCATCATGTTAAATTCAAGCTTCTAGATGGCACCATATCCCTCACCAACTTGACACACAAGTTGAATGAATTATTATCTGATATCGATAATAGAATGGTGAGAAAGATCAAGTTTTAGAAATATGGATTGATACAAATGGAATGGTGAAATACAACCTGATTGAGTTGAAGACCGATGAAGATGTGAAGGTCATGTGGAAATCATTTTGCTGTAGGATAACTAACAGTCAGATTGAGTTGGATGCGCAAATTACAAGATCTATCGATGACATAATCAAGATGTTGAAACGTGAAGAATCATATGGCATTACCTAGGTTTTCATGTTTAGTTTTTTTAAGGGTTAAATATGTCCATGGTCCATATAAACATGCGACCTTGCAATTTTGATCCCTCTAAAATTTTCTTTCGAATAATGGTCCTCGAAATTTTTTTATTCATTCAGTTTTAGTCCTTGTCATTTTCTAAAACTTTGAAAATTGTTTAATTACCCTTATATTCTTAATTTTTTGAATAATTTTTTTTCATATCTGTTCAGAATACTATAAAATAGTTATTTATCAAATTTTAGAACGTATTTAAAATAAAAAGAATTAAATATGAATTTTTGAAATTTCAAAAGACATTGACAAAAGCAATGAAAATCTCGATTTAGAAATTAAACTTTGAGTTCCTTTTTTTTCGAGGAACTTTTTATAACGCTCTACACATGTCTAAAATAATCATTCAAAAATACACATCGGTTTAACAGCAGAGACTAAAAATACGTGCATAATAATTTTGTAGACACTAAAACATATAAGTTTATTTATAGGGACAAAAAAAAAATTTGGTAATTTATAGGGACCAAAAATATATTCAACTCTTTTTTTAATTTATGTTTGTTGTGCTTTTTATGTTATGTTCATCTTTGAATAGAAACATGTACGTCAATATATTGTGCAATAAAAAGTATGTGATAAGAAGTATAAGTCACAAAATATACATATAATACAACTAACATATAATACATTTACATAGGTCCCCCAACAAATTATGTGTGCCAGCCTAGATAATCCTCTAAAAACCTTATCATCTGGATTTACCAAACCCATGAGGTTATATGTGGTAGCAGCAATCAGCTAGAGACGATCATGGTCATTTATGCCTAGTGGTAATGGTGGTGGCACGTTGTCAACATGTACCTCAATATCAAAAACCCTAGCAACAAAAGGTTCTCTAGCATTGGAAGACTATACGGTAAGTGGTATGAGGCGAAGGTGTGATATAGTGAGATGCCACTCTAGATAACCATCCTCACACTATGAAGGGTGTTATATTGTAACTATAATATGCCTAATGGCATAAGCAGAGCAGATGATATTACTCTGAAACCATCTACCAATGCCACCAGCTAGAGCCTGTGGAATTGGACGAGGGATGCCTTGGACATAACCATATTGTCGCAAACTCCTCTCAGGCAAGTGTATAGCCATATGTATCTCCCATCTCGTATGCTATGAATGTAAGGAAGCATCGTCAAATGCACAATGGGCCCATTGAGTTGTGTATGGTGTCCAGACGACATCATCTATTGTGAGAGCGCCAAGCCTCTTCTTGTACTCTGCAACACTTCCTAGATGCGCTTACCTTCCCTTCCATCTCCTTGCTCGTGGAACATCCACTGGGGCATATTGATGTCTTCTCTCGCAAATATGGGGGAAATGCTCGTATATCCAATAATGGATAAATAAAAACTAATTAATATGACATAGAACAAATAACTAAAATCCATCAAGTTGTAATATACTCAAATAAATAAATAAAAACTAACAAATAAATGCTAATATACTTATAATAGACTCAAATAACCAGCAATTTGTATGGTCTTAGGAACAGACGCAACTCTGTGTCGTATACAACATGGTCAACATCGCCATTCCCCAAACCCATCATAGAGTCACTAGGCTACTGAACTACCACGTATATACATCATTATAAACACCATACTTGTCTGCAAAGAGAGTACATGCCATTAGATGTAGTGTAGCATGTACTCCCTAGCAGAAGCCTCATACCTATGTGCTTCCACAAGCTACTTATATTTTTCACGCAGCCAAGATATTCAAAGTTGTTGTCCTTTGTTAAACTTAAACTTTGCTAGCACCACATCCTTAATGACCTGCAGATCATCTATAACTTGATGCAATATCATCTTCTGGTTAATGATAGGACCAATAAAAAATCTATTAACAATGGGGAGATGAAACAAGAAGGAGACATTATCCAAAGTGATATTCATCTCTATAACACCCCAATTTTACCCCGATAATTATTATGAAAATCAAAGTTATAAAATTCTTTTTCGACAAACAATTGGAGCATTACAATTCAACTTCAACAACATCACACTGTCACAGATACATAACATATAAACTAGGATGAATCGACACAACATGAATCAACTTTATTATTATTAAGCAGCGGAACTACATTATTCAACTTGGATGACATAACATCCTTTCCAACTTAAAATAATTTAAAATCAACAAATATTTTTCATGTATCAACATAGTTATTCAACAATAAAAACCAAACAATAAAACAACTAGCGTTCATCCCCGAGTGTTACGTATTAGAGCGACAACCCGACTCGAACTAACAACGACTAAATCTTCATTCTTCTAATACTTGCACGTTATCCACGTAGAGGCAACATCACAACATAAGGGGTGAGATATCAACCAATATAAGCAGGTGTGTGATAAATAGTATATTAGGTCAGAATCATACAAATTTTACCACTTCATAACAGCAACTATACAACAACAACAACTTATAACAACAACAGCTCACAACAATAACAACTTATAGCAACAACAACTTATAACAACAATAGCTCACAACAATAACAATTTATAGCAACAACAACTTATAACAACAACAACTCACAACAATAACAACTCATAGCAACAACAACCTATAACAACAACAACTCAATGACAATCAATAAACAACGAATAATAACAACAACTTTTAACACGCGACTCAATATGTGACTCAACTATGCAAATGCATGTTGTACCTTTTGGACTAGAACTCCCAACTTAAACATATGTTAGTTTATCGAGGCATTAACAAGGCATAAGCCTTCAACGTGGTGCCATCAAGGTCAATGCATAAGCCTTCAACTTTCAACATGGTGTCATCAAGGCCAACTTAATCATGCAATGTATACCATGCGACCTCAACTTCAACAAAAAATACACAACAATGCAACAACAACAACAACTTAAAATATTCATCAATGGAATTAACTGATCAACACTGGTCATACGATCAACAACTCAAGCATGTCCATAAATTGGGACGGTTCAACTTAATCAACAACGGCCATAGGCCTACAACTTCATCAAAATATCAACAACAAGTTACTAACAACAACAATCCAAGCAAACAACTACGACAAATACTACACAACTTAACATTTACGAATCTACGCTTAAAACATCTTATTTAAAGCTACTTATTTTTAAATGTCTTCTACTAAATTAATTAATCAACTACTTGATTTTCCATTAATAAGATAACCGCTATATTCAACATACGCGACATCATTCCAATTCTTCAACCAACCAATAATAACTACACGCATATACGAGTTTCTCCGACAATTTCCAACTAATTCTGGTTAATCAATTGTACTGGTTAAAACTACTAATATTACTATCCGGTACTATTTTTCTTCGACTTCGTATAATAATCATTCTACAGTTTCATTCATTTTAATTCTATGTCATTAAACCTCCACTACATACCAAATTATATTTTTGTTGTTAACTTCACTGGGATAATATTTTGTTTGTTGATATCCTTTCTAATACTTTCTTTTATAATTTCATTGCTATATATTCCTATAAGCTTGGATGATGTACTTAATTTAATATTCATGCCTTAATTAATTACCTCATGTTTTCTACATTGTTACTAATTAACTAAGCCACTTGTCATTACCTAAACAACATACAAACAGACAGGAACAGGATACAGGGAAAAGACAAAACACATACTGGAACAGAAACAAAAATAATTAAATAATTAAATAATACTCCCTACACAAGGGTGCCGAACGGAAGCCCCATTCCTCCACATACATGTGCCGATCGACACATGTTTTTCACATCCTCCCTACAAATCGGCAGGGCTTCCCACAAGGGACCACCAATTTTTCCTTTAGTGCAATTTTTCCACCAGTTATCAGCTCCGATACAATTTTTTTTAACAAAACAATTATTTTGGTTTTCAGAGGCAGTAAATTACCAATTTACTTGATCACTACTCGTATCATGAAATCAACACAGTAATAACAATCGACGCCTCAACAATTATTTTCTCCAAAATCAACATAACAACAGCAATGAGTTAATTTCATCAACACAATCCACACACAACAATTAATCCATGGCAAGAATTCCTACACCCTAATCCCACATATAGTTTATCATAAACCCGATTATAGAGATTGAACCCCACCCTTACCTTGGATTGACGGTCTCTCCATAATTTTTCGGTTGAATTCCCACTTGGCTTTCCGGTCTGCAATTCCTCTCCCGACAGCTAACCTCCAAAAACCTATTCCTCTTCTCACGTATTGGTTTCTTTTCTTCTTCCAACAAAACCTAATCCTTCTTATTTTCTTTATATTCCAACTACCAATATAATAATAATAATAATAATAATAATAATAGTAATAATAATAATAATAATAATAATAATAATAATAATAATATTAATTGGTCTAATGGGCCAACTAATTAACACCTCCAATATTATTTCTCACACCACCACCAAATCTTATTTTTAATCAAATAATAATCCACTATAATAATATTATTTCTCCGATTTAGCCGACTAATTACTCACCTAACAAATTAATCGCCCAACAACATAATAATCCAATTACGCCTCTTAGATAATTCCAATAATTCTCGACTTCGACTAATTCTAATAAATATTTCCTTATATAATTTAATTAAATTATTAAACGAATCTCTGGGCGTTACAACTCTCCCCCACTTAGGATATTTTCGTCCTCGAAAATCTATTTGACACAACCATCCTCAACTTTGCTTCCACGTCTCACCTTCGATTCCCAAGTCGCGTTTGGCAACACCTCAACGACTACCCTTCCGATATAATAACAAGTCAACATGGTTTAAATCCACCAATCATACGTTAATCTTCCAATACTCTCGCAACATAATCATCATTGCTTCAACAATACCTTGGAACATCAACTTAAAAAGTAGTAACAACTACCACTCACTTACTTGGACACACGTCACATTATCATCTTACAACATTTCCAACATCAAGACACCTACATCATCTCATCTTCCTGGGCTTTTGGATGTCAATTATCCACAACTTTATTCACATTGTTGTATCTCATAGTAAATCTAATCACTAATCAACTTCGTCATATTTCATAATATTTTTCATCTTCAACAGTAACTAACAATAACCTTTCGAAAACGGAAAAAAACCATTACTACATCAACTTAACAGCATAATTGAATTTCTATACACACAACTCATCATCAACTAACAACCACAGTAAGATCACACATCTCTGACATGGCATTCATACATTAATAGCTCGCCAAATTAAACCCGTAGAGTCGTATATTTATAGCAACTGCGTTACATACACTTCTGTTGCGCAGCTCTGATAATCCATCTTAAGTCATCGTGCCCATTCAAACCTTGGTCAACTAAATAGTTTATAAGTCTCATTTTAGTCTCAGACTTCCTTCAACTTCCACCATAAAATCATTGTTCACTTGATATCCTCAATCTTTCACTTTGTTCACTATTACGCTAGCACAACAATTCTATACCATCTAATACAATTTCATCTACTATCAACAAGAAATTAAGGGTGATCAGTTTCTCAATTTGTCAATAGATAGCCGGCAACCATAACAGAGTACAAACCATCGTTACTAAACTATAATATTGTTTCTTCAAACTTGCACTAAAGTCACCAAAAGCATCCAAATTCAATAACTTCCAAAATCATCTGAACATGCTAACATCAACATCTTACAGCTACATACTAATACACCTCTAACGATAACATCAGACAAAATTCCTTTACACCATTTCCGACACTTCTTATTATTGAAATCATGCTCTTCGCGTTTCCAACTATGACTCGCGGTTCAAAAGATTCCAACGACTACAATAGCTTATACAACTTTTTCAATCACTTACCAACAATCCCACGGCAATGCCTACAACATTCCATTACTTAATCATTGATCCAACATCGACATCTTACGCAAGGCTACTCAACCAACAACTTCATAGTTCACTAGTAGCGTTGATACATTGCAACTGTCTAAATTTCATCTTATAAAAATTATCCTTCTTCCAAGACGCCCTAACTTATTAATCAACCAGAATCTTAAATCAATGTTACCTTCGAATTTGGGAAGCAATGAAACTTTGACAAGATTTGCATCGTCGCCATCAGCAGTATACCAACATCCTACAACTGAAACATCCAAGAAGCAAAGTTTCTCCCCCACTTAGATTTAACTTAATTCCTGCAAACAAGTGATCAAAACAACAAGTACCGACATTGTTCCACACACTTATCGCGTACGGAGGAATAAACAACATTAGACAACATTGGCCGAATAGACCGACCTACTCTGATACCAACTTGTAACACCTCAATTCTACCTCAGTAATTATTATGAAAATCGGAGTTATAAAATTCTTTTTCAACAAACAATTGGAGTATGACAATTCAACTTCAACAACATCATGTTATCACAGATACATAACACATAAACTAGGATGAACCGACACAACATGAATCAACTTTATTATTATTAAGAAGCGGAACTACATTATTCAACTTGGATGACATAGCATCCTTTCCAACTTAAAACAATTTAAAATCAACAAACACTTTTCATGTACCAACATAGTTATTCAACAATAAAAACCAAACAACTAAACAACTAACGTTCATCGCCCGAGTGTTACGTATCAGAGCGACAACCCGACTCAAACTAACAGCGACTAAATATTCGTTCTTCTAATATTTGCATGTTATCCACGTAGAGGAAACATCACAACAGAAAGGGTGAGATATCAACCAATATAAGCAGGTGTATGATAAACAATATATTAGGTCAGAATCATACAACTTTTACCACTTCATAACAGCAACTATACAACAACAACTTATAGCAACAACAACTTATAACAACAACAACTCACAACAATAACAACTTATAGCAACAACAACTTATAACAACAACAACTCACAACAATAACAACTTATAACAACTTATAACAACAACAATAACTCATAACAATAACAACTTATAGCAACAACAACTTATAACAACAACAACTCAACGACAGTCAATAAACAACGAATAATAACAACAACTTTAACACGAGACTCAATATGCGAATCAACTATGCAAATGCATGTGGTACCATTTGGAGCAGAACTCCCAACTTAAACATATGCCAATTTATCGAGGCATTAACAAGGAATAAGCCTTCAATGTGGTGCCATCAAGGCCAAGGCATAAGCCTTCAACTTTCAACATGGTGCCATCAAGGCCAACTTAATCATGCAATGTATGTCATGCGACCTCAACTTCAACAACAAATACACAACAATGCAACAACAACAACAACATACAACACCACCACCAACAACAACAACTTACAACACCAATAACTTAAAATATGCATCAATGACATCGACTTAGATCAACACTGGTCATACGACCTACAACTCAAGCATGTCCATAAATCGGGACGATTCAACTTAATCAACATTGGTCATAATCCAACAACTTCATCAACATATCAATAATAAGTTACTAACAACAACAATTCAAGCAAACACCTATGACAAATACTACACAACTTAATCGTTACGAATCTACGCTTAAAACATCTTATTTAACGCTAACGCTACTTATTTATTAAACGTCTTCTACTAAATTAATTAATTTACTAATCAACTACTTAATTTTCCATTAATAAGTTACCCTCTATATTCAGCATATGCGACACCATTCCAATTCTTCAACCAACCAATAATAACTACACGCATATACGAGTTTCTACGACAATTTCCAACTATTTCCGGTTAATTAATTATACTGGTTAAAACTACTAACATTACTATCCGGTACTATTTTTCCTCGACTTCGTATACTAATCATTCTACGGTTTCATTCATTTTAATTCTCTGTCATTAAACCTCCACTACATACCAAATTATATTTTTGTTGTTAACTTCACTAGGATAATGTTCTGTTTGTTGATATCCCTTCTAATAATTTTTGTTATAATTTCCTTGCTATATATTCCTATAAGCTTGGATGTTGTACTTACTTTAATATTCATTCCTTAATTAATTACATCATATTTTCTACATTGTTACTAATTAACTAAGCCACTTGCCATTACCTAAACAACATACAAACAGACAGGAACTTGATACAGGGAAAAGACAAAACACGTACTGGAACAGAAACAAAAATAATTAAATAATACTCCCTACACAAGGGTGCCGAACGGTAGCCCCATTCCTCCACATACATGTGTTGATCGGCACATGTTCTTCACATCCTCCCTACAAATCGGCAGGGCTTCCCACAGGGGACCACCAATTTTTCTTTTAGTGCAATTTTTCCACCGGTTATCAGCTCCGATCCAAAAAAATTTAACAGAACGATTATTTTGGTTTTCAGAGGCAATAAATTACCAATTTATTTGATCACTACTCGTATCATGAAATCAACACAGTAATAATAATCGACGCCTCAACAATTATTTGCTCCAAAATCAACATAACAACAACAATCACATAGCAAGGAATTAATTTCATCAACACAATCCACACACAACAATTAATCCATGGCAAGAATTCCTACACCCTAATTCCACATACAATTTATCATAAACCCGATTATAGAGATTGAACCTCACCCTTACCTTGGATTGACGGTCTCTCCATAATTTTCTGATCGAATTCCGACTTGGCTTTCCGGTATGCAATTCCTCTCCCGATGGCTAACCTCCAAAAGCATATTCCTCTTTTTCTTCCTCTTCTCACGTACTGGTTTCTTTTCTTCTTCCAACAAAACCTAATCCTTCTTATTTTCTTTATATTCCAACTATCAATATAATAATAATAATACTATTATTTGGTCTAATGGGCCAACTAATTAACACTTTGAATATTATTTCTCACACCACCACCAAATCTAATTTTTAATCAAATAATAATCCACTATAATAATATTATTTATAATATTATTTCTCCGATTTAACCGACTAATTACTCGCCCAACAACATAATAATCCAATTACGCCTCTTAGATCATTCCAATAATTCTCGACTTCGACTAATTCCAATAAATAATCCCTTATATAATTTAATTAAATAATTAAACAAATTTATGGGCGTTACAATCTCCACAGATAGAAGAGGAAACGATGATGCATCTGAGTGTCACCGCTCAATAAAATTAGACAAAAGGGAGGCATTGATCATAGTCAGTGAGTAATCGACAAACTCAATGAGACTCAAATCAGAAATAATATGCCTGACATACTTAGGCATCAGACCTTCAGGGAAGTTCTTCAACTTTGAACTGTGGAATGCGATCTTCTGCATTTTTCGTTCCTACAAAGTTAAAAAAACTTATTAGGAATCTTTAAACACGTCATTGAAACATAATAAACATTAAGTAATAAATGCAACATATTTATCTCTTCCTACCATACTTTGTATGTGACATGGTCAACATGTCTTGTGAGCAAAAATCAATTACTAGGTCCTCGTGGAAAGGCTTCATTTGTGTGAATAGATGACTCTATATATGCATGAGTCTTGGCGTCTATATTAGTATGAGGCACCTCATCAGCATCAAGAATCTACTCAGTCGGGACATAAACCTCCTCCACAACTACCTCCTTAGCAAGTACCTCATCAACAATAAGTATGTGTACCTCCTTAACAACAAGTATATGTACCGCCACAACGACATGCACATGTACCTTCTCAATAGTGTAAAAACTCTAGTAGCTCGGTGTCGGGGTGCACAAAACTATACCATTTGTTTTTTGTGAGAACCGATCAGAGAATGTTATCTAGCACGTAGCTAGGAAGTCTCTATCTCATCAACCTTGGTTTGAGTTCTGCTCCATCAGTCAAGGCGCTCCCAATGGAATCGTTCATACCCCCGATCCTCACTGAAAAATAAAAATAAAAAGGTAAAAAAATAAACTATCGAAAATTTCAAAATTTCTGGAGTTTTCTTAAATAAAAAATTGAACTACTGGAATTTTCAAAGTTTTCGGTAAAATAACCTCCAAAAATACCAGAGTTTTTGAAATTTTCTGTAAGAAATACTGGAATTTGTGAAATTTTCGTGGAATTCTCCTAGAAATTTCCTTTTTTACGGTAAGTTTCTTACTTTTCCAGAACAATATTCGGTATCAAAGTGAAATTTTCGGTATCGCCTTAGATTTTTGAAAATTTCAGTTCTCAACTGTGAATTTTGCAAAATGGTGGAAACTTTGAGTTGTGTTATTATGGTCTTTTCATACCTTTTGGGCGGTGCTAGGTACAACATGGGGGTGGTAAGTTAAATGCTCATTAACTTGTCTCCCCCGCATATTGTATGATTTTACCATTATACATTTTTCTAAAGTTTTTAACTTTCAAAAGGTATGAGTTTTTATCGAAAATTTCAAAAGGTATGAGTTTTTATCAAAAATTTCAAAACTACATCGGAAATTTTGAAAAAATACCGAAACTTTCAACAAAATTGATAAAAAATCATAATATTCATGAGTTTTTACCGAAAATTTCAAAACTATACCAAAGAGTTTTAAAATTTTTCGATAAAAACTCATGAAATTTTTACCAACAATTTCAAAATGTATGTGTTTTTACCGAAAATTCCTGATAAAAATTCATGAAAATCTTCAACAATTTCAAAATGTGTGCGTTTTTACCGAAATTTCTAAATTTGTGGTACAAACTCTTGTATTTTTCACCAAAATTTTCAAAATGTATGTTTCTAAATTTTTTTAATGAACTGCCAGAAATTTCGTTCGAACTTTTTGACTCAAATTTGTCTATGGTCACTTTGAGAATTATCAAAATATGGGGGTTGGGAAGTTCATTTCTTCGAATATTTCCACCCTTAAACGAGCATACCACACCTTTGAAAATTCGAATTTGGCCTTTATACGTTTGGAGATGCATCTTCGAATGCACCTAAAATCATGTAAATCTTCTCTTTTTTAAATCTCACCCCAGTTTTAAAATAATATGGTTTGGAGATACATCTTCGTATACTGTTTGGATGTATTTGGAGATGCATCTCTGAAATACCCTCTCCACTAATTTATGTGGTTTTGGTATTTACTCAACTGATATAAATAACAACTCGGAAAATTTCCAACAGGAAAATTGATAAAACACCATATTACATGATCTTCATTTTCATGGTGAAACAAGAAATCCTTCTGAAACCCTTGAATATAGAATAATATTCCAGAATATAGAACCATAATTTACAGCTTCATGAAACAGAGACATTGTAGATTTTACCAACTTCTCAATTTGAAACATTGTACTGCAAATATTCATTTATTACATTAAATGCAAACCCAAAATTACATTAAAACTAAAACACAGGATTAAGAAACAAAAGAAATGAATTATTTACTTACTATTTTCCCCATATAACCTCTTTTGAATCATGACGAATAATATGCAGTCATCTGAATCATTTTCTTCACATGATTGATGTACATGTGTTGCTAAACAAGGCGTCTCATGTAACACCCCAATTCTACCCAACATTTATATAAATCAGAGTGCCAAAAATCCAATTCAAAACCCGAGGCATTACATTCTCACAACTTGAAAACAACGGTAAAACAAATTAATTATAACAAATGCATAGCACTTAATAAATAGAAATACTTTGGAACACGTTAGTCTCCAATGATTCAACTTTAATAAAATAACTGCAGCGGATTCTCAACAGTACTACTTGCAAAATAGACATAGCATCTTTTAACAACTAAAAATCATCAATAACTTCTCAAAAATAACAACCTTCAATTCAACTAAGAAAATGACACAATAATCAAAACAAGCGTTTCATTCCCCCCGAGTGCTACGTATCAGAGCGATGACGCCAAAAGCTACTAAATCATTTACTCCTTGTTACTTGTACGTTACCAATATAAAGGTAATGGCGAACAAAATAGACAGGGTGAGATATAGAAAAATATAAGCAAAAGTATGATAACTAATATATTAGATAAAGAATCATACAATATTCACTGCTTCAACAACCACAACACAACATTCAACAAAATAACGTAATAGCCAACAACAACTTCATAATGCAATTCAAATGAGACTAGACTATGCAAATGCATGTGGATCCATCAGAGTAAACTTCCAACTTAAAATCATGCCAGGTTATCGAGGCATTCAACAAGGCATAAGCCTTCAACTTTCAACTTGTGCCAATCAAGGCCAACGTGGTGAGCATACGCTCCAACTTAGAAAAATGCAATGTATGCGACTTAATATGAATGGCATACGCACAACAACACCAACAACAATTCAACTCATAATAATAAAATCAACTTCAACTTTCAACTTTGGTCATTTAAGCCTACAACTCAAAAATTGTCCATTTTGGGACAAAAACAACTTATTTCAACAGTACCTGCAGTTCAAGCAATCAACGTGAAATTCAACAAAAACAAACAACTTTAATTAACTACTCGTATACACGAACTGCCCTGTAAATTTTTATCTGATTCCGAGCAACTAAATTTACCGCTTAATTTGGCCAACTGCCTAATTTCGGAACTGTTTTTGCTTCCTGCAATACTACTACTTAACTACAAAAATTCTGTCAATTTTATTCCGACTGGTACTAGCCAATTCCTGCATTTTAAAAATTATTCTACCACACTGATTTTTCAATATCTGTTACTAATTCTCAGTCTACTATCAATTTCCATGTTCTGCTATTTTATTATTCATGTGTTATCGATACATATGCACTACAAAATACAGGTTACTTCAACTATTTACTAACTTGAAATATAAAATTCTACCTAAACTAAGTGATACATACAAGTTATCATGTACTTACTAATTCCTAAGTCACAAAATAACTATGCCTAAGCCATATCCCCTAAACCCCACGTGGCTGCAAGAAAAAAGAGAGAAAAGGTGTGAGGCACCCACCCCCAGGGCCGGAGGTGCCCGCCTCCCCTTGCTGGTGGGGCCCACACGAGCTTCCTTCAAAAGTTTGGGGCGATCGTCCCTCCTTGTCCCCATCTTCTGTTTTCTTATTTTCCAATACTCCTTGTTCTTACCAATTAAACCCAAAATCACCTAATTCCATAAATTCATCTTCATCACCAATATAAAGTCACTCATGAACTCAATACAATGCCAACAATATTAATAATAGATAACATCAAATTAACACAGGTCGATCAACACCATAATGCTCACAACAACATAAAATTATCACAAAACACAACTTAACAGCAAAATCATACAACCCTAAATCCCATATAAAAATTATCACACAATCGATTATATAAATCGAACCCCATCCCTTACCTTTGGATCGAAGAGAGCTCGAAAAATTGTTGTAGGATTAGTCCTTAAACAAGTATTTTTAATTATCGTATCCACAAGGATTGCTGTTGTATCGTAGTCTTTCAATAGTAAAGCGTATTTTAAGATTAAGTAACACGAGGGTTTGTTTCCTAAACTACTAGTATCATGAGTTTCAAGCACACAACTTTAAAATCCTTTTCAAAGAGAGTTATGGTTTAGATTCAAGAGAGTTTGAGTTTGTTTTCAAATGATGGAAGCATGTCAAGATTAGTTTCATTAACCTAATTTCATATATATTCTATTAACCAAGTGATGAACTAGTTGATGATTGCTATAAATACGTATCCTCTCAATCTTGTTGATTTCTCACCAAGATTGTGAGTGTCATCATGTAAATATTTGAATGATTTCTCACCACAACTATTGACATGATAAATATGAAGTTCAATACTTGTAAACACTAACTCCCAAATCTATTTATAGCATTTGTTCATTAGTGGATGAATATCCTAGGTCAACTTTGAAACATCCTTTTTCAATCATGATTCAAAGCATAAAAAGATAGAAGAACAAAGATATTCAACATATATAAATCATCAACCATGTTCATACACAAGGAGATTAAAAGAAATACATACTAGTTAGGTCAACTACCTCTAATCTTGACACAAGAAGAGCTTAGCTACTCATTTTCATGGTTGCTTTGCTTACAAGATTGTTGGAGACGATGAACATAGAAGAAGAATCAACAAGAACAATGTTTTTGTATATATTTTCTATGCCCTAAAATTACAACAATGATCAACAATGAAGAATAAGTGATGTCCCCTTTTTAGCACAACAAAAGCAGCTGGAAAAACAGAGAGTTGGTGGGCTAAAAACGTGAAAGCATGGGTCTGTCCTTTTTCTGATTTTCGCAGACCGCCCTAAGCCCGGTTACCCACGCTAAGCGCGACCTGAAGCATGCTTCTTCTTCCAAAAATTCCTTCAAAAAGAATCATCCCAAGAGCTCTTCAAGTCTCCTTGAATCCAAGCTTGAGGGAATCAATATTAAAAACCTACAATTCAAATGTAAACTAAGTTAAATAATATATTATAAACAAAAACTAAATAAAAACATAATTAAACCAAAATACTATACTAAATACTACTAATTAATTAAAATACATTGTAAAGGACCACAAAATGATATACAAAATATTCACAATTTGGTCCTTAACAAAAATCAATCGGAAAAACGCAACTCTCGAACAACAATTTGACACTGCCAGCAACCCTTGTTCCCTATTCTCTCTTTTCCTCTTCTGCTACGTGACTTTTCTCTCTTTTCCTTATGCTACTTGTTTTTATTTTCTTTTTCTAATGCTACTACATGTTTTTCATAAGCCACTAATAATAATAATACTAGTAATGGGTCACTACTTGTATGGAATTTACTAAATAATACACCCCTAGATGTTATTTCACCCCTATAATTAATTCTCTACATTTAATTAGTAACTCTAAATATAAAATAAATTCTAATATTATTTTTCTTCCGACTAATTTTACCCGACCATCAACTTAACGATTCAACCCACAAATTCGACTTAATCAAGAATTAATCGGGAAATACTCAATAATATTTAATTAAAATATTTAATTAAATACGGGTGTTACATTTCATAGTTAAAATCTTGATTGTCATCAGTACTATCGGGAAGATGTTTTCCTTGAATAACAATTGATCATCTAGTATTATAAGGATTAGTGACATAAAAAGTTATTTTGATTGGGTTGCCATGATGAATGGTTCGTTCTTATAAGTTGTCTTTCGAATATCAATCTATGTGAATCCTAATTCATCGATTTCTACACTAGTGTTACTGTTAATCCACTTACATTTAAGTAAATGCACTTTAAAAGAAACATAGTCAAATGCCAAAATCTCCTCAATGACCCCAAAGTACACTTTATATGCTAATACAAGATTATTATCTTTGGAACTAGAAAAAATACATGGATTCAACCTCAACCACAAACCCATTATTTTGAATGGTGTTAACATCACCCTTTGATTTTTATAGAATGAATATTTACTAATGTTGTATGTGTCAAACCCTAAAAATTCCTAATGTTGGAATTTTGAAAGCTTTTGGTCATAACTTTGACTTTTGGTCAAAGTCAACCATGGAAGACTAACTTTTGACCAAAGTCTATCTTGAGCTAGATTATGGTTCATTCAAATTTTCAAGTTTTGCAAGTTGAAATGCCTAAGTGGATCAGACTTGGACTTCTAATTCAAGAAGCATTAAGTATGGAACTTAGAGATTTAAATGAAAGTGTATGAAAGGAAATTGAGAGTATCAATTCATTACATATGTTACACAAGCTACAAGATTCAAAAACCTTTTCATTACATAATGCATTTCAAAGCCATTTCATTACACATTAATGCATCACACAGGTAATTATATAAATATCATTTCGAAGCTCCTCTATCATGTTGACTTCATGTCCAAAAGCTTGCACCATACCAAAATGTGTCCCAAACTATGCTCAATCTTCATAGACCAAGTTGCATACCTGCATAACCATCTACAAACAATCAATATACATATGTCGATATTCATGTACTTGCACAAACCACAACAAAGCTTATTATACAAGAAATTCATACTTACATGCCCTCTCAATCAACATATCTAGATGGCACCCAAACAATGGATGATTATGTGTACTTTGTTTGTTTGTATGTATAGATGCAAGGTTAAAGATGATGAGCAATCTTAGTATGTGTTTATAGTTTCATCAACTTGAAAAATGATGCATATATGAAGTATATATAGGTGTGCAAGTTGGAGGAAAAAGGAAAATCTAGAAGTTTGAAAAGGAAAATAATTTTGAGAAATTCTGACACATATGTCGAAACATACAAGTTATGTGTCGACACATTTAATGACATGTGTCGACCTATATGAGGTCATTGTGTCGACACAATGTTACAAACGCTACATGCTTTAAAACACTAGTACATGTGTCGACACAAAACATGAATGTGTCGATATACAGAGGTTTTATAATGACATGTGTCGATCTGAATTGAAGGGTGTGTAGACACATAACTACAAAGCCTTCATGATTTATTATTGATCCACATGTGTCGATGCATAACACGAATGTGTCTACACATGTAACTGATTTTTATACATAAAGATGTTTAGTGTATGATACCCATTAACAACATTTTCAAACATGCTCTAGATGCATTCTAAGATCCCTAATGTAAGGGTGCACACAATGACTTAGAGAAATCGTTCAATATACAAAAAGCTAAAATTATCCTAGTTTTGACATCATACAAACCATCTATCTAATAAGCTAATTAATTCACATAAGTGAACCATAATATCAAATGACGATGGAGGGAAAATATCTCTAATTGCACAAGATAATTGTAGCTTCGTACTTTAAGTCATATAAATTTCCATGATCTATAACTTTATTATATATATAGTTGAATAATAAGTACAATTTGTTTATATTTATCCTTACATTTCTTGGTAAAATGTCACAGATAGTCACTGGTCGAAGTTGTTGCATTAAGACATGACAGTCATGAGATTTCTAGCAAAATAATTTGTTATCATTCTCTGACACAAGTTTCTTCATATTTGATGAGTATCACTGGGGAACTTTGATACCCTACAAACTATTGCAAAAAGTTTTTTTCTTTTTTAGATAGAGTGTGAGATGCTGGGGGAAAATATGTTACATTTCCTACATCTTTTGTGGAAAATTCTTGCTGTATACCCATCACAACCATATCTTCGCGAGATTTCTTAGTATATTTTGTCTTGCCTTCAATATTGAGAAGTTTTCCAATCAAAATATCACATACTTTTTTCTCCAATTGCATCACATCAAGACATCGTCTTTCATCAAGACTAGATAAGTATGAAAGACCAAAGAATATTGGCCTCTTTTTCCAAGAATTTTTATCCATTGGCTTTTTTTGTTTCTTTTCAAAGACAACATTAATGTGTGGTTGTCTTCTATAAACTCCCTTCCCGGTTAAGGATATTGGAGTCATACCAAACTTCTACTCTCCATTAAAAGCCTTATGTAATCTATGATATGAATAATTAAGTCTTAGAAATTTTTGATGCCCAAGATAAAGTGTCTTTTTTCATTTTTCTAATTGGTGGTGACATGTAGCAAAGTCACATATGGAACACACTTTATGACCCTTGATGTTGTATTCAGACAAATAACTGTATGCATGAAAGTCATTGATTTTGCAAAACAACATGACACACAATTTAAAGTTATCATATATATATGCATCATCAACATCATCACCTTTCTCCCACAAAAGTCTTAAATCTTTAATCAATGACATTAAATAAAACATTTATGTCGCTCCATGGTTGTCTTGGACCTGAAATCATCATCGATAACATCGTATACTTTTGCTTCATGCACACCCATAGAGATAAGTTGTAAATTATGAGAAGTACAGGCCATGACACATGGTTAGTACTCAAATTACCAAATTGATTCATTCTTCCAGTAGAGAGTCCAAGCCTAAGGTTCCTCGATTCAAGGGGAAAATATGGAAACAATGAATCAATTTTCTTTTATTGCACTAAATCAACTACATGGAAAATATTTCCATCACATACTTGTTTACTGTGGAAAATGGTAAACAACCGCTGGTTCTCCCAAAGTCTTAAAACTAAGGGTCACTCGCAAGATCGACCAGTTGATCTTAAGACATGTGCTAAGGTTTTTGAAATTGTACTAGTTCTGTCGAAATATTTATCTAAGAAACAGTTTTCTAAGACTAAGGGAACAAGTATAACGACTTTCCACACTATGATTAGACTCGACTGACTGGTGACTCGTGACCGACAGAAAGAGCTTGAACAAAATAACTGACAATCTGATTGTTCACAATATGATTTGACCAACTATGGTGACTCGTGACCGACAGAAAGCTGTGAAATTCAGACTTGTTCTAAATGAAGTACGTGTCGACTGACTCCTTTGTTAACTCGAAACTTGTAACGAAATGAGAATCAACATAAACGATAGCATAAAGAGATTGCTGAAAAGTAAATAAAATGCAAGTACAAGTTTTCAAAAGAGATGACTAACATATAAAGGTTTTGCATTGAAATAAAGACGGTGATTCACGTACATCAAGCACTTCACAACTCTTTGTTTGACGCTCGGAATGGATAGAGTTTTAACAAGTGATTTGAGTATACAAGTGAACACACTAAAATTACATTGAAACTACTTATTTATAGTATTTACAAAGTAACTGCCTATACATAATTGACGGATGACATTTGAATCATAAGGCAACCGCTTCACTAGATATCGCCATCTGTTTGGCGCTTAAACGAGTTATAAACTACTGGCAACTACTTGAAGATTTTGAATTTTGAATCTTCCTGCTTCTGACTAAAAATCAACCGCTTCTGGCTTGCTTCGATATGCCCCCCTTTGATAAAAGAAAAACAACAGAATTCTTCTAAGTCCAAAATCCTTTATGATCAACAAGACCAAATTCGACCATTTCCTTTGCTTTACATGCCCTGGTCGATTAGACCAGTTTCCACATTTTAACATGTTCTCTTTCTGGTCGACATAACTCCACTTCGACATTTTGGCTTGATATTCTCCTTAATCATTGATTTCTTTAATCTGCTAAAACCAAACTTTCTGAAATTCCTGGCAGCAGATACGTGATGTCACAGAGAATGTTATGACACACTATCTGACACTCTGTTAATAATTCACACAGTAAATATAAATAACAGTAAAGAACACAATAAGTTGTTTACCCATCGTGTCTAACTACACCTACATCCGGGGCTACCAAGCCAGGAGGAAATTCACTATTAGTAGAATTAATTTAGGAATAAACCAACCGCTTTATCTCCTTCACTTAAACCTACCCAATGCAACTTCAACCTAAGTCCTACTTAGATCCGAGTTCCTACTCACTCCCCTCAATCCAACAAAGGATATCAACCTATTGAATAATTGAATTGTGAAGACACACTTCAATAAACTATCTTGATCTCGCTTCAAAGCTTTCAATCAAGAGACAAACACTGTGCTTTAAAGCTTTGGTGATAAACTACCCTTACAACAAATCCTAGTCCAAGGCACTTATCAATTGATAGTTGCTTGGCTCACAAGAGATACTAGAATTACAAATACCAACTGTTACAAATCCTAACAGTACATAAATAACAACCTGCTATCTCTTCAATAAATTCGGAGGCAGACATTGTAAGGGTTGAATTCCTTTTATAGAAGCGATCCAAACTTGGTTTGGGCTTCCATAAAGATAGCTAGGGTTCACTTAATTTAATCCTAAAAACATGGTCTTTTCAACAACCAATTTAGGTCCAATTAAGATTAACCTAGCAGCCACGTGAGCATGCTTTCTAATAACAGAAAAACAACATTTAGCAGCTCAACAAACTTCCTGAAAAGTCTCGGAAAAAGATCTGTAATGAATGTCACATGAATGTCATAACATCATTATGACATCGATTATTTTCTGAATTTCAAAGACTTTTAGCTTCGCCTCGAGCTGTCCTTTAACATCCTTAGCAAGTAGGATTTATCTTCAATCTCTGAATGTCATGACATTTATCAAGACATTGCTAAAGCCTAGTTTTACCAAAATTAATGCCAACTTAAAACACTAACAAACTCCCCCTTTGGCACATTTTTGGCTAAAACTACTTAACCTATCAGAGTACCTATGCAGCAGAAGACAAACTAGTTCTAAGCTTAAAGAAACTAGAACCTAGAGATAAGATAAATTCTACCCATATAGAAATCCCACAATTCCCATAATTGCCCACAAACAAATTTAAAAAGCCATACAATTTCCCAAAATTCCCAGCCACTTTTTAAAAGGCCATACAGTTTCCCAAAATTCCCATACTACTACTGTGTCTGTCACACAGTAGTTCTTCTCCCCCTTTTTAGCCATAAAGGGCCAAAAGAAACAATACAAGTACCCCAAGCATTCAAGCATATAATTAAAGGAGGTACCAACAATTGTTAAGAGTACAATGCTGTCAACAGTAAGTTACAATCATCCAAACAAAATTGGGAAAATACAGAACAAGAACAGAATTGACAGAACAAAGACAGAAGCAACAGGGGCACAGGAGTACAACTCAAGTGCTTTCTTCTCCAGAAGAAGCATTGTGGAAGGAAACATCTTCAGAATCTTCTTCACCAGCAGCTGCCATCTGAACATCCTCATTTTCAGCATCATCAACAGCCTCATCAGCAGCTATTCCTTCATCCTCAACCTCTAGTTGAGAGATCAGTTCTTCAAGACTTTGTTTCCTTGCTTCAAGCTCTTTGCAGGTAGCTCTTAGCACAGCTAGAACTGTTGCCTTTTGAGAAGTTGTCTTGATGTTGGATGTCTCACCAGATGTCATGACAATGTACGGAACATATCCGCCTTGAAAAGTTTGTAGTGGAATCCAAGAGGGCTCTTTGCAACTACATCTCTTTCGGATAGAATATCGGAAATTGGTCAGTGATAATTCCACACAGCAGGGAGGGAAAGGCTATGGGTCCTTTGATAGCATAGCTTTCAGCATGCTTGAGTGTCTGCTCAAAGATATAGGATCCATAGTCAAATGTAGCCTGAGTGCCTCTCGATATATGAATCTTCCCATCCATTAGAGATGGTGGATTTGTGATTGGTTGGGACCAGAAGATCAATCTTATGCGGGATGGCAAACTTGACACTCAACTTGCTTGCTGAGAGTTTTCCCTTCAGAGGCCATTGCCTTACTTGTTTGGCAGTAATGGCTTGACAGATCTTGTTGTCAGTTTCCTCCAGCTCTGGTTGAGCATTATCAGATCTACCCAAGAATCTATTGATCACAATTGGAGAAAACCTGACTTTCCTCCCCCTCACATATATAGTCTGGTAGTCAGCAGAGTTCCTATCCCCACAGCCACTTGACAGATTGACTATAAACTCTTTCACCAACACTTCATAACAGTTTGAGAAACTTACAACTGTTTTCATCAGACCAGCCTCTTTAATTAAGTCAACAATTTCCTTGCATTGAAGTGCACTTTTATTTAACTCTCTTTCCAGAGCCACCCTTTTTAAGTAAACATACTTCCATCTTCCAGCATTTTCAGGATGATGAAATGAAATGTTATCAATGGCCACTTCAGCCACCTTGGGCAGTTTCCCAAGAGATTGCTTCTTTCTGGGATGAATGTCTGTGACATTCTCCTCAACATTAAAGTCAGAGTCTTGGTCTGACTCTGAGAGTTCAGGTTCCTTTCTCTTTTTCACAATCAGTGTTCTCTTTGGTTTAGACCCACCACCAACAGTTTTTACTCTACATTTCTTTGTAGAGGGTCCAGCCTTGGGATACTTTTCAGCCTTGCACATATCTTCAACACCCTTTCTCTAACAGGGCTCTGTGAGATAGCATGTTTTCCCTTCCTTTTCATCATTCTCTTTGCAATGCTTGGATTGACATTGGCAATGAGATCATTATCTGAGAACACTTCATCCAAGTCAATAACTGGTGGTTCAGTTAACTGATCCGATTCTTGGACTGGAGACTCTTCCAAAATACTGTCAGAAATGTAGTCATCAGGGACTTTACCAGAGGCACACTTTGCTGGTGATTCTTCAAGAATGCTATCAGAAATATAGTCAGCAGGGGCCTTTTCAGAGGCAAATTTTGCTGGGGATTCTTCAAGGATACTATCAGAAATCACATCTTCCTTATCGAGGGTTTCATTACAAACATCATCAACACGCATTTGAGTCTTTAAGTGAAGGATCTTCATTATTCTTGGCAGGGGAAGTATCATGATCACCAGATGTCTCGACATTCTCAGTGACATCTGGATCCACTGCTAAACTAGGGCTAGCAGACTTATAGTTTAGGGGAATTGAAACACCAGGTATAGATTGGTCTTCGTTGAGGATCCTGGTTACTAATCTAGCAATGGCTATATGCACAGCCCTAGACTCCTCTGTGTTCACTATTTCTGGGGGAACAGAAGAGGATGGTACAAAAGTCTTACCCGAGGGAGATGCTTGAGTCCTTCTTGCATTCCTTGTGCGTAATTTCTTGACTTTTTCTGGGTCAGTAGCTATTGCACGCAATGGAGTAACCCTTAGTGCTTCAGCTTGCATGACTTCATTATTTGCCCTGACTTCAGCCATGGAGGGAGATGAAGATCCTGATTCTTGAGATGATGAGGATGATGAAGACATTTTTCGCTGATGGTTTTTGAGGGGATGAAAGCGAAAATGGCAGAGAGTTTCAGAGTTTCTTTTGGGAGAAGAAAGAGTGATACTATTTTCAAATGAGGAAACTATTATATATGGGTGTCTCTTCCTATTCTTGGACCTTTTAAAATAAAAATGAAAGAACCTAAATAACCCACTTAAAAAAAATTGAAATAAAAAGTCCCTTTCATCCCTTATTGTAGGCACAGTTAATTGCTACAACTCCTCATATTGACAAATACCCAATTTGTCCCTTAAAGTCTTAAATTGACCAGCCTCAAGAGCTTTAGTAGCAATGTCACAGTATAATGTCATGACATCCTGTATGACATTGTACTCAATCAGTATCTGCTTCATCCAGATCATCTTAGAGCAATTGCTGTCAGCTGCTATGTGTTCAGTTTCAACATTGTATAGGAACACACAGTCTTGCTTCTTGCTGATCCAAGGAATAAGATTGTTTCTCAAGAAGACACATTCATCAAAAGACCTCTTACACAAGCTTTGATCATTACTTTCTCCACTTGTTTTCTTGGACACTTTCAAATGAGGAGGGGTAAGAGTCCTAGAGTGGCTCCCATTCTTCATTCCAGATTTCTGGACAGAATTCTTTGCATACTTGCTCAGTGAAAGGACTTTTGAGTCTTTCATTTGTGAGACTTGCAGTCCAAGAAGGTGAATCAACTCTTTAATGAGGCTCATCCCAGACTCAGCCTGCATTTGGTTGTCAAAATGTCTTACAATTTTGTCAGGTATTCCTCCAACCACTATGTTATCAACATAAGTTTGAAGCACCATGATCTTTCCTCCTATGACAAAAAGAGTTTCATCCAAGGATCTTCTCTTGTATCCTTTGACAGTAAGATGCTTGGTTAGCCTTTCATGCCAGATCCTAGTACTTTGCTTCAGTGCTTTAGGAGTGGTCAGATGTCTAGACGTTGAGTGTGACATTCTGATTTCCTGTCCAGCCTTATACTTACCACAGATTCTCCCTTTATCCAAGTGGCATCTTGGTATCCTTCTGACTCTCTCTATGGAACTGATCCTTTCATTCCTCCGAGATGTGGATGACCGATTCTTGCTGCCACAACTTTACTTCCTCTTCATCTTTGTCCAGGACACTCGAGGCGAGTGGTGTTCTCGATTCCCACATGTAGCAGCTTATCCTTTGATCGACTCTCCATGATCACTACTTGTTCATCATTGATTACAAGACATTCACCTTAGTGAAGTTGTTGTGAATCCCATATCACATAGTGACTTATGCTAATGAGATTTGCATCGGACCTTTTACCAACAAGACTCCATTTAGGATTGGAACTCGGACGGTTTGAGTTTCCAACACCTTTGATTTCTCCTTTAGCTCCATCTCCAAAAGTAACAAAGCTAGTAGAATGAGGCTTAACATCATTGAGAAGATTCCTATCTCCAGTGCTTGGAACACCCACCAAAAGTACCAATCTGTCTTGGTAGACACTCTAAGAGAAGTGTGAGCTACGAGCTGATCTTCTTCTTCCACTTTTGAGTGTAGGGTACCTTGATGTACTTAGGCTTAGCATAGGAGTCGGTTGGGTATCCATGTAGCCTATAGCAGAAGGACTTTATGTGACCAAACCTTCCACAATAATGACATCTCCATCTTTGAAACTTTTTATTCAATTTTCTATGATTTTGATGTTGACCCCAGTGTTGTGACATCTGTTTTGACATTGGTTCATTAGGTCTGTTCCACCTTTTGTTATTAACAAATTTCTTTGCAGCCACACACCCTGAGCCAGACACATTTCCTGTTTTATGTTGTGACAACTGTTTTGACATTGGTTTCCCATGTCTCTTCTTCTTAATGTCACCAAGGTTTTCTTTTCGACCACATATCCTAGACCATGCTTATTTCCGCACTTTGTCCAAGTGAAGAATTTCTTCCAACTTCTCAGTACCAGATGTCAACATTTTGACTGATTTAGACATCTGATCAAGTTTGGAGTTCAACATTATAATATCACTGTTGAGGTGATTTATAGTGGTTGTGTTTTCCTTTTTCTTAGCCTCTAGCTTCACATTCTCAGCTTCCAACTTTTCAATCTTTTTACATTCTTCATTTTGTGACAAACTTCACCATTTTTATACGCTTCCGTAGGTTTCAAAGCTCTTCAAATGTCACTTCCTCATCACTAGAATCCATATCAGAATTGTACACTCCAGAGATAGCAGTGACAAGTTTGGCACCTTCTTCCTCAGATTCACTTCCTGAATTACCATCAGACCAAGTGACAGCCATTCCTTTCTTTTGTTTCTTTAGAAAGGTGGGACATTCACTCTAATATGTCCAAATCCTTCACATCCATGACATTGGATTCCACCTTGACTTCCTTTTCCTCGACTTGGATCTTCTGCTGAGTCATAAGGTCTGCGATGTCGATGAAATGTCCTTGACATTTGACCTTGACTTTGGATCAATCCTCTTGATGAGCTTGTTGAATGTCTTCCAAGAATAGCTATAGCTTGATATCTTTTCTTCATCTTCCACTTTGCATCCTTCCTCGAGATTAGATACAAGTGCTATGCTCTTGTTCTTTTGTCAACTTTCACCGATTCCCATCTCAAAAGTCATAAGAGATCCTATAAGTTCTTCAACCTTCAAGGTGCGATGTCCCGAGCCTCCTCTATTGCGACTTTCATTGCAAACCTTTTAGGCAAGGATCCGAGAATCTTTCTCACCAGCTTTTTTTCCGACATCTTTTCACCAAGAGCTCCTGAGGCGTTGGCAATCTCCAAAATATTCATGTGAAACTCATGAATAGTCTCATCTTCTTTCATCTTCAAATTCTCAAATTTGGTAGTGAGCATCTGAAGTCTTGACATCTTTACCTTGGATGTTCCCTCATGAGTAGTTCCGAGAGTCCCAAACATCCTTGGCCACCACATTGATGGACCAATCAAGAAGTTTCACAACACCATTGAATAGGGCATTCAATGCTTTAGAGTTCCCCAGAGCTAGATTCTCTTCCTCTTTGCTCCACTCATCCTCAGGTTTCAAAACAGTAGTCCCATCTTTCTCAAGCTTGGTGGGATGTTTCCATCCTTTGTCAGCAGCTCTCCAAGCTTTAATATCCACTGATCTTAAGAAGGCAACCATACGAGACTTCCAGGAATCATAATTAGACTCATCCGAATGGTGGTCTACCTCCAAATCCTCCTTCCTTATCCATTACGCCGAAACTATTATCCCTAGATCTCACCCGAAATAACAGTGTGGTGCCCGCCCGATGCCAATTGAAATTCTGGCGCAGGATCGTGATGTCACAAAGAATGTTATGATACACTATCGACACTGCTAATAATTCACACGAATATAAATAACAAAGAAAGAACACATAAGTTGTTTACCCGTTCTGTCTAACTACACCTACATCCGGGGCTACCAAGCCGGGAGGAAATTCACTATTAGTAGAATTAATTCAGAATAAACCAACCAATCTCCTTCACTTAAACCTACCCAATGCAACTTCAACCTAAGTCCTACTTAGATCCGAGTTCCCACTCCCCTCAATCACAATATCAACCTATTGAATCACATCTTGATCTCGCTCAAAGCTTTCAATCAAGAGACAAACACTGCTTTAAAGCTTTGGTGATAAACTAACCTTACAACAAATCCTAGTCCAAGGCACTTATCAATTGATAGTTGCTTGGCTCACAAGAGATACTAGAATTACAAATACCAATGTTACAAATCCTAACAAGACACAAATAACAACTGCTATCTCTTCAATAAATTCGGAGGCGCAATGACATTGTAAGGTGAATTCCTTTTATAGAAGCGATCCCGAAACTTGGTTTGGGCTTCCATAAAGATAGCTAGGGTTCACTTAATTTAATCCTAAAAACATGGTCTTTTCAACAACCAATTTAGGTCCAATTAAGATTAACCTAGCAGCCACGTGAGCATGCTTTCTAATAACGGAAAACAACATTTAGCACTCAACAAACTTCACGAAAAGTCTCGGAAAAGATTCTGCGAGAAGATGTCATGAATGTCATAACATCTGTTATGACATCAGACTGTTTTCTGCAGAATTTCCAGCACAGCTTTAGCTTCCAGTTCTGAGATGTCCTTTAACATCCTTAGCAAGTAGGATTTATCTTCAATCTCTAAATGTCATGACATTTATCAAGACATTGCTAAAGCCTAGTTTTACCAAAATTAATGCCAACTTAAAACACTAACACTTTCAAACACTTTGCTCTCAATTTCCAAAGGTCCTTATTTCAGAAAGTCACCCTTAGCTTATGAGAACATCCTCATTTAATACACGTGTTTGAATACCTTGAGATTTTTCAAGGTAACAACACTCTTACACCTGTATGCCATCTAGTATTCTTTGCGTCACTAACATTAGCAATTAATATCTTGAACCTTGTAATTTATCGGTAAGTACCACATCACCTTGGTAGGAACACCCTTGCTAGTTGCACCATCAGCTTCTTCAAAACCCTTGCTAGTTACACCACCATTGTCCTTCTTCTTGTAGCGTAACTCTCCATACCTCAGGCACTCCTTTCACTACAACATTTGTTGTCTCTGACAACACTTTTTTAGGTAACATGTAGAAATTGTTGCCTTAAATTCATATAGGCAACGATTTACGATTGTTGTCAAAAATATGTTTGCAACCCTTGATAATCGTTGCCTAAAATACTTTAGGGGACGTTTATGGAGCGATACTCTTTTATTTTTTTGTCAACGGTTGTTAATTGTGCCCTTAACTGCTTTTGGGGACGATTTTAGAGCGTTAAAATATTATTTCTTTAGCAATGTTTGACAATTGTCCCCAAAAATAGTTTTGGGAACATTTTTAGATTGTTACATTAGTTCTAATAAAAGACTACATTTTTTAAATGTTGTATAAATTTTTTTAGCATTATCAAATTTTTGGTGGCAATCTTCCCTCCAAAACTTATACACTAAAAAACAAATATTTTTCTCTAAACATTATTAATATATATATATTAAAAATTTTCTAACACATAATTATAAACAGAAAATAGAAAATATTTTCCATTACTCTTCTCAATTGCCCATAAAAAATAAAAAAATTTCCAAACAGAAAATAAAAAATATATTGCAGTCTTATTAAAAAATATATTGCAATCTTATTAAAAAATATATTGCAGACTTGCAGTCTTATTAAAGATGAAAGATTTTGATAACACATAATTAACAAATATATTTCATTAATACTCCTCTCAATTGCAGTGTTATTAAAAAAAATAGAAAATAGAAAATAGAAAAAAGAAATAAAACAGAAAAAGGAAAACAAAAGCGAGCTTTCGGTGGTTCTCCTTCTTCGCTCACACATTCCGCCGCCGAACCAGGGCCGCGCTCTCAGACGCTCAAGTCCTTCCTTCATCCGCTCCGACTCAAACCACTTTCGTCCACACCCTCCGCCGTGTTGTTCGTCACTCCGTCCAACTGCCTTTGTTCGTCGTCGATTCCAAAAACCCCAACCTAGATCTACCGTACCACATTCCACCGCCGTAAACTTATTTGATTTACTCATTTGATTTATTTTGACTAGTTTTCATTCACAATTTTCAATTGCAGGTTCTAGGTTTTCATTCTTATTGCAATGGGAGACTCACTGTTGATGTTGGACAACCAACTCATGCATCTCATCCACAGGTTTAATTCTTTAATTGAAACAGATACTTAGTATTACTTGATAAAATTAAATTATGCTCTTTACGCTGCCTTGTAGCTCCTAAACGATGGCGAGATCACACCGGGTATATCGAGTGAGGAATACATTCTAAGAAGAAATAAAATGCTGGAACTTCTGCCGGACAATAGTTTGGCTATCATTGCTGCTCCATAAAGATGATGACAGACGTTGTGCCTTATACGCTTCGACAAGATGCTGACATTCTATATTACAGTGCCGCCAACAACCCGGTGGCGCTGCTTTAGGTCATCATGTTGGCTTATGCATGTTCATGCCGAACCCAAGCCTTATGTGAGTCTCAGGATAGCTATCTAAGCCATAACTATTTCAACATTTATGCTTATCATCAATATCATTTCTTTTGAAATCTATCTAGTATTTCAATTGTTGTTCATGTTAGAGTCACCGAGTTAACCGTCCATGAATTTGGTCGTTCGCTCATTTTTCTTGCCGTCTCTTATATAAGATATGAAGTAACTAATCCTACGTTTGTCTAGGATGTGATTTGGCAAGGGCAAATAGCGGAGTTGATGCGATTGGATACATTCAAGGCGCATAAGGCGTATCCAATGAGAAAATTGCGAGGTTAATCAAAATTATCAAGCATTAACCCTTTTGCTTCTATAGTAGTTATCTAGTCATCTATTTTCAAGATAATAAAAATAGAACATTTCCAATTTCACGAGAACAATTCTACTTTTTATTTAAATACTTCATCAAATTTATCTCTTACATCTAAAAGAGATTAACATTCCAATCTCCCAAGGTAGCTTTTCGTATAATATGAAATGATGTTGAGAGAGTTGAAGAAGTATTTCTGTTTTGATACTGCAGACACCGGCATGGCAGGTTGTCCTTCACACTGCACATCAACAATTTTCAATTACTAATGTTTCAATTTAACATCACGGACAAAAATGACTAGTGGACTGCAGAGTGAGATTAGTTTGTGTTTTACGTTTGAGTCAGGGACTGCATTGACAAAGTGTTACACTTTTAGGGACCAAAATGGTGGTTTGCCCAAAACTAAATGAAAGCTTAAGCATCACTTGTATTCACATTTAATGAGAATATTTTTGCTCTTTTTCTCTCTATCGCTTCAACTCGTGGTTGGTGGCGGGACTAATGGAAGTGTTATACATTACTCTAGGAACGATCAAAAGGTAAATTCCATTTACTTAGTGCCAAATCATATTATGTATAATTGTATATATTTTATCTTTGCCATGTTTGTCAGATTAAAGATGGAGATCTTGTTTTGATGGATGTTGGATGTGAATTACATGGCTATAACAGTGATCTCACACGGACCTGGCCACCTTGTGGTACCTTCTCTTCTGCACAAGTTAGCAATGGTTGGGTTCCATTTACTTTAAGAAAATATTTGTTTTCACATTCCCAACATAGGGCGTGCTATTATGTCATGTCGGCATAATATTTCATTGCTTCTGTTACGCATGGCATATAAATGTTTGAAACTTGGTTTCTGCCCCATATTCATGCCAATGGAATCTTGTATAAAATAAAACTGCTCCCACTTGTTGCGTTGTCCTTTTAGTCTTATCACTTTTCATATGAATTTTATGGTTTCTCTATATTTCAGGAAGAGCTTTATGAACTTATACTGGAAACAAACAAGCATTGTGTGGAACTTTGTAAGCCTGGTGCTAGTATTCGACAAATACACAACCGTTCGGTATCTCCTTTTTCTTATCATTTTTTCAATTTTATAAAATATGTAATAAAGTCATTGTCCTTCATGAGACTTGATCTAATAGCTTAAACATTTAGGAGTTGGTGATTAACACTAACATTTCATATATGCCAATTGTAGGAGCTACCTATTGTAGTGCATGTCTCCGGAATAAACGGACGCTTCCGATAAAAGATAAGTATTTCTCCTACATTTCATATTCTATCAAAGTTCTAGTTCAAAAATTATATAGTCTATCATATTCATGGCTATAAAAACATTGAAATAGGAAATGGTTCTTAAGAAATAAAACTTCAACTTCATTAGTTGTCAACTATTATTTTGTCCAACTGGTTTTGGTCCATTGATATTCACTAATATACAGAAGGACAATAACCCATGTATGTGCAGTTAACATCCAAGCATCGCATGTGTTTAATCAGATTACACGACATATGAAATTAAGAAGCAAAATCTTCCTCAAAGCATTATGGAGGATGACATATCTAACGAATTTCAAGAGGACGATCTGGATGCTTTACTCCTAGAAGACAAACTTGAATGAGTTGGATGATGTCTTTTTTTTGGCTTGTAGTTGAAAGCATTAAACTTGAAATATGATTTTTGTTCTTTTGCTGAACTATGTTTTTAGTTATTTTACTAGGGTCATACTTCAAAGTATTAAAAGTAATGTTACGTTAGGCATTTTGTGTACTCTATATACTATATCTTGAATTAAAGTTTGAACTCGATTTTATTATATTACAACTTTTATGGATGTATGGTTTAAGTTATATAATCAATATTATTTTTGAAGCCAATTAATATTGACTATATTATTTTGATAATAATTGCAAAATTTGCAAAATTGTATATTTTATGTGGACACTATAAAACAACAACCTATAAGCTATGGCTACACTTCAAAAACGATCTTCCAGATTCAGGTTTAAGGCAACGATTGTTAAATGTAGCCGAATTTGGCAACGCTTAAAAAACGTTGTCTCAGAGGCCGTAAATAATCGTGCCCTATTCCTTTTCTATAGGCGACGTTTTTCAAAAGCGTGCCCAAAAAACATAAAAAAACGTTGCCTCAAAAAATAGGCAACGCTCGCACAGGAGACGCCTAGAAAACGTCCCCTATTCTTTTAGGCAACGATTTTCAGAGTTCTGGCAACGTTTTTCAATTGTTGCTGGAGAGCCTAAATGTTGTAGTGTTTAAGTTTTCAGACTTTTTCCTATATAAGATGCAATCATTATGACATGCATGTATTTTGACATAACCCAACCCCATTGGACACAATATATTCGTGGCCTCATAAGTATGGTTCAATAATGTGTTACCTTTAGGAAGCATTTTTTCAACAATTCAAGCAGTTTAGTGAAACTTTTATCCGTCCACCCACATCTTTCCTTAATATTAAACAGTCTTAACACAACTGACAATCTTGTAAGACTTTTACATCTCAGATACAACGAACATTCCATGTCTCTTTGCAAAATATCTACCATATTAGCTTTCTTGAAAGTATCTACTACAATATCACCAATGGTGTCTTCTAGATTATCAGTTATAAATTCATCATCTTCATTTTCAATTGTATGTGACAGAGGTCTATTTTTTTGTCCATTCACCGTGCTTTACCCATTTTGTATTATAACATTTCATATAAGGACACAAAAAAATCTCATTATTGTCAAGAATATTTTTTCCTGCGAAATCAATAAATTGTAACACTCCCTTCTCATACTCTTTACTTGATCTATTGTCTTTCATTAAACTACGATCCATAATCACATAAAGATCATGAAAATAAAATAAAAATAGTTCATAACCAACAAAAATAAAACTTCTCAACAACAACAATAACAAGAATAACAATAATGGAGAATAATGAGAACAATAGTAATGGAGAACAACAATAATAACTTACTGGAGAATAATGGTGAGAGATTTTTTCATTCGCTATGACTCCTTGGAGAATAATGGTGATAAAGTTCTTTCGTTGGCTCGAAGAAATGTGTTATTTTACTAGGGTTTGAGAAGTGAATGAGGTAGACACTTAGGAAATAAAAAAATATAAAGAGTACTTCTCGTCGTTATAATGAAAATGAGGTAACATATCCGACATAAAACCTATAAAAAATAAAGGCGCCTTTTTGGTTGAAAAAAAAATAGGGAGTTGTTATCTCAATTTTATTGAAAATTGAGGTAATTGTCCGATGTAAAATCTATAAAAAATAAAGTCGTCTTTTTGGTTCCATATAAAACATTAAATTGCAGGATTTGAGAATCGAATCTCAAACCCTGAGCATATATTTATGTCATATTTATTTAAAACCGAGGGAATATATTAATTTTTTAAAAATAAAACAAGGCACTCCTATTACATGTTCCAGCGATTTTTTTACTGTACATGGTGAAAACTTTATCATAAAAAATATTATTTATTGTAGTGATTAGATATGGAGAGAGCATTCTAGTTTGGAGTTATAATTGGTTGCATGATAACACTTCGTTGGTCAACCCTTACACGAATAATCTGGTTATGGATAATCTAAAAGTATTAGATATGATGAGCTTAATTGGCAAACATTGGAACTATAACTTGATCTACTCCCTAGTTGGGGGTGAAGATGTGGGTAAATTCTCAAAACTCTTTTATTCGAGACGATCCATGTGGATAAGTTAGTGTGGAAGTTCGAAAAGAATGATAATTATTTTATGCGTAGTGTTTATCGTTTATGTATAATTGAAGCTATTGATACCTCCCATCATCTAGTTGATGAGAAATGGGACATGGTTTGGAAGTTAAAGACCTCTCATAGGGTCAAAAACTATTTCAATGTCTATGTAGGAACTATGTACCAACTAAAGTGCGTTTAAAGGATAAATGTGTTGATTACCCCTCTAAATGTGGAGTTCGTGGGGAATAAGAGGAGGACAATATTCATTTATTCTTTCGGTGTCTGAAGATGTGGAATATTGGGGAAAAATAGGGATGCAGTTAATGTTGCAACAATTGGTGAAATATCAAATAACTTTGGCTGCTATTGTGTTCTCTTTTTTGCAGGTTGCTAACCAAGAGCAACAAACATCGTTCTCTATTGTTATGCGGAGCTTATAGAAATGTAGGAATAATCATATTTGGAACCAGATCGAAGACTCATCATAAATTATTTGTAATCATGGTTCACACTTATTACTAGATTGGAGAAATGCTCAATAACTTAGAAAATGCAATACCATTCAACCTCAAATGTCAACTCATAGTAATTGGAGCAAGCCTTCGATTGATCGTCTCAAATGTAAAATCGATGCATCTTTCTCTAAGAATATGGTTGGATTAAGTGCTTGTATTAGAGATAACAAGGGTTCATTTGTTGTAACCCGGACATAATGGTTTTCACCTAGCACAAATGTTGATGTTGGGGAAGCTCTAAGACTTTTGGCATCCATCAAATAAGTGTATGAGCTTGGCTATGATAGCGTGGGTTTCGAAATGGATGCTAAAAGCTTTGTGGATATGGTGAATAACCAACAACCAAATGATTCAGACTATGGTGTTATTACTCGCGATTGCAAGCTTTTAATAGATATTTGATTTAGAAACTCTTATGCTAAATTCGTTAAAGAGCAAACTAATGAAGTTGCTCATGCATTAACATTGACGACTCAATCTTTTATTAATTTTCACAATATTATCGATGTACCAATATACATCCAAAATTTTATTGATAATGAAATGAATTAAATTTATTCCCATAAAAAATCAAGTTTATTCCCATAAAAAGAAGAGAGCAATGGAGTTTAGTGTTATATTTTTTCATTAAATTAATTCTTTATGATGCATATAAAAAGTGTTTACACACAATATGTTTTTTGACAGGAACGAATTTAGCTCATTTCATTAATAAACTATGGTATTACTATTGTGCTAGGAACACTATAGTAGAGTATTTTTTTGATCCAAACTATAAACACCAAAGAATAAATTTCTATTGTGCTCATTTCAATAATAATATTGGTTCGGTTTTCCAAGTTTGTCCCATTCTGCCTCACTTCACATCACACGACACTGAACCAAAACCAAACAGAACTAACAAACATCAAAAGTATTACGTGGAATTTCCATTTCCATTTTAAAAATAAAAAACAAAACATATCCCATCCTCGTCCTCAATAGCACACACTTTACATTAACGCCCCCAACACCAAACAATCAAAAACTCAATTTCTCAACGTCATCACCACCACTCTCTCTCTCTAGGGTTTTGTAACAGTGATTTTCATTTTTCCCTACTAACCTTCTTCTTCTTCTCTTCTTCTTCAACTTCAGGTTTCAATTCTCTCTCTCTCTCTCTCTCTCTCTTCCTTTCTCTCTCTGAACTCTCAACTTTCAATACATGTGCATGCATGAAATTTTCTTTAGCTCTATAGTTCTTGTTATTCACGGTTATGGATTCTCTTTCCATGATTGTTTGTTCTATGAATATGAATTTGCGTGTTATACTTGCTTTGCTTGTGATGATTATGTTGATGATTTTTTTTTCTCTCTCACTATTTTGGTCAACGTGAATGATGATAGACAACAATTATTAGTTTGACCAGTTAGATTAGTTTTTTTGGTTTTTGGTTTTTGTTGGGGATTTTGTCTTCAATTTAGTGAATGTTTGTTGTTGACAACATTTTTGGCTTGTGTAGTGAGAGTGAGAGTACTCTTAATTTTGTTTCAAAAGCATGTTTAGCTTAGGATTGTTACTTTTTCTACTTTTGGTGATGAATATGGTTTTGGTCTTTGTAACACCGACACCTGTGAAAATATGTCTTATGTTGTCGGGATATTATGACTTTTCCCGTTTTCGTCTTATGTTGCATGGGTATTATGATTTTTCTCGTTTTTCGTCTTATGTTGGCGGGATATTATGAATTTTCTCCTTTTTTCTGATGTTGTTTGTGTTCAATTGGAAAAGGGATGGATAGGGCTGTGTCTTGGTATGTTTGAGTGAGTGACTGCTTAGCTATACCTTTGTACAACTAGGAATGCTACCAACTCACTCTAAAAACTTTTCAACCAGAGTAGTCAATAGCGGCCAATAACAGTGCCATTCCGCTAAAGCAGAGCGGAGCAGAGGCCAATCGCTATGGAGGAGCTTTAGCGGTGCAGAACACTATAGTAGCTACTATAGGGTAAATAGCGGGATAACGGAGCAGAGTGGTTCCCGCCTTCAGCGGTTTCTGGCCAGCTATCCTTTTTCCCTTTAAAAAACGAAATTACCCCTTAAAATTACAATGTTTTAAGGGTTTTTTGGGGTTTTCAATCAAATTTGAGTTCAGACTCAACCTTAACCTTCTTTCATAGTCGTTAATGCACTTCAAAAGTCACACGTGCTTTGATTTATGAATATGAGTTGAGTTATTTGTTTAATTTTATGTTAGGTATACGTTTGTGATTATTATATGTAATTTGTCAAAAAAAGGATCAAATAGAGCGGTCATCCTGCTATACGCTATCCCTCTATCCCACTTTTGAGATCGGCCGCTCCGCGCTGTTATTCGGGAATGACTACTCTCTTTTTTATAAAAAATGTTTCAAAGATGGACCGATTATAAAGAGTGAAATTGAAGAGTATGTTGCTAGTATTCCTCTTAAAATAACTTATGCTTACATGAAATGGTTGTTGTGATCATGTCTGTGAGAAAGGTTGCACCTAACATTGCATTCAAAGCCTCAATTCAGTAATGATGTCAATACTTTCATATTTCCTTTGAATAATCACTAATCTTATGAACAAATACTTTATCATCATTTAACTTTATGTTAATTGGTATGAACAAATACATTTTAAAAGCTTATGCTGATCCAACAATTTTTGGAACACACAGCACTTTAAGGAGACAATGTTATGTTTCTAATTTCCATCACAAAAGAAGGGGCAAATTAATCTTCCAGTAGTATGGCAACAGAGAGTCCAATTAGAATATCAGAAGCCGGGGGGAAATGGCCTTCTCATATGGAAGCGTCAGCTTTTGGCACACCACCTCGTAACATGGGGACAGAAGATTTGGGTATTCTGTTGAAGGGCCATAGGTTCCGTGGTAGTGCAAAGGACGTGGCCCCCAATCGTAGTGGCAGTGCACCTCCCAACATGGAAGGCTCATTTCTGGCCATAGAAAACCTACTGCCACTCCAGAACATCCAGGATGCAAGCTTGACAACTCTGAGCAGGGCTGTGAAAAATTGTGAATCTGAAGAACAGTTACGGGCTGATCCAGCTTATTTGGCATATTACAGTTCAAATGTCAACCTAAACCCTAGACTTCCTCCTCCACTAACTTCCCGGGAAAACCGCCATATAGGGCAGCATATTGGTATTTCTAGAAATAATTGGGGATTGCCTTCTGCAGATCATAGAAGTAAAAATTCTTTACATATACCGCAAGCAACTCTTTCAACACACAAGGAGGAATCTGAGGATGAGTCGCCCCAACAACAGGCACATGAAAACGAATCAGTTAACATACATGGAGTATGGCGTAGACAGGATGCAGCTTCATCGGCATCACAGCAAAAAAATGTGGTTGATTTAATTCAGGTGATTATTTTGATATCAACTTCTGAATTTAGTGAATTTATTTCAATTTTCTGCACTAATATACATATTCAATTCCTGTTCATATTATTACCGTTGAATAGTATATTTGTTACACTTGGTTTTGGTTGCTTGTTGTATTGGGTAGTATCCTGCAATTATGGTATTTTCTTTTTCTCGTGTTGTAAGTTGTTACATACATAGCTCTTAGTTGCTCTGCCAGATTAAAAATGTGATTATGAATACAAATGTTTTGTCTTGAATTAAAATTTTCAGGAGGATTTTCCTCGCACCATGTCACCTGTATATAATATGTCTCTTTCTATAAGTCATGGACTGGTGGATAAACCAATTGAATTAGAAGCTGCTTCCAGTTCTTCTCATGACCCTCATGTTACTGCAGTAGAGTCTGCTAAACCTACTGCAGGTGCGAACGATATTAGGGTGTCATCAAGTGTCGATGTCCACTCCCCTGTTGCAAGCTCTTCAACAATTGGATCCACAGCTAGTACGGGTTTTAATAACATAGATGTTGCAACTGTTGCATATCAATTAAAGACACTTAATGTATCCAATCTTCCAAATTCAGAAAGCCTAAGTTATGAAGAAAAATTGAAGACTAGCTACCAGAATAATATGATGCAACAACAAGTATTCCCGCAACAAAGCAATCCAAGTGAATTTCCTAATCCCAATTCTCAAAGTGTAAACACTGCATACGTTGGAAGGGAACAGTTTGCTCATAATTCAAGCAAGTTGTCCGATGTCCAGCCTCTACTTCAGTCATCCGGGTTTACACCTCCTCTATATGCCTCGGCAGCAGCTTATATGACCTCTGTAAATCCGTATTACACTAATATGCAAGCCTCAGGCACATATGCTCCTCAATATGTTGGTGGATACACTTTAAATCCCCCTGCTATTCATTCATATATTTCTTCGTACCCTCCTCATGGTGCTGTGCCATTTGTTGTTGATGGGGCTTCTAGTTCTAGTTATGCCCCGCTAACACCAGGGGTTTCGACCGGGGGTAGTATTTCACATGGAGCTGAAATGGTACAAGCAAACAAGTACCTTGAGCAATTTGGGTATCATGTACAGCCTTCTTTTGGTGATCCTATTTACATGCAATATAATCAGCAAGCTTTTGTAGAGGGATTTGGTATTTCTGGTCAATTTGACCCACATGCACCTAGAGCAAGTGGTGTTAACCAAATGAACCCTTATGATGCACAAAAAAGGCCTGGTACTGGTGCTTATTTGGATGATAAAAAATTACATGAACAGAGAACTGGTGCTAATATGAACTCAAGAAGAGGTGGATTATCAGTTCCTAGTTATTTTGGACATATGCCAAACACAGGCTTTGTAATGCAGTATCCAAGTTCACCACTTTCTAGTCCAGTTTTGTCTGGATATCCAGAAGGAAGTCCTGGCCTTTCAGGAGGTAGAAATGAAATGAAACCTTTCTCAGCATCTGGTAGAAATGGCGGCATGTTATCTGGATGGCATGGTCCAAGGTCTTTTGAGAGTGCTCAAGACCCCAAGATTGTTAACTTCCTTGAAGAGTTGAAATCTGGCAAAGGTCGCAGATTTGAGCTATCCGATATTATTGGACATATCGTTGAATTTAGGCAAGTAGTTTTCTCAGCTATCTTTCCATCTATCTAATTGACCAAATTCTTGGTTTTGGAAATTAAGTTCACTGTCTTTTACCTCCAGCGCTGATCAGCATGGAAGTCGATTTATACAACAGAAGTTGGAAAATTGTGGTGTTGAAGAGAAGGCATTGGTGTTCAAAGAGGTTCTTCCACATGCTTCTAAATTAATGACTGATGTATTCGGTAACTATGTAATACAGAAGGTGAGTTTTTGGAAGAGATGTATATTGTCGTTAATTTTTAAGTACCTTAGACTTGCCTCCAAATCTGTTTTGAATTAATTTCTCCTTCTCTTGTGTTCAGTTTTTTGAGTATGGAAATCCTGAACAGAGGAAGGAACTTGCAGATAAACTTGGTGGTCAGATACTGCCTTTGAGTCTGCAGATGTATGGCTGTCGTGTAATCCAGAAGGTATGTAATTCAAAATGGCTCAACGTAGCTTCATGATATTATTGTACATTTATTTCACCGGCATGCTTGATAAGTCATGACTATTGCAATCTGTGTAGAATTTAGATGTTGAGCATGGATTAAGTCTGTATGACTGTTTCTGTTTTTGAATCAGTGTCTTCATATAATTTGAAATTCAGAACTATTGATGCTCTGTCCATATTCACTGCCTAATTTGACATTCAGAACTATTGACAATCTGAAAATGGATTGTCTGACCTGATTTGTCTTTTAATACAACCACTAGCACCTCCGAGGAAGAGTTTATAAAATGTGAAGTTGTAAATTTACTTTTATAGCCAAGTTGTAAGTATTAACAAGGCCAATCTGTTCATAGAGTGGTAGACACTGCTATTATTATTACTCATGAAATTATTTGTGAAAGTTAGATATGAGGAAGCTTTTTTATGTTATTAAAAAAATTATGGTTGTGGGCTTGTTGTAGAAAGAAACTGTTGATATTATATATATATATATAGTCCCACATCGATTATATCATGTAATTAGTTGTAATCTCTCTTATATATAATAAAGTCTCCGTAGTGCTTTCAAGACACACGGTTTAACATAAATGTCTCTTAGTCTCTCCTAATTCACCGCACCGTCGTTTACTAAAGTTCCGCTTATCCCATGTGAAAAACTAACCGGATCAGCCAACTATAACATATGAGCTTGTGCTGTCGAGATGTGGTTTAACGGTCAGAGATATGAAGAGCATCTAACCACCCAATTGAGTAACGTTGCAGCTGCCAAACTCGCTAAATGGAAGAAAACTGATGCCTCTTTGTGTACTGTGTTGTGGTTTTCCATAGCACCTTACCTCCAAGCACAGTACCAAGCATTCTCCACTTGCTATGAGGTGTGGCAAAAGGCCAAGAAAGTCTTTTCCAACGACGTTCATTCTATATACAGTGTCATCCACAAACTCAACACACTGAAGTTGGAAAATATGGATGTGCAAGCTTATCTGAGTAAGCTTGATGCCTTGAAAGCAAGTTACGCAACCCTCACGCCTTACGCAAAAGATGCAACAGCTCATGCCGAACAACAGAGTAAATATTTCATGGTCATGGCACTTAAAGGACTACCATCAGAACTTGAATTTGTTCGTAACCAAATTTTATCAGGTACTATTATTCCTAACTATGATACAGTTAGTGAACAATTATTGTGCTTGGCTACACCTCATGTGTTTGGCCAGGTTTCCCCTCCATCTATTGCTATTCCAACATTAGGTGACACTGCTGCTCTTGCATCTCTTAGCAACAATCAGATTCGCCTTCGAGGAGGGCCATCCAACTCCAAACCTCGTCCTAAGTGTGACCATTGTAACCGGCTTGGACACACTATCGATCGTTGCTGGAAGTTGCATAGAAAACCTTCAAGGCAGGTAAATGTAGCTCAAATTGATAACCCAGACACTATACAGACTACACCTTCTCTTCAGAACCCTACGCCAAGCTACACAGATTTTCTCAGGTGGTGTCAGATTAACCAGACCTCTGTTCCACAGCTTCGATTGCACACACTGGTAATTCATCTGTTTGCGTGTCTCTCAATCATCTCCTCTTGGTCCTTGGGTCCTCGACTCTGGTGTGTCGGGTCATGTTACCGGTAATAAAAATCTTTTCTCTTTCCTTTCTACCTCTGGTTTCTTACCGAGTATAACTTCTGCAAATGGTTCTCAAACCCGATCCCAAGGGATCGATACTGTTCAAATTCTACCATCTCTCTGTGTTACTTCTGTACTATATGTACCTAATTGCCCATTTAATCTACTGTCAGTCAGTCGTTTAACTCGTTCCCTTAATTGTTCTATCACTTTTACTAATAGTGATGTTATTCTGCAGGATCGGAGTTCGGGACAGACGATTGACGTCGGATGTGATTCTCAAGGCCTCTACTACTTCTCTATGCCATCTACCACATGCTCCACCACAAATACTCCACTCATTATACATGCGTAGTTAGGTCATCCAGGTCTTCCCAAGCTACAAAAGTTGGTGCCCAGTTTATCTAAATTATCCACTTTACATTGTGAGTCTTGTCAGTTAGGGAAACATACTGGTAGTCACTTTCCCGATCGAGTCAATAAACGAGTTGCGTCCCCTTTTGCTTTAGTTCACTCCGATGTTTGGGGTCCATCACGTACCGTGTCTACTTTTGAGTCTAGGTATTTTGTAACATTTATTGATGATTTTTCACGTTGCACGTGGTTATTTTTAATGAAAAATAGATCTGAATTGTTTTCTATTTTTGAACAATTTTATCGAGAAATAAGAACGCAATTTGGTTTGCCAATTCGTACCTTAAGAAGTGACAATGCACGAGAATATTTATCCCAACAATTTCAAACTTTTATGTCATCCAATGGTATTCTGCACCAAACATCTTGCCTCATACACCTCAACAAACGGGTAGCCGAACGCAAAACCGCATCTCGTAGAAACCACTTAGACTTTACTTCTCCATGGTAATGTCCCTCTCAGATTTTGGGGGATGCTGTTCTCACGGCGTGTTACCTCGTAAATCGCATGCCCTCATCTGTCCTTAATAATAAAATCCCTCATTTAATCCTGTTCCCAAACTCTCCTCTTCACCCAATTCCTCCTCGAGTCTTGGTCCACTGCTGTGCATAATCTCTCCCGGTCTTGACAAACTATCACCGATCACTAAAGTGTGTCTTTCTTGGTTATCATCGATCCCAAAGGGTTATCGCTACTCACACTGCAACGATACCTGATATCGGCCGATGTTACCTTCTTCGAGTCTGTGCCATATTTTGCGTCCACCCAAGTCACTCCGGAACCCCTTCAGGAAAGTACTCCAACACCTCTTCCGGAAGTCCCATTTCCCAGTATCCCCCATCATTCTAGGGAACCTGTCCCACGAGAAACCCCTATGGTTAACCCCCCCACTTCTCGCCCACTTCAAACATATCATGGTCGTCAACCAACGTGTCTCATACCTGTCCCTGAGGTTGTACATGCCCCTGAGGTCATACCTGTCCCTGAGGTAATACCTGTTCCTGAGGTCATTGCAGACTCTCCTCCGACGCTATCACCATCACCGGATTTGATCCTGCAACCTGAGTCTGATCTTCCGATTGCCCTTCGCAAAGGTACACGTAAAACACGAAATCCTTCTCCACATTATATTGATTTATGTTATCATCGTCTTTCCCCGTTGCAATATACTTGTTTGTCTTCTTTGTCTTCTGTTTCTATTCCTAAATCTCCAGGTGAAGCATTATCTCACCCTGAGTGGAGGCAAGCAATGATTGATAAAATGTGTGCTCTTCAAAGCAGTGGTACCTGAGAACTGGTTCCTCTACCCACTGAAAAATCTTTAGTAGGTTGTCGTTGGCTTTATACAGTGAAGGTTGGTCCAGATGGTAAGATTGATCGTTTTAAAGCTCACTTGGTAGCCAAAGGATACACTCAGATTTTTGGATTGGATTATAGTGATACCTTCTCGCCTGTAGCCAAGATGGCGTCTGTTAGACTTCTTCTAGCCATTGCAGTCATTCGACATTGGCCTCTTCATCAACTTGACATCAAAAATGCATTTTTACATGGTGATCTTGAAGAGGAAGTATATATGGAGCAACCACCTGGGTTTGTTGCTCAGGGGGAGTCATCGAATATGGTTTGTAGGCTACACAGGTCTCTTTATGGTCTTAAGCAATCTCCGAGAGTTTGGTTTGGCAGATTTAGCACTGTAGTACAACAATTTGGTATGGTCCGTAGTGAAGCTGATCATTCTGTCTTTTATTGTCACTCAGTCCAAGAGTGTATTTATCTTATTGTGTATGTAGATGATATTGTCATAACTGGTAGTGATGAGCCGGGAATACTCCAGTTGAAACAACATCTTTCGAATCAATTTCAGACAAAAGATCTTGGTAAACTCCGGTATTTCTTGGGAATTGAGGTGGCCCAATCTAAAGATGGTTTGGTGATTTCTCAGTGGAAATATGCTATGGATATTTTGGAAGAAACAGGTTTTTTGAACACTAAACCAGCTGATACTCCTATGGACCCAAGTGTCAAACTACTACCCATTCGGGGGGAGCCTCTGTCAGACTCGGGAAGATATAGGAGATTGGTTGGAAAGTTAAATTATCTCACAATCACTCGTCCAGACATTTCTTTTGCAATCAGTGTGGTAAGCCAGTTCTTAAATTCCCCTTGTCAGGAACACATGGATGCTGTTATCCGGATTCTAAGATACATCAAATGTGCTCCAGGAAAAGATTTAGTGTATGAAGATAAATGACATACTCAAATAGTTGGATACTCTGATGTTGATTAGGCAGGGTCACCAATTGATAGACGATCCACCTCTGGGTATTGTGTACTTGTTGGAGGAAACCTTATACCCTGGAAAAGTAAGAAACAAAATGTAGTTGCAAGATCAAGCGCCGAGGCAGAGTATAGAGCCATGGCAATGGCAACATGTGAACTCATTTGGTTAAAACAGTTGCTCAAAGAACTTAAAATTGAAGAAGCAAGATCAATGACACTTGTATGTGATAATCAAGCTGCATTGCACATTGCTTCAAATCCAGTCTTACATGAGAGGACCAAACATATTGAGATAGACAGTCACTTTGTCAGAGAGAAGATTGAATCTGGTGACATCGTCACAAGTTTTGTCAACTCTAATGATCAATTGGCAGATGTGTTTACAAAATCTCTGCGAAGTCCCAGAATTAATTATATATGTGGCAAGCTTGGTGCATTTGACTTATATGCTCCAGCTTGAGGGGGAGTGTTGATATTTCAAGACACACGGTTTAACCTAAATGTCTCTTAGTCTCTCCTAATTCAATAGAAACAAAGAAAAGATGAAATGTAGACTTGATCAAGTTGAGTAAAATGCTTATGTCTGCAGTTTAGTTGCATAAAATAGAAAAAGCACAAATGCTGATAATCCTATATGTTAAAGGGGTTTGTAGAGATTACCTGCAGTCAACCCAAGCTGCAGATGGTGGGCTGATTTGGTTTTGCAGGTTGGGTTGGGTCGGATCTGAAATCACCCAACCCACACTAAATGACTTGTCATGCTAAATTTCCCCCTTTTTGTTTCTTATGGTATACCACTCAACTGTTACTAACAAATGATAATATAAGTGGAACTGTTGTGGAGCTATGTTGTTCCACTTACATACTTTCTACTACATAATAAATGGAATGATGTCATCCCACAATCCTACATATGAAAAGCAAAAATAAGGCTAACTTGGAATGATATTATAAGTAGAACTTCATGGAGCTATTTTGTTCCAAATTACATACTTTCTACTACATAATAAGTGGAATGATGTCATCCCACAACCCTACGTATGAAAAGTAAAAATAAGGCTAACTTGGAATGATATTGTTTAAATTTTGGAAACAAACATATTGGTGCTGGAGAATACATTGTTTTCCACCTGTTGCCCCTGTCTGTGTAGGTTAGGTTGCAGTTTTTTTTGCCTCGATCCACGCATGCAGTTTTGTACTCAATTTATGAGGGAAAGTTTTATTGTGATCACGGGAGGCTTAGATCAATTGCACTTTGTACTTAAGTTATGCTATTAAGCCATATATACCTTTGAAATTTATAGTTCTGTTGAAGAATGCCTAGTTGCATAATTCAGAGTTGGTGGTCTACTTTTCTATTCTTTGTTTTCTATTAAATTGCGATTGTTTGGTAGTGAATAAAGTTGAAAATAGAGCAGAGTCTTGGTTAAAAAATAAGTATTCTATTGAAAGTAGACAGTGTTTTTATATTTGTTTTATGTCCATGCAGGCACTCGAGGTTATTGAGCATGAACAGAAAGCTCAGCTTGTTCGTGAGCTAGATGGAAATATCATGAGATGTGTTCGGGATCAAAATGGGAATCATGTAATACAGAAATGCATTGAATCTATACCCACCCAAAAAATTGGCTTTATACTATCTGCATTTCGTGGTCAAGTTGCTAATTTATCAATGCATCCTTATGGTTGTCGAGTCATCCAGGTATAGTTAATGCATTCCCTTTCCCGTAAAGAAGCTTCTTTTTGTGTCATACATTAAGAATGAATAATGTTTCTTGCAGAGAATTCTGGAGCATTGTACAGATGAGGTTCAGTGTCAGTTTATTGTGGATGAAATATTGGAGTCAGTTTGTTCTCTTGCTCAGGACCAGTATGGTAATTATGTTACCCAGGTTAGTTGCTGGCTCTTCTCTGTCATACTTTGGTTATTAGTTTCTGGTGTTTCGGGTGCATATTAGAAAGAAATGAATAGTTGGAGGCAGATATGCATGTGATGTCAATTCTATCTGTAGCTTATGGTTACAAGTCACCCTACCCTATGAAATTGTAGTGACTGTAAAAATCATGATTTGTGATAGTTTCAGGCTCTCAGCTGTCACTTATATTTTGATTTTAAATATTTTTCATTTTATTTCTTTCAATTGTTCTTTCCATTAATTTCTTTCGAAGCACTCTCAAATCTTTTGTTAGTCGAATATCTTTTCAAGACTTTTGTTCCCAAATTTAATCATCACAAGGAGTTTTGCCTACAAAAGATTGCTTATAATTGACACAAGTCTAGTTATTTTTGGTCACAGCTTATAAGAGCAAACAAAACCTTTTTAAGAAACTTCATTATCTAACTTATATAAATGAAAGTTTTGGAGTCGGCCGTTCCATGCCCAAGATTTGAAATCCTAGATTTTATGTTGTTTTCTATAGCAAATCTCTTCATTTTATCTGGGTTTGGGACTTTATTTGCTGTAATGATTGATAACAAACTTTCTTCCCTCCGGTGCGCGCGCACACACACACAAAGTGTATTCTGCCTTTGGAAATCTTTGTAATCCTTTTTGTCTTATATATAAAAAAACCATTGGTGGGAATTAAACATAATATAGTCCTGAGTTTGATGTTGCATGGCCGAAAGGGAATTTGAGGTCCCCCCTCCCTATCCTCGGCATTTTCATGTGAGAATATTGTGTTTTGTTTACTATTCATTCATGAATTTCCACAATGTTTGATTTGATGTAGATTAATTCTGGGTTCAAATGGCTAATCTAACCAACTACTTTTAACTCTGGATCTTGTTGTGGTTTGCTGCCCTTTCATATGCCAATTTTTTTCAAAAGATTACTTAAGTTACAGTAATTTCCTTATGTCATCACAGCATGTGTTGGAGAGAGGAAAATCTCAAGAAAGGAGCCAAATAATCAGCAAGCTGTCAGGACATGTTGTTCAATTGAGCCAACATAAGTTTGCTTCGAATGTTGTGGAGAAATGTCTGGAGTATGGTGATCCCTCTGAACGGGAATTGTTTATTGTAGAGATTATTGGGCATGATGGGCAAAATGAAAATTTATTGGTAAGTTCAAACTCAGTAATGCTAATTACAGGCTAATTATTGTTCATAATTTCTACTTCCTAACTTTGAAATATGTTGTTAATAATTTAGCAGGACTTAGAAGAATGTATTTATGGTAAAAATAATTGAAAATGTGTTATATTGTTATAATGAAGACATTAAGAGGCATGCACTGCCAGTATGAATCAATTTTAGATTGACAGCTGAGGAAAACCTATTCTTCATATCATTAATTTTAAGATTCAGTTACAAGAAAGGATGACATATCAGAATGATGGATTCTTATGGAATGAATGTTCGAAGTTGATTTACATTGGCAGTGCATTCCCTTTAAACTATATAAATGAAGTTTATTTAATGTACCATGTGTCAGTTATTGCACAAACTTCTGGAACTTTCTTCAAATAAAAGCCTTCAGTTTTCGAATTCCCCTGTTGTTGCTCTTTATAATCACGATGTCCCTATAATGAACAGTTAATTAGAAAGTTGAATGTTGAGATTTTCTCAACTTTATGATTTATTATTAATGTGATGTATTTTATAACATAATCAACCATTGATTTTTAGATCAACGATCATTGCTGCACTTTATCTTCTAAAATGCAGTCCCTCATTCTAGAGGAGCTAATTTATTCACCGAATTCCCAAAACTAGGATTTTTAGGCTATATAAAAACATCGTTAATCAGCACAACTTACCATACTAGTTAGGTACTAAATGAACAAGAGTATTACCGTGAATTTGCTACCGGGTATGGGTTTGCATCATAGTACATTTTATAAATGAAAGTATGGGGAAAAACTCTTTAGTATCATACTCAGACCTTAATCATCGTCATCCCAGTCAGGTAAATATCTAATGTTGGTAACATACATTCTTTGATATCTAATGTTGGTAACATACTAACATAGATTCTTTGATATTTAATGCTTGGTATCTTAAGGTTGAAATCTCTTTAGCATTAAATGTAGTGTGAATAATGCTTGGCATCTTTGGATTTTTACTCTATTTTACTTGACCATATTTTGATTTTCATTGTAGACGATGATGAAAGACCAATTTGCTAACTACGTGATCCAGAAGGTTATTGACATATGTTCTGATAATCAGCGTGCAATGTTACTCTCTCACATTAGAGTCCATTCTAATGCTTTGAAGAAATATACTTACGGAAAACACATTGTGGCTCGTTTGGAACATCAATTTGGGGGTATGTTCCTCTTGTACCCTGTTTTAAAACTTTATTACATTGGCAAAGTTAACATTAAATGTTGCTACTACCTAAAATACCTTAAAGATTTAATGACTGAGTTTGCTTAGTTGAATCCTAATGAAGGCTACTGCACACTGGTCTGATGCAAAACAAAGGAGGAGGAAAATAAAATGTTAAATTTTACTGATTTTAAACCTGTTAAGAAATGTGGTTGGGCCTAACCCAATCCTACAAACGGCTTGTAGGATGAGAATTGTCCCCACTTATAAGGACATATGTTCAGGCCATATGTTGTCCGATGTGAGACACTTAACAGTAACTAACAATTAGGTTTCTTCTGTCTTCTATTGTGTTTTTCAAAATATTACAACTAATATTACCCATTGGATTAATCTTATAGTTAGGAGTTTTTAAATAGAAACTAATCTACCAAGACAAATAAAGCACTAGTAACATACTATTTTTGCATGCAGAGAATCAAACACCCAGTTCATGATGAGATTCTAGAGGAAACATGAATCACCGGCAGTGCGGCAGTGGCATGCCAACCCCACTTTGCTGATCTCCGATCGCCGGAAATAGCTGAAAACATTGATCTTTGGTCTTGCCAATGAATATACTGTTATTTTCTATTCCTGTGATTTCATAACTGCACCTTGATAGCTTCAGGAGACATTAGTATATATACATGTACACTGTAAAACCTAATGTAATTATGTCATTCAAATAATTGATTGGAAATGTTTGAGTATAATTTATTTAGAAAAAAACCTTAATGTAAACTTTACTGAATCTTACATACTTAATGTGTGGTTGGTTTTCCTAAAGTTCTGAACTCAATTCATTGTTATATGAACACATGTTTTCTAGTTCTAGTTACGTATCTTTCTAACTGTAAATGCCTTATATTGAACGGTTAGGTTTATTTATTGACTACGTTTGTCAGAAGTGTGAATAAGAATTTTTATTTTCAACGAAAGTAACGCATATGGTTTTACAGTGGGAAAATAATGATAGAGAAATAAAAGTGAAAATAAGTTTTTGATAATAATAATTTAACGAGTGAGGGAAGGCAAATATCTTTCGTTAAACAGTTTTTGCAAATATAAGAGCCTAATTTTTGTTGATATTTCATATCTTAATTTATCATCACAATCATCCGTTTTGTATTAACCAGTGTGATACTCGTGCGTCGTACAGGTATCTGTTGGTATTTGGTTATTTTGTTCAATAGTGATGTTATTCAAAATTTAAAAATGTAGAATGTATGAAGCAAGAGTATATGGTACATAAAATTTGACAAACATATAAAAATATATTTTAATAAAATATATAATATAATATGAATTTATTTTTAACTGATTAAATATGGCATGTCATAAATACGTTCACATTCAAATAACATTTGTAATTTATTCTCGTTTATAATAATAATTGTCTCTAACAATAAATTTTTCCTTTTTAAATATATTTAAAGATTAAAATAATTATGAGATATCTTTCTTCTTTATTTAAACAAATCATAAACTATTATTATTAAAAAAAATTATTAAATAAAAACAAAAGTCATTAAACATATAGTAAACACTCATAGATTAATAATATGCACCGACTTTTAAGCATTGATCCGTACTTATAATAAACCAATAAAAATTTAAAAGATGTACATTAAAATGAACTGTTTAAATCTTAAATTTCATACATACGGTCACATATATCCGTGAATCCATTTTATGTATTCAATTGGTTAACATTCATATATTTATAATATATATTCATGCGTTTTTTCCACTTATAAAAATATTTCTAATTTATTCCTGTTTCTAAAAATTATTGTAATTTACTTTCGTTTATAAATGTAATTGTATAATTATTTAGACTTTTTTCCGTTTATAAGTGTTAAAAATATTTTAACTTATTCATGTTAAAAACAATTGCATCAATAATTGAATTTTTTTCGTTTATACAAATATTTGTAACTTATTCTTGTTTATAAAAGTTATTGTAATTTATTTTTGTTTCTATAAATAATTATATCAACACATAGATTTTTTCTAGTATCGTCTTAAATTTATTTATTCTATAGTAATAAATATGTATCTCATAAGTTTTTACCTTTTCTCATTAATTTTTTATAATTATCATTTACCATTAAATTTGATGAATACAATTTAACATTTTTTTGTCATGATTACAATTATATAAAGTTAATTTAAAAAAATTCTGCTATATTTTAGTTATTTCATAAGTCTAAAATAATTACTATTTCCGAATTGATTTTATTTTGTTTTATTAACATTTCTTTAAATATTTAAATAATTTTAAAATATATTTTATTTCAAATAAGGAACTAACTAATTACAAACTAATTTTTATTCTTATGTTTTTATAATGATAAATTAAATATTTAACTTTGGAATAAAAAAGAGGTTCTAATTTATAGTAAGAAAGTATTCATGGTTTTTACCGATACTTTAGTCCTTTAGTTTAATATTTATTAAAAATACGCGATTTATTTCTTTAGTCCTTATTATATCATATTTACAATTTTTACAAACCTACGATATAGGACAACTACTCGTCAAATTTTAATTCTAAATAAATATCTACACTTCATGGTATCTTGAAATACGACATGTAATTGAATATAGATCTTTTAACATTAATGATTAAATATTCATTTATACTTATAATTTAACAAATAATTACAAATGACAATTTAATATATAATTAAATTTGTAATTTAACAAAAATAGGGTATAAACATATTACATAAACTAAAAAAGACGACTAATAATTTAACATTTAATATATATATATATATATATATATATATATATATATATATATATATATATATATATATATATTGAATAAAAGAGATAACTTAAAAATATTTATTTTATCGATCTAAATTGACTTATAAAAAACTAAAAATAAACTTTGATATTAAATTAAAATTAAGAAATAAATAATAATTATGATGAATTATTTAATTTTCAATTCAATAACAATGTTTTCACTCAATAATATATTTTAAATAATAATTTAATTTTCTAATGAATTAATTAAATATATTTTTATGTATTATTACCATATTTGTTTTTAAAGATATAATAAAAGTGAAACGAAAAAAGATAAATAGGTTGACATGTTATGTTAATTTGTTTTTGCTTGAACAAAAGCAAAAGAGACATTTTCAATAATAAAAATAAATAAAACATTATTTAAAAAAGTATATATAAATTCATGTACTCTAATAATAAAGATTCATTATTGTTATTTTATAGAAAATAATTAAATCAGTAATAATAATAGTAGTGATAATTGAATTATAATGATTTTGTTTAAGATATACTCTTAAGAATAATAATAAATCTTTAATAAAAAATATATGGTAATTAATTTCGAGTCACATTTCCATTAAAATTTTATCTATTTTTCTAAAAAATAATTTAAAATTTTCAAATTCAAATTATTGGATTATCATTATCCTAAAAAAATAATAAAAATATCATAATAATTGAGAAAGTTTTTAGTAAAAAGCACTATTAATATTACTTAAGTTAGTGTATGTAAATGTAAATATTCTACTTATCATTTTCAAACATTATTTTATAATTGCATAGCATAGCTCATCCAATATTTTTCCATGAGTTGTTACATTGTAAAATAAACTCCCCACACCCATATTTTTTAATTTTTAATATTATATGATAATGATATCTTACATTATAGACTTTTTAAATTATCAAAATCCTCTATGGCAAAAACCAAACTTATACTGACCTCTTATCCCTTCACATAAGCACTAACCTTTCAAGTATAAATTATGGTATCATAAAAAATATTATCAGAGTTCATGCATTTCAACTTTCAATGTACAAAGAAACATTGGTGCTACTCGATTAATCACCTCACAATTCAATGAAGTAATTTCAAGCGGAATATCTAACATTTTGAAACAAAGGAAACTATTGGTGCTACTCGATTAATCACCTCACAATTAAATGAAGTAATTTCAAGTGGAATATCTAACATTTTGAAACATATGATCTCTTTGTTGAAACATTTATAATAAGAAAAATTTATAAGCAGCATAATATGATGAATTTTATATTTTCTATGTCAGTTTTCACACTCATGCAACATAGTATGATGAATTCTATAATGTAACATACTATGATGAGTTCTATCACAATGGATTTACAGTTACTTCAAACCTTATAGAAAACAAAAAAGAAAATACCCCAACTATTCTTTCAAGGTCAAATAATTAAAATACCCCAACTATTATTGCATAACCTGTTAATAATCAATATATAGAAGGAACAAATAACAAACATCACTTACAAAAATAAAAGTATGCACCGATTGTGATAGGAAGACTCAAAGTTGTAGTCCATATATTGAGTCCAAACTTAATTAGGCACTTATATGATATTTTTTTGGGTAAACAACTTATTAAATACTTATAGCAGAAGTGCTTATGTATAAGCTATTTTTATAACCGAACTTCAGAAAAACAAACCTCATATTTGCAAGGCGTTGACTTTTATAGTTGCTTGATGCCTCTGTCTTCCTTTTTGCTTCAAGCTGACTTATCAATTATGCTCTTAGAATCATTTCCTTTGATACTCCATTTGTCAATATCATTTACACTCCTCTTAACCATCACAGTCACACCATGTATATTTATTCAAAGAAATCCCACAAATATCAAGGTAGAAAAATGTCAAGGTTTAAATATGTACCTGAAACAACATACTTGACCGGCGTTGCAAATCAAAAACTGCCAAACACAACCTCCTCAATTGAAACCCGCAAAAATATTATTAATATAACTTGTAAATTATCAAATAAATAAATAACTCAATGAATTACAATAAATTCATGAAAATAAAAACACCTATGAACAAAATCCTTGAATTTCTCTTCATCCAGAAACTAAAGTATAAGAAAAACAAGCGAAGACATAACGTTGACGCATCTAAACCCGAACTAATCAACAATATCTAGAGCATAGAAACAATGAATTTCACAACATAAACATAAAATATGATTATAGACAAAAATACCAAAATCACTATGGTAAGAATGAGAAAATGCGACGTTAAAGAAACTCAACATGTTGTCAATGTCATTTACACTCCTCTTAACCATCACAGTCACACCTGTAGATTTATTCAAAGAAATCTGATAAATAAGAACAGTGGTAGAAAAATACCAAAGTTTAAATATGCACCTGAAACAACAGACTTGACCGGAAGTTGCAATTCAAAAATTGTCAAACACAACATCCTCGGCTGCAACCTGCAAAAACATTATTAATATAAGTTGTAAATTATCAAATAAATAAATAACTCAATAAATTACAAATCCTCACTATCAACCACAAAACCTATAACAAATCCTCACAACCTGACCTCCCAGACTTTCAACCGCTCTAACACAACAAACATGCACAGAATCAAAAGCGGGAGCAGATCAAAGAAATCAAAGAAGAAGTAAAAGAATAACAGAAAACAAAACGTAATTATACCACACATACTAGTATATAGTAAAACTTCTTATCTTCAGGTTAACTTTGAGTTCAACTATATATTGGTCCACAAGTCCATTTTACGCATGAGCTATACATTTCCTCATAAGTCATTATTTCCCACAACTTTAATTTTCACGTGCACTACTTGACACAACAAAATATCCTTCAGAATTTTTATTCCAAACCAATAACAATACCTATTAACAATATCAAAGCTCAGCATAATGATTTTTTTATTTACCTTTACACCCTCTACTTTCTAAGTTTAGTTGGATGAGGTGTATAAATCAATTGTTTAAAAATCAACAATCTTGCATCACTCTATTGTACTATAATATGCAATTCGAAGACCACACATACATGCACCAATGATAGACTTCTAATGCCTACAATAACATCTATTAAAAACTATATGTAATTTTAACAAAACGATTTTCTAATAGTAAACTTCCAACTAAAATTACACACCATCATTAATGTTTGAAAAATACAACAGCCATTCAAAGTTAACAAACATCTCCAAAATAAACTAAGGCATATATATATATATATATATATATATATATATATATATATATATATATATATATATATATATATATATATATATATATATATATATATATATATATATATATATATATATATATATATATATATATATACATTTAAAACTATTTTTGATGATATTTATTCAACCCACCCATACAAACGCACGAGTATCCCGCTGGATTATAAGTTAAAACATGATACTTAGTCCTTTAACTTAATTGTCAAAGTGTTTGCATTTTCCTACACTACACCAAATGATTCACCAAGACCAGCGCACTGAAGGTAATCATCACCATAGTAACCATTGTCAACAACACTTAAAGAAAATTGTCCATATTAAATCAAAATCTCATTAAAAGTGGTTGATTGTGTTTTATTCCAGATCTTTAAATACATCAAAATTTTATTTATAGTTTCTTTAAAAGATATTTTCAAATTTTAATTCTTTTCTTTTAAGTTTTTGTTGCATGACATGTCAATGGGCAAGAATTTAAAATACTTTTTTAATTTAAATTATTTAATTTTAAATTTTATTAATTTATCTATAACATTCAATTAGTGATATTTTATGGTCTTACTAACGATGTCATGTAAAAAACAATTAAAAACATATCATGTGGACTAAAATCAAAAACCGAAAAATTTAGGAAAAACAAAATTTTAAATATACTTTTAGAAGAATTAAGAATAAATTTAAAACATTGAAAAACTTATTTAACTCAATTGAAAAATATGTTGACATAACATACGTGCAACCTAAAGAGTAGCACGTTTTGAACCCAACACTTGGGTCAATCTTGGTGTATTAAATTTATTTAATTAAGTTTTAAATAATCTTTGGTTACGTAAAGTTGATGTGTTTTTGATTTTTGTAATTTATTTTAGTTAATTTTTCAATGTTAAAAAAAATTTGATTTTAATTTTAAAAATTAAAATTTGTTAGAAAATTTGTAGGAAAATAAATTTTGCTGATTTTAATTTTACATTTATTTTATATCGCATTTACAAATAATCGAAAATACACTTTCGATTCAAATCGAAAATACATTTTTAATTTTTAATAAAATTAAATTTGTTGCCATAATAACAAAAAGTGACATGAATTATTTGAATGCATATGTTTTCTTTGTTAAAAATCGAAAATGAATTTCTAATTTGTATCAGAGGTGTATTTTTGATGTTATTTTTTGTTTTTTAAAAAATGTATCTCAAAAGTCAAAACGAATGAATCGCAAACAATGAAAATGTAAATAAAAAAAATATTTTTAATTTTTCAGAAGTATTTTTAAAATTAATAGACTATTTTTTAGTCTATAAGATAGATTAATAAATTCTCAAAATTTATTCCTAACTCATCATTGTGTGGAAAAGGCTGTGCCAATGAGATTGCGCTAGACGGTGGGTCGGTGCCTTTGGTCATACTTTAAAGATTATCGATCAAAATAAAGTACTTATTTTTTTCAATTCAAATAATCATATAACCATCCAAACGAAAACTATAATATTTGCGCTCGCTGAAATCAGTTTATTTGACTTTAATTTTAGAGAACTCGGTAATGCATTTTATATTTTTCTTAGACAGTGAAAGTCTAAAAACATTTTTAAAAATTAAAATTATATTTTTGATACGTACCGTTTCAAATTACATTTATAAAAAATCTTAAATATATTTATAAATATATTTTTTATTTCTAATAGAAATAAAATTCTTTTGAAAGTAACAAAAAGTGGCATGAGCCACTTGAATGTAGATGTTTTCTTTATTGAAAATCGAAAATATATATCTAGTTTGTAGTAAAAATATATTTTTGATTTTATTTTTAATTTTTTAAAAATATATCTCAAAACAAATATATTTTAATTTTTCGAAAGTATTTTGAAAATTATATATAGTGTTTTTCACACCTATGAAATGAAATAAAAAATTCTCAAATTTTGAAACATTCTTTGATATAGAGGTGGTTGCACTTGTGACTTTGAAAGATTGTGTATTAAACATTAAAAATTATAAAAATTATGTGTCATATGAATCAATGTAATTCTTAGCAAGGGTTTTAACTTTTTAGATGTATTTTATCTTTTTTAATTTTAAATAATCATATCAACTTGTATGATATAGTTAGGTGTCATGCAAATAAATGTCAATGCATCTTCACTATAAACTTAAGAAAACTTGGAAAGAGAATTTGAGAAATGATTAAAAAAACCTACCAAATTACAAAGAAGGAGAATATAACAGATCAAAATTGTTCCTAAAAGATAAACAAAAATTACACGATCACAATGCTTAATAGTTAAAAATGCAATTAAATCTATTTTTGATTATAATTAAATCACAACAAATTTATCAAAATTATTATGAATGATTCTTTATGCTGTAAAGGATTAATTTGGTAAGTTATGTATATAAAAATATTTAAATGATTAATTTGGTAAGTTACGCACATAAAAATATTTAAATATATTTAAAAAATCATTAAATAGAGAATAACAAGGTTGGACCATTTTTGACAGTGTTACTTACTAGTAATTTAGTAGTAACAGGCCTCCAACACAATTTAATGGGCCTTTTCTAGCGGTAAATTGAGAATTTTTCTTGATAACTTCCCAATTTAATATGTCACCTCCAAATTTATCAAAAGACCAAATTATTTAACCAATTTCTATTATTACATTTTATTTTATCAAATTTATGATATAGATTGGATTTTTCAAATTCTTCGAAGATATTAGAAATTTCGAGGCGATATCAAAATTGTGATGAAAATAAGTAAGTTTTACAGTATATTTTGGGAAATTTCCGATATATTGTACTGGAAATTTCATAATTTCTGATATCTTCTACCGGAAATGTTAAAACTTTTGATATTTTTGTAGTGGAAATTTCAAAATTTTCGGTATTATCATTTGCCAATGATACCGAAAATTTTGAAATTTCCGATGCATATTACCATTCCGGAAATTTTTAAATTTCCAATATTTCAATTTTTTAAAAGAACATACTATATTTCTTATATTTTTTAAATTTTTCTTGCAGTGAGGACCAGAGACAGAGATGGATCTATTGTGGGACGGACCACAGATAAAGCCGATGATGTGGCTCAAGCTATTGGTGAGGCGCAGACCTCAGAGTTACGTGTTGGACACGGTCCTCTGACCGATTCTCACCGCAAACCGATGGCTGAATAGCAGACGGTGACGGGGTACCACGCATCTCGCTGACGGACTGGTAGAGCATCCACCACTACTGTTGAGGATCAGACTCCTGCGGTGGAGGATCAGACTCATGTTCCTACAGTGGAGCATGTAGTTGAGGAGCGGGTGGTTGAGGAGAAACCGATGGTTGAGGAGCCGGTGGCGATGGTTGAGAAGCCGGTGGAGGAGGTTGTTGTTGAGGGAGTTGACGTGGTGTCCCATATTGATACATACACCACCACTCATGCATCTGTAGAGCCATCAGTGTATACTAATGGAGGTTTCCCCGAAGGACCTATTGACATATCCGTGTTGATGGGATACGCTGACCATGTCGCTTATAGGATATGCTCAGGCGAGGAATGTAATATTAGTTTCGTTTAAATGCTTAATTTTTATTTGAATTACGCGATTTGATGTATACTAATTTGTTTTAATTTTATTGTTTTGGTATAGGAGCGTCTAGTGTTGAAGGTCGCTTCTCATGGGTCGAAGTTGAAGAACTTCCCCGAGAGTCCGATTCCTGAGTGGACGAGGAAGATAGTTGAGGATTTCTATCTGGAGGACTTTGTTGGATGCTCCTTGACGATGTTGGACGCCTCTATACTATCAGCTTTTGTTGAGAGGTGGCACCCAGAGATATCATCCTTCCATCTTCCATTTGGGGAGATGACAGTGACTTTGGATGATGTGGATGCCCTCTTTCACATTTCGATTGTTGGTCATTTTTCACACCAGTACATAGGGACCGAGAAACGGAGGGGCTCATGGTGATGGATGCTTTGGAGGTTATGAGGTGGAGGTGTTATGCGAGTTTGGTGAGACTCGGGGATTTCTCCTTCATATGTTTTGGTTGAGGAGTACTTATAAGGCGCTTGTGGAGGCAGGGAGGTACGAGGCTGCAGCTAGGGCATACATGCTACTTCTAGTGGCATGTACTCTCTTTGTGGACAAGTATGAAGTTTATATAAATGTTTGGTATTTGTCTCTATTCAGCTCCATTAACACTCTATGTTAGGCTTGCAGAGTGACTACCTTGACGATGTTATACACGACACTTGATGTTGCATTTCGTCTTGAGACCAAGAAGCTTGCTGGTTACCTGAGCTTGTTACAGGTATATTATAATTTAATACATGTTTTTTTAATTGTTAGGTGTATTTATTTGATGGTTTTTATTTATACAGTGTTGGATATACGAGCACTTCCCTCGCACTTGTGAATGGAAGATCCAACATGTTGAGGCTAGAGACCCATATGCAAAGAGCTGGAAGGACAAACATGCCATTCCAAGAGGTTTGATAGAGTACAGGAGGAGGCTGGATGCTCTGACCTTGGATTACTTCATCTGAACACCATATACTATTCACCACCCTCGTCGTTCTTTTAAGGTATCTACTTTATATTCAGGGTATGTCAGATGGGAGAGCCATGTAGTTGGACACTTTCTTGAGAGGTGTCTACGCCAGTATGGTTATATGTAGGGCATCCCATGTCCGGTCCCAGAGGCTCCAACTGATGGCGTTGATCGATGGTTTCAGGGTCATATCATCAGCCCCCTGTGAGATCATTGATACAACCGTTGAGGTTCAGGAGCCTGGGCAGTGCGAGGATGGATACTTGGAGTGGTTCCACAGTGTGTTACACCCTCGAGTCACACCACCGGCTACAACATCTTATGTTCTAGGGCCTTCAAGTACCAGAGATTCTTCTGATCCATCACCACCACCTCCACCTGCTGCAGATGACTATGACAGTCGCACACAGTTCATCTTTGTTCACTTAGATAACCTCATGGGGTTGGTGAACCCTGATGGTGAGGTTTATACTGGTTTAGCTAGGTTGTCTGACGTTTCCCGTGGAGGGCCTATGTAGATTTATTTTTTTATGATTGTATTATATACATAATCTTTTTTTGCTAGTAAATATTTCAATTAGATAAAGAAAACAAAATAACACGAATAAAAAATAAACATAGTTAATAAAATTCAGAATGGAAACAACAAACATAAATAGTACTACAATACATGAAAACTTAGGAACTACCATATGACTCTGGATGCTTCTGACACATCATTATTTCGTCAACAGATCTTCGGATCTGCGCATTCAACTCGATCAGACCTTTAGTTATCCTACAGCGAAATGATTTTCACATGGCCTTCACATCTTCATCATTCTTCAACTCGATTATGTTGTATTTCACCCAACCATCTGTACCAATATAATCCTCCCGAAGCTCGATCTTTGTCACCCTTATGTATCAAAATCGAGCAGCAAACTGTTCAACATTTTTTTCAAGGTGGCAAAGGATTCAGAGCCATCTGGAAGCTTGAATTCAAATGGAGGTTTGTTGTAACACCCTTCTAAAATATCCCGCAAATATATAATAAATTAAGAGTTTAACATGTGTAAAAGGGCATCACAATTCATTAAAATAAAATTCCATATACTGTCATACTTTACTGAAGAACATAATTAAAATATTCATGAAAGAAACATGTTCTACACAGCGGAATTATTCTCAAAACTTGGATAAATTCAAACTAACAAAACTTCAAGGTCAACGCCTTAGTTCACAAAACAATTATCCAAAAACAATCTTAAATTAGACAACAGAGTTCAATTATAACTCTAAACCAAACGTTCCCCAGTGCTACAAGACCAGAGCATGACACTGACACACGAACAAAATAAAAGCATAGCTCTACGAGCCATCCTCAGCAACTCCTAAGCTGCTAAAGCTTCAATCTGAAATCATCAAAGTAAGGGTGAGACTTCATCATAATTAACATACATTATAAATTCATCAAAACAATAAAATTTCACAAGTTGTTAGTCCACCCTATTCAGCATAATCAGATTCATATCACAATTCAAGTCATAACATACATCACACACAATAACAAGATTATAACACTGGAAACCATCCTATCATGTTATAACTCATACAAAATGTGATGCAAGACTCTATGCATGCGGTACTGACAGTGAACTAAATCCACATACTGTTCCATTCTAACTCGGACACAACATTAACATTTATTCCATTCCAACTCAGACATAGATAAAACCTCACCACCCATTCCAACTCGGCAACGAATATTGGCCAACTCACTAATTCCACACAATGGGAATTAACTACCACTCAATATATATGCATGCACATCAACAACATGCATTATTCAACAACAACCATGGATATCACCAATGGCATAAAGATGCAAGCAATTACTCATCAACCAATAATGCCATCATTAACACCAACACATAATAACCATCAATTATTATGAAATTCATGAAATAGCATAAACATGCACATCAATCACAAAACATGATATCAACAACCATATTCAAGCATCAATATGTACCCAATACGACAATTAAACATCATACTAATTCCATACACCAAGTACACTAAGTACAATTATCCACCATTCAGAAAATCCAACGCTTTCCAATATAAAACCGATTAATTATTATTTCCATCTTTTCATAAAATAGATTATTTAATTTAAAGAATATTATCCAAAACAACGATTAAAACGGACTTACGGTTTGAAAGATATGATTTTTCAAAGTTTGGTATTTTTCAAAATGTACTAGTGGTAACCGGTTCCTCCCTGGGAGAACCCGATTGCGACACTATGTAAAAACACGCTCTCTGGAAAATGTACCAGGAACTCGGTTCCTCCCAGAAGGTAACTGGTTCTTGCGTTTAAAAATCGTTTTCTTTGAAAATTTTACACTAGGAACCCGGTTCCTCCCCAGGAGTAACCGGTTCCTCAGACACATAATTTCCTCCTCCTTGGAAATTATACCTGGAATCCAGTTCCTCCCACACAGGAGCCGGTTCCTGCGACCTGCAGTAGCAGAAAACACAGTTTTGACAGCATGTTTGTTTCCCAACTCAATTCCAATCATCCATGTACGACCCAACACAACAATTATCATCCAAATCATCCAATACTCAGTAAAATCATGCCATATAACATATTTCAACCATACACAATGATCCTATAACATTGATTTACTCCAATTCACATAATTTAGCAATTTAGGGTCAACACACACACACACACACACAAACCAAGAGAATCCTAAATTGAGATTCCTAACTACTCAATCCCTTCTATTGATTCCAAAATCCATAAGGCATACTAATTAGGAGAAATCACTCCTTACCTTAGCAATTCTTGAATTCTGGAAATCTTTCGTTCTTCTCTTCCTTCTGCCCCTTCTCACTTTCACGTACGAACAATTTTTCCCAAATGGTTCTCTATTCTCTTCTTATTTTTCCTTATTATTCTATAATGATAATAATAATAAAATAAGGTTAGAGTCTTTTACTCCTCACACCCCTCCTCTACTTTTTACACCCAAAATCAATCTTCTCCTTTTATTTAATTAATTCCAATAATCCCAAAAATGCCAACAATTAAATTTCTAATTAAATAAATAATTAAAAATTTGAATTATTTAATAATCAAAATATTGGGGTGTTAGATTTGTCACTGTTGTAATACACTTTTGCTTTAATCAGAAATTGAGGAAGAGACATTTTGTGAGATGTGTTATCCAATAACCCTAAGACCCCTATTTATACAAATGGTGATACATTCTAGACAGCACATAAGTGTCGGTGCAATTAGGACCATCCAAAAGTGTCGGCAAAATCTCAACCGTTGTAAAAAACTAATATTTAAACATACAGGAGAATTCATTTATAACAAAATTTCCGGTATATCAGAAACTTGAAATATCTGGTATACCAGAAACTAAATTTTTGATATACCAGAACTTATAAATACACTTCCAGAAATTTCGTCGTATCGGAAAATTTGTATTTCTGATATACCAGAATTTTCAAATACACTTCCGAAAATTTCGCAGCACTAGAAATTTGGTAGGGTGTATTGGAAATTTTGTCCGAAAATTCTTTTGTACTTTTTAGGGGTAAAATTGAAATAAAAAATTATGGGGGTGGCAGATTAAATTTGGGGGGAGGCAAGAAAAAACACACTCATTTGGACTTTGATCCCGCACATATTTTGGATTTTTTTCTCAAAGCTTAAAAAAAACGTTTTATCCATTCATAGTCTCATTTTTTGGTTCTTTTAAAAAGAAATTAATTTTCTATCAAATATTTGAAGTTTATATCGGATAATTACAAGTGTCATTTTCTTAATATTTATGTATTTAAATCGGATTATTTTGATAAATGTCCTACATTTAGTGAAATACATGCTTTTTCAAAGACACGTCTTCAGAAACGTTCAGCGGAAAAGTTGATAAAACACCACTTTGCATGATCTTCTTCTTCATGTTAAAGCGAGTAAACATTGCAAAACCTTGAAAACATTCATCTCATTCTCAATCAACTTTTCAACGCTAAAATATCCTTCTTGTATTTCATCACTTTAAAGGAAGCAAAACAAACTCAAATTACAGGTATAAATCATTCATTTGATCCCTTATTCTGTATATCATCAACGGGGAAGGACCCAAAGTTTTTATGTTGTGGGGGCAAGCCAGTCTTAAAAAAAAAATTTTTTGTGAAAAATATATATTAAAAAAGTTTATAAATTTATAATATTTAAATATAAAAAATAATATTAAATACACATATATTAATTTTTGAGATATTATAAAATATTGAATACATTTATATAAATTAGTGTATTAGTAAAACACTTTACCACATAACCAATTATTTGTTTGCATTGTTTATATGTATTGGTCTTTATAATTGTGGTTGTAATAGTATTTAATATACTATGCATAATATATAAATATGTATTATTTTTTATGGGAATAAACATATGACTACTAAACTTTTATGTAAAAAATCAAATATTATGAGACTCAATTTTGATAAAAACTATTAGTAACAAAAAGTAAAATACTATTGAAATAAAAAAATTTGTCAATTCGAATAATAATTAATTTAATCATTAAAGAATTATAAAGTTCAAATAATTCCAAAATAATTATTAGTAAAAGATGCAGGCTCAATTAACAATTAATTATTTCAACACTATACAAATTGAATTGTGAATTAAGAATGCAAATATTTTGTGAGAAACTCAAATGTGCATGCAATGAAATGAGGCCAGGTAAATCAATTTAAAAATAAAAACTAAGGGTGAAATTTGGGATGTGACAATAACATATTTGAAATTACCGACCTTTCGCCATCTTTCCCCATAATCACAACATCTCCAATACCTTCAGACGCTAGACTATTGTCATTTGCAAGTTTTACCATCTTCTTCATCGAGGGTTTTATATTGACAAATTAATATTTCCTTCCAGACATGTGTGATGAGCATCCTAAAATCCAAGTATTATTGGTCCTTAAACTTTTCTTTATCTCTTGTTGTGACCATCAGTAACATCTCTTCTTCTTCATACTTTGCAAACTTTACATCACATTCTTGATGCTTTCGCTTCTCCGGACAATCACTTGAATATTGGCCATATTTCTGGCAATTGTAACATTAAATGTGACTCTTGTCATGCTTTCGGCCACCACCCATTCCTCTATTTGCAACACCACCTCTTTGGTTGCCTTGGTATGGTTTTCTCTGATTCAATATGTGTTTTTTGCGTTGGTTTTCTCTATCAGACAAATTGTTGTAGCCACCTCTACCTTTCTTGTCGAACCACTTTTCTTTGTCTTTCTTATCTTTTTCTGATTGAGCCTGTAGAGCCACATCAATCTTCGATTTACCTTCATCTCTTTCAGCCATTCTTTGTTCATGAGATTCAATCATCCCTTGAAGCTCTTCCTTCGATAGATTTGACATATCCTTCAACTTTTCTATTGCAGCTACCACATGATCAAACTTTGGAGCCAAATATCCCAGGATCTTCGAAACAACAACTCTTGTTGTTTACGTCTCTCCACAAGTCTTGATTTGATTCACTAGTTTTGTAATCCTAGTGAAGAAATCAACTATACTTTTACAATCACTCTATTTAATTGTATGATAACATTAGTTTGTCGAGTGTTAATAACTGATTGAGAAAAATTATTTAATTTTTATAATTATATCGATGATTTTATTTGGTGTTGTTATGTGATTAACAATAAATGATGTTTTGTATACATAAATTTGGTTGTATGTGGTGTGTGAATATTTGAGTTGTGTAATGCTTGTTTGTGAATATGCATAATTGTTGTTATAGTGGTACTATTGTTTAAGGGGGAACTACGTTGTTGTAAGCTATTTATGTTATGATGTTGTTTATGAAATATTGTATGATTTATTATTGTGATCATTATGTTTGCACAATGAGTTGATTCAATTGTGTGTGATTTTGTGAAGTTGCTTAATGTTTGCATGAAATACATATTATTGATGCTTAATGGATAATCATGTAGAAGCACATAATTGTTGTTGTTTATGTTTCAAAAGGGGGTTGTAAGCATGTTTGTTATTGTGTTGGTGTATAGTAGTTCAAGTAGGGGGTTATTGTCGTTGGGTCAATGAGTATTTGGTTTATTGTTAAGAGGGAACTTTAAACCTTAATTTATTGTTTCATGGGCATGTTTTGACATGCATTCATGATGTCATTATTTTTAATGAAAGAGAAAATTTGCAATTCGAGCAGGGTGGATTGGTGACTTGTCCTGAATCTGAGCATGGTGGATTTGGGGTTAGAGCAAGGTGAACTCTGTTACTGAGTGAACCAATTGTTGATGATATGGTACCACATGCATATGAGTCTAGTTTAATATTTTGAGTCTCATTGCATAATTTAAATGATGAATGTGTGTATGTTTCAAGTATGTTGATGGATTAGTTGTGAGAATAATATTATGTGAATGTTGTGCTATATGTGTAGATTTTTGTGATTCTACCTTGCAGCTTATGTCATTTATCTTATTGATGTGAATTTCACCCATCATTTCGCTTTTATGTTATCCACCATGGACATCTTGCAGATAACCAGGATTAGAAGTTGTTATTGTAATTGGAATATAGCTCTTGGAGTTATTTTCATTAGTTTATCTCATTATTAGTGGTTTGATGCTCTGATTCTATAACTTCGGGGTAGAGAATGCTTGTTTTGCTTATTATCTTATTGTTGGAGTTTAATTGATTATTCGATTTATATTTGAAGTTGTTGAGAGTTAAATACGATAATTCATTTCTTTAAAAAAATTATACAATTTGAAGTTTGAAACTAAATGTCCTAAGTTGTGATGTTTTATTAATTTGAAATAAGATAGATATTGCCACAATGATACACTAAGTGAAGTTGAGCGTGCAATGACATGTGTTGTATGATGTTGTTATCTCCGCTACGTGTTTGCTAAATGTTTGAATTATTAAAGGGTTGTCATTGGTGACACCTTAAATTATCGAGTAATTCTTTATATATAAGTTTTTGAGTTTAGGGTGTTACAACAATGGTATGCAAAATAAGTGGCACATACCAACCAAAGACTATAAATTTGAAACAAGATGACACGATATCAAGGACATATGAATGTTCGCTTAAATTCCATATATATCATATGGCAAATGAGACGTGGAAATTTAATGTGATTTCCGATATACATAATCATGCCTTGGATGGCAAGCTAGTCGAGTATTTCATTGTATGTTGCATTGTTCTAGAGGTGATGGAACTTGTTTAGTACATGACATTAAACATAGTGGCGCCAAAAAACATACTCACGTCTTTGAAATGAAAAATACCTCTAAATGTTTCAAATATCAAGAAAATATACAACGTGCGTGCTCGAGACAATAAGGCGGTTTGAGGACCAAAATCTAAGATGCAAAAATTGTTAAAACTTTTGGAATATGACTATCATGTTTCGAGGTACCAAAATAATTATATGTCGAAGCTATTCTATATTTCAAGTGTGTGTGTGTGTGTGTGTGTGTGTGTGTGTGTGTGTGTGTGTCATATATCCAGATTTTCTAAAATATGTTAAGGGTTGGATTCTGGATCAAGTTAAAGAGAATATTGTTTGTGCATAGACCGATCAGGTTAGACACTTTGGAAATACAACAACTAATATAGTTGAATCTGCATATGTTAGGTTGAAGAATTGGTTGGGAAACAATGAAGGTGATTTTTGTCGAGATTGCGACGTCGTGAACCTAATGCTCTAAAACCAATATAATGAGATACAAACATCTTTGGGTCAGAGCATTATTGTGTTAGAACATTGATTCATAAACAACATCCTTTATTCATATTTCATTAGGAACGTACCTCATGCGTCATTGAATTTTATTTTTCACGAAGTCAAGCCAGCGGAAAAATCAAAGTGATGACAACCTGATCCAAGATTGGGTGTGACGAAGGATGATAAATCAAACATATATATCATGACCGAGTGGAAAGTGAACCAAGAGATATTCATGAAAGTTGATGACACCATGAAATTCACATCAAAGAGAAACTTAGGAAGATTGCATATCTAGAAACAACAAACTTGAAACCACCGTTGAAACCAGTTAAAACAAAAGGAACCTCTAAAAGGTAAAACTGACTCAAAGTGACAACCACGAGATAGTCTCCTTCATATTTTTTGACTCACATTTTCCTGATTCTCCTACTCCAAATTCCCAAAAAAAGTGTTTTCAAGGGTGTGCACATTAGTAAACCATGTCATCTACTGTCGCTACCAAAAATCAAATTCGTTGAAGAGATGCCGCTTTTTATGCACAAATACATCGAGCGGATTGTAAATGTTCAAAGTGACGAAATTGTGGTTTTCGAGCCATTTCAGGTTTACTCGATAATAGAGAGAAAGACCAATAATTTATTTGTCATCATCTTATACAAGAGACGATGAGATGATTCATAAGGAATAATACATAAAGTTATACGGGAACAAAGAAAATTACAATATAATTCTCAATGCTATTATTCCTTGTATTACTGGTTCGACTCCATTTGATAAATTTATGGCTTCTAGAAATAGGACATCTTATAACAAGTGCTTATGGTAGTGACTCAACTTTTGATGCATTTTAGTTGCGATTTAACAATGTAACACATTTTTTGTAAGTAACACACTACTTAAAGTTATAAAATTTGGTGGTATTGTTTTGACATTTATTGTTTTTCAAATTCTGCTACGCATAATTAGCATAATTTTGTTCAGCATAATTTTTGGGTGGACTCAGAGTTTCATCTCCAAATACACCTTGTAATAAAAAACAAAATAGGGGACTTTACGAATGTGCATATCCAAATATACCCTTATTTATTTTTTGAAAAAAGATGTATCTCTGAAGTCTTTCCTGAAGATAGGATAAGAAATGTAAGGTCATTATTGATCTACACCTTCTATAAATAGGGTTTCTCATTCCATTTTATTTACAAAAAAAAGAATGAATCGCTATCCACATCTTGCACTTGTGTATTTCAATGGCGCAAATCCCCCACTTTAATTTAGAGTCTTTTAGGGTATACTTTTCGTTGATCTGAAATCCAAATCCCCCACTTTAATTTGGAGAATTGTGAAGACCGAGTATCGTTAACCCTTAATAAACAAAGGGAAGATACATTTTACCATGTTTGAACCGGAGACGAGTGATGATTTGAAGGTAGCGTGGATTATCTTTTATCATTACTCCATAACAGGTCTGATTGAAGTGGATGCAATGATTCAAAGATCAATCGAAGATATTATAAAAATGTTACAATATCCTGAGCCACCTGTTTTTAATAACATGTAATGTTAAATTTATGTAATGTTAAATTTATGTAAGGTTTATCTATGTAATATTTATTTTAGACTTAATTTATGTTGGTTTTTCGTTCTTCGTGTTCCTACTTTGATCTAACAGAGTATATGTATCTTCGAAGCAATCTTTAAAGCATAGGACATCTTCAAATAATTTGTTTTCATAAAATAAAGATTTTTCACCATCTTTGCCTCAGTTGTGAGTGAAAAGATATGTTTGAAAATATATCTTTAAACGCTATGGATATTTTAGTCTTTTCACGGTGATGTGAAAGCTAAGAGTAGAATGAACACTTCCTTTAGAGTGTGATTGGTTGTGAGGTGAAAATGTGAAGAGAGAAAGATGTGAGAAAGAGTGTCACAAGAGAGAAATAAGTGAGAAATATAGTAGATTTGATATATTGTTTGTTATAAAAGAAATATGAGAGAAATAGAAGAGAGAGGGGAGCGTAATTATTTTTTAAAAAAGAAAAAGAATTAATACTACACCATAAATTAGGAAATGAGTATAAATTTAGGATAAAATTGAAAAATTCATATTCTTTTTCATTTCTCTCTAAATATGAGAAGGTTAGAAAAATGGTGGGACCTATAAATTATAAGTCTCTCCTCTCTTGTTCACTACAATCAAGCAAGAGAAGTGCCACTTTTCTCTTCAACATCTCTCTTTAAGTTCTCTCTCTTTAACTTTTGCTATACCAATCAAATTTTTAAGGTATGTTTGGTTCAATTGAAGGGAGGAGAGGGGAGAGATTTTATTTACATATGTGTTTGGTTCAAAATATGAAAGGAGGGGAGCAATTTTATTTACAAATATGTTTGGTTCATAAGAGGAGGGGAAGGGGAGAAGAGGTATTTTAAAACTAATTTACTTTTATATCCTTATAATTTTATCATAAGACTCATAATATTTGTCATTTATAATTCAAACACAAATTCATTGACGAAATATAAATATTCAATCAGAGAACATCATAAAATATTTTATAAAACCGTAACGATTATAATATATAATTTTAAAATCATTATCGAATACAATAAAATCTAACAAAAATTATTATAAACAAAAGTTTTACGATAATTAAAAATTAACATTAAAATATAAAAAATAAAATTAAAAAAATTTAAACACATATAATGATATTAAGATGGAGATATAAAAAATACAAGAATTGTATAAGAAAGATAAATTTTATTTAAATAAAACTTTTAACACATTTAAACAAGTTAAGTTTATATTTTTTTTAAAAAGGTAAATATGTAAATATAATTATAATTCTAATAAAATCTTTCCCCTCTCCTTCAAATCGGAGAAAAGCAAAATGTGGTTCATGAGAGATTTTGATTTCCTTCATTTTCCTTCCGTCCCCTCATAAAATTTAAACCAAACACAAAAACTATTAGATATTCTCTCCCTTCCTCTCTCCTCCCCACTAGTTAGTTCCAACCAAACAGATCCTTATTGTGATCTATCGAATATGTGGTTTAAAAGGTGGCCCACATGCCCTAGCATCGATAGAAAGTGGAATAATGGTTGGAGACAAAAACTCCTTCACAAGCCTCGTACGTACATCTCTCTCACAAGTTCCTTTCTAAGTTGTACACGATTGACCATTATATGGAAGTATTAAATTCTGTGATGCAAACTTCAATTTGGGCATTGTACATTCTAACCTACAACTCCATGTTGTTAAATGCAAGTTAGGACTTTGGACCCATACATCGTGTTTCATTTCTTATACTATTTTTTAATTCTATTTTTAGTAAATTAAGGGTAGGAAGCATTGTCATATTGTATGATATCCGCCTCTTAGACTTTGCTTGCAAAAAAAGATAACAACCGAAGTTTGTTTTTCTCAACAAAGTTAAACTCCAGCTTTTTAAAATGAAGAAAACATTATCTCCATTAGCCGAAGAAATTTCGTTGATAATCTTGTTTCTTTTTTTGTTTTTGTTTAGAGTTGTGTACAACCATGTTTTGTCATTAACTAAATAAGAAGCTACATATATTTCGAAAGAACGAAAAATAAAGAATAGAAATGGTAATAGTACTCCATTTGGCTGGTGGAAAATAATTTTTTTTATAGACAAAATGATAGCTAATCATCAAAATACTTTAATTTATAGACAATATAATAAAGTTTAGATAAAAATAAAAGAGAAATGAATAATAAGTTGCGCAGTTATTTATTTTTGAGAATTTCTACGGTGAAGTTTTAAAAATAATAACTATAAAAAAGTCATTCGAAAATAAATTCAGTGTTACGTAAGGATGTGAAATTCACATTCTTTAGATTAATCTAACAGTGTTTATTTTATATTTTATTTATAATAAATAAACTTTTAATCATCATCTTCAACTTTTAGCCAGGTCACTTCAACCCGATTTCATATTTGTAATACCAACATGAAATTCGGCGATTTTAAATTCATCCTAGAAAAATCACAAATATAATTTACCATACACTTATGAGTTTAACTTTGATTAAAATGGAATAAAATAAAAACTTTCAAAAACTTGCATGTTACATGCTGCAGTAGACTCACGATAGTTTGACACTGACTTAGACTTTACAAAATTGGTAAATCGTCAAATCAACGAATTAATTCAAAAATTATATACCGTTCAAATCAAAAGTTCACCACAATTTAAAATATGTATTCAAAATAGCAAAACAAGTCGTGAATTTGACAAATTGAAGCAAAAAAATAAAGTGAAACTCGAACACAAAGGCGCTCGATCCGACTTGGATATGAGATTTTACGAAAAACTAATTATAAAATTGGATTTGTGGTGAAATTTCGTTTCTAATGGTGTATTCAATTGCTTGAAATTGTTAAGAATAATGATTTTGCCATTTTTGTGTGATTGAGTTCAAGAGAGTTAAAAATCCGAAAATCACTAAATCAACGAATTAATTCACAAACTATATGACGTTGGAGCCAGAATTTTACCACGATTTCAAATATATGTTCAAAGTTGTAAAACAAGCTGTGAATTTGACATTTCGAAGCAAAAAAGTGGCGTACAACTCGAACACAAACACACTCGATCCAGCTTGGTTATGAGATTTTATGAAAACTAATTATAGAATCATGTTCATGGTGAAATTATGCTTCTAATGGTGTATTCATTTGCTTGAAACAACTTGAAATGATTAAGAATCATGATTTTGTCAGTTTTGCATAAGATAAAGATTAAAGATTTTGATCTAAGGTACACGGAGGGTACATAGTAATAGTATACAATGTATAATCCTACATGACATTGATTAGGTCAATACTTAAATTTTTAAATCAACATTACTTTATGATTGGCCAAATTGATGATTTAAAAAAAAAGTTAATTTAGTGACTTCACCTTAGAGTTTTTCTTTATTTTTAGATGACAAAATCAATACTCTTAATATTACATTCATAGACATAAGAGATACAACATTGATATTCATAAGTCTTTGGACTCTCTCTAAAAGATCAATTGTTTCTGGTGTTAGAAAATCAAAATTATCAAACCAAATAATTATTTCCTTCATATGATTAGGTTAGAACATTCTAAGGCCAAAATACAATTTGACAATATCCATGCAGGATCGGAGCAGAATAAGCTCACTCCAAGGATCTCTTAGTTGTTGTAGAAGATGCATTGACTCAACATTTCTGGAAGCTCTTCCCATGGACAATGTAACGCTTCATTTTGCATATGGAATATTTTATTCAATTAATTATGCCTGTTTATGATGTATTTAATTGTTGGTTTTAGTGGTGGGATGTGAATCCTTGAGTTAGGGGCACGGTATTATAATTGTGGGTGGAAGAATAAATTTATAGTTATTTTAATAGGTAAAATAATACTTTTATTATATTAATTGAAATAAGAGGATAATATTTATGATAATTAGAATAAAATAAAGTTGGAGTAAGTAAGAGGAGTGACGGTGTTAAGAGAGATATAAAGATAAATTGAGAGTAAAGAGAGAATAGCCTAATTGGAAAGAAATGGGTTTTGGAATAAAATATTGATTTAGAGAACCTAAGGGTGTCAGAACATGTTTTTGGAAGTTGGAGCAAAAGCGGGAAATTTGATAGAGGGAGAAGAAGGGAAATCAATAGATGTTTACATCAATTGTTAGGATTTCAGTTAAGGGGTGTTCTTCTCTTATGGATGTTAAAATGTCTAGGGTAGATGGATTGATCCTTAACCTCCATAAGATTGGGTGTTCTAAGTCTCGATTCATAATTTTGTATTATAATTGTTGATGTATGGTGGAATTGGTGTGAAATTGTGTACCCTATGTATGCATAAATTCTGTTTTGATGTTGTTGATGATATTATGCCATTAATTGATGTTTTAAGGTTGTGACCTTAAGTGTGTGAATGGTAATTTAGATATGATGAACATGGTTATTGTTGTAATATGTTGTTTATTCGTGAACTCGTGGAGTAAATGATGATTTTGGGATGTTATAACAGTAGAAAATTAAACTTATTCGATAGATTTTTATAAAATAAGTTGTTGGCACGTAAGGTAGTGTTTTAGATAGTTTAAAAACTAATTTTTTTTGGCAAAAACAACAGCGACAGTTCACTCATTCATGATGGAAGTCGACCCCAAACCAACAGAAATGTTTTTTTTCAATTTTGTACATTAAGAGTCGATCCGTACAAGTTGGGAGTCGGCTCCTAACCCTATTTTTCACATAAAATCTTAATTTTCTTGTTTGAAGTGTTTTAAAGATAATACTCATACCTACATCATGGTAATGATTGATATAATAACTGAGTGATAGTCAGGTGTCTAAAGTAGGCATGTTTATGAGGGTGTGTGTGATTGATAAATGACTCATTGAGCTATTGTAACTAAATATTGATGATATAATGAAATAACATGATATATTTATGAATACACATATGTATATGTTGAGTTACTTAAGTTGATGTTTTTGGTTGTAGTAATATTGATTAATATTGCGTATGATGTTACAATAATGTTGTTAATGTAGTTGCATGTCCAAATATATGCATGCAATTATTGGTGGCATACACGATCAAAAGAGGGCCCAATGTGTATTTGTTGTTGTTGCATGTTGATAGTTTATGCATTCATGTTGTCTAAAATTATGTTCTTTTTTATAAGCCTTGATCGTATGGTGGTGGATTGGGTCCGAGTAACTAATTTCTATTATGGGGAATTAGTGAAGCGTTTACCTATGGTGATGGTAGCGATTCTGGTGTGCTTTAGTTCCAAGAAGGAATTGATCCTATGTTGGGGATCATGGAGTGATATGAACCTGAGTATTCATAATTTGGTACCACATGCATGTTTAGTCAGTTGTCGAGTACATATGTATTTGTGTTGTATTCAGTGATTGTTGTTGGTGTTATGATTGTATGGATAAGAATACTTGATAGATTAATGTTGAATTAATTAGTGTGGGATTGTAGTTAGTGAATCCACTTACAATTGTTTTTCACTGCTAATTATTGAAATGTATTCTCACCTCTTCTATTTGAATGTTTCCTTTACATGTGGATCATGCATATTCTTAGGAGTAGAATTGTTGAATTAAGTAGGAGCCAACTCATGGAGTTGCTTCTTACTTTAGCGCTTTATTTAGTAGCATCTTGATTTGATTATGTAACATTGGGTTGGAAACACTTGTTTTAATTTATGACATGTTTATGTTGAAGTCACAGGACTAATTTTCTTGTTGACTATTCTGAAGCAAGTTGAGTGGATTCATTACAACTCTCTTATTTTATTATTAAATTTCAAGTTTGAGACCAAATGTTATTACATACCTTAACTTTCATAATTGTTAATGATATTTCCACTACAATGCTACTTTAAAATGAAAGTGAGCACGCTATGACATGTTCAATGTGAATTGATGTAACTCGTGTTATAGAGAATATTTTATTTTGATGTGTGTGACACCATATGCCGTTGTATTTCTAATTCAATTATGTAATTATTAATTATGGGGTTTATGGTGTTACATTAGTGGTATCATAGCAGGTCAGTCCATCCGAACAGGTTTTATATGATGCATATTCCATGTTAGTTCATTAGTGTGTAAACACTATCAATATGTTGTTTCTGGTAATGTTGGTGGCGTGTATTCAGAGTTATGGTTGGAGGAAGAAAGGAAAATATTATTGTTGAAGCTTAGGAGTCATTGGCTCAAGCAATGGCGCAAAACCTTATAAATCATTAGAATGATGGAGAGAATGATGAGTTCTATACTTTGAAGAGATTTCAGTGAAACAACCATCCAGTTTTCGAGGGAAGACATGGTCCTAATTATATAGACACTTGGCTCAAAATGATTGAGAAGATATTTTGGGTGATGGGTTATACTGAACTTTAAAAGGTACAATTTTGTACTCATATGCTAGAAGGGGAAGTTGAATACTGGTGGGATAATGCATTCCATGCAATGGAAATTGTGGGTACAAATATCACTTGGGCAGTGTTCATAGCTGAAACAAGGGAATTCAAATGTTGATAAGTATGCTAACAGGTTTGTAGAACTAGGGAAATTTTTCCCACATTATAATAATTTGGCGGCTGAAGTGTCTAAGTGCATCAAGTTTGAAAATGGATTGTGTCAAGAGATTAAATAGAGTATTGGGTATCAAGAGGTTTGTTAGTTTTCAATGCTACCGAACAAGTGCATAATCTTTGGTGAAGATAGTAGAGCCAAATATTCTTATTATAATAATCTCAGTGATAAGAAAGGTAATAACCAAGATCGTGGGAAACTATATAGTACGAAAGTGGAAAAAAGCGAAGCAGAACGCTTTAGATGGGAAGAAGACAAGTGTGGGAAAAACACTCGCTTATGTCAAGTGCTTTAAGTGTGGCAAGCAAGGACACTGTGCAAATGATTGTAACAATAAAGTTCTTAGATGTTTCAAATATTGAAAGACAAGTCATCATGTTTTTGAGTGCAATAACGGCGGTCTAACTTGTTTCAACTTGGGGTGTTCGCGGTGCGGTTTAAGCGGTTTTGAATTAAAAAAATCACTTGAACCGCAAGAGAAAAAACATGCGGTTTAGTTTGATTCGGTTGGCTTTTAAAAATAAAACCAACCCAAACCAAACCAAGCTAATGCGATTTGGATTGGTTTGGTTGGTTCGGTTTTTTATTAAAAAAAATTATTGAGCTTTACATACACATATAAAGAAAAATATAACTTTGTGTATGATCGTTCATACATTGCCATAAAAAAATTACAATTGTCAAAATAAGTTTATAATTTGATATATAAAATTGTGTATTATAATTTTATCTATATCTAAAGAAAGATATACTTAAGATTGTATTCTTAAATAAATATTATATAAAGAATACGATAAAATATATTTTGTGAAAATAGTATTTATAAATGAATAATGTTTTATTTTTTATGGTTTATAAATTAAAATAAATATCATACAAAGAATATGATAAAAATACACATAATGCAAGTTGATTTCTCTAAAGAATTAAAAATATATATATTGTTTAGTAAGATTTTATAACATAATTTGGTTTGCAAATACAAACCGCAAATCAAACTGAACCGCGCGATTCCGTTATAAAATGACCTAGACACATCCGAACCTGTAATACCCCAAAATTTGCCCTCCTTTCTCTCAAGACAATCCATGGCTCTATATTCAAGAATTCCACAAGGTGGTCATCATATCTCACCATATACCTCAGGGGATCCTCATATCAAGTTCCAAGCCTTACAAGTCAAAATTGCTCATCCAATTGCTCAGATGGTTGAAAATCAGTTGTATTGGACAAAAAGTCAACTATGGTCAACATACAATCAAACTTCATAATTTTTGGTCAACAACAATATTTTGAAGTAATATTCATCATTTGGTCAAGGGTTGACCATGATTCATCAAGAAAAATCAAGATTTGATCAAAAGTCAAAGTTTCTAAATTAGGGCTTTTCAGACAAAAGTCAACAGAACTTTGACCAAGCATAACTTTCACATACTTTATCAAAAAAATTTCCACCAAAGCTCCTTTTGAATAGAACTCAATTCTCTACAACTTCATGTCTTACAAGCTTGGGCTGGAAATGCTTCATTTGCAAGTTATGGATCAAAACATTACAGGTCCTCTTAAAAAGTCAACAAAAGTCATCTTTTTGCAAAGAAGTGTTCATGAGCATGGAAACTTCAATGAAGATGAAAGCAAAAGGGCTGTTTAGAAGACATCTTGAGCTTTCTAAAAAGTCCAAAAACACCCAAAAATATGGAAAATTGAGCAAGATAAAAATTGTGCAAGTTGAGCATTTTTGAGGAGGTGCATGAAGAAAAATACTTAGCAAAAGCAAATATTTTTAAAATAGGCTTAACTTTTGATGATTCAAATTTATTCCTAATATTATCAAGAGCCTCTAAGCCCAGCTACACGCCTACCTTCCATTTATTTTATTTATTTTTGAATTAAACCATTAAAATTCAATTTTAATTAAAATAAAATATTAAGACAAGGTGCAAGGCATATGGGCTTGATATCCAAGTTTCTTGAGGTCCAAGATTGACAATGCAAGCTGGAAAATTCGTGCAAGAGAGTTTAAGGAAGATTGAGCAAGGAAAAGAAAGATTTAATTCAAAAATTCCAATCAAATATCTTTCATTCAATGCAATATATTTTACCAAGTTTGTTGACCTAATCTCTTGTCCTATATATACTTAACATCCTCACAAGACACAAGGACGAATTTGCAGCCTCTTATACAAATTGCTAGCCTCTTACAAACCCTAGAAATCTCTCAAAATTTTCTCAAAACTTGCAAAATCGTGTTTTAATTTCCAGGCAGTTTCAAGCCATTCTAGCCATTCATTCGTGTTCCTGAAGTTCCCATGGATCGATTTACATCATTACACGATCCCAGAACACTCCAGATCAAGCTTCCCACGCTGCTCCGATTTGGTAAATGTCTCAAAATCGTTTCTCTCAATTCATGCATTACTAACTATTTTTGTGTGTTTGTATGATCCCAGGATGTTGTTTAGAATAGGTACAACGTGTTACATGTGAGCTTTAGGGCTTAAACCCCATGATGCCATTGTTAGGACATATGAGCTGTGAGTTTCGAACCCACTGATATAGGGACTTTCAGGCTATAAAAACACCACCATTGGATTCCTAGGGTTCGAATTAAGGGGGTAGGGTACTTTATTTGCATTCATCTTGATTATTTTGCAGGATCTAAATTCCAGATGGCCGGAGACGACGACCGGAGCCTTGCTCCGGCGCTTCTGATTTAAGAACCAACAACACATACATATTCCTGAGTCCAGTAGTATGAATGGATGTATCACCGTCCCAACAGTTCACCTTGCGTGCGCTATGTCACTCTCTATCTCTCAGGTCATGGGTTCAAACCCCACCTTTTGCTATTTGTTTTCATTGTTTCTTTTTACAGGTTTCAGAGTCTCCAGAAGGAACGCCTCCAAAAGCTCTAGCTTTTGGGTCTCCCCAGCACCAGAACCTCCAGCTTATGGGTCTCCCCAACGCCAAAATCCTCCAGAAGCTCCAGCTTCTGGACCCTTTCCAGCGCCAGACACCCCAGAAGCTCCAACTTCTAGATCTTTCCAAATCCAAAGCTCCGACACGGGCGCCTCAAGAAGAATCTCCGAAGCTCCGACCGGACCCTTTCGATCGAAACCACAACTTCTGGACACGCTCAGCAGATTTCCACGAAACTCCGGTTCGGATGCTTCTGACTCCACCCACGAAGACCCAACTTACGGGGCAAAGGCTCGTTTTCTTGGTTTTCGTATTTTTATTTATTTTCTGTTTTCCCTTTTTAATTAATTTAATTAGTAATTAGGTTAATTAGATAATTTCACAAATAAATTTTTTCATGCTTTTTAATTAACTTAATTAGTCTAATTTAGGTTAATATTCATTAATTCTTTTTTCTTAATTAAATTAAAATCAATTAGAATTAGGTTTTTCTCACATAAACTCTAATTTTCAAAACACCAAAAATATTAGGACGTAGCTTCTCTTCTGCTATTTATTTTTCTTGCATTTAAATTCTAGAAAGGATGTATAGGTTGCAAGTTTTTATCATGTAATAGCATAGATTTACATTTCCTCCTTTACTTTCCACACCCTATTATGTATCTGCCCTAAAGCCATGTAATAGCGTAGGACCTTTACATTTCTGCAATTTACTTTCTGCACTTATTAACTGCTAGTAATTAGGCGTGTATGGCAAGATTAACTTAATCAATCTAGATCACTAATCACAAGATAAATATCTGAAAACAACACACTCTTTTCACACATGCACCCCCTTAGGGTATCCTTTCTCGTTGCCTTACGAAACAATGGTCATGTCCCTCGAACATGGGGATATCTTAGCACGTTTGCCTACAATATATCATCACAGTCCCATCGACTTAAAAGATCATAGTCCCTCGGTTGTTGCCTACAAAAAGTGATGATCGTCCCTACGAATGTATTAGGATATCCCTACATGTTGCCTTCTATGACCATCTGATGTCCCTTCGAATGTCCCTTTACATCCAACGGATAGAGTTACCTGCCAACTAATGGTATGGATAACGCTACCCTAAAGGAAAGCAAAATATCACGGAAATGACCGTTCTGAGTGGGTAAAATAAGTATTTTTTGCTTGCTCAATGAAAACACTTTTCACACCTCACACTTTTAAAAAAACTTTTCAAAACACTTTGTATACATTCCAACGTGAATCATTACAAAGTCCTTTTCCAAAACAAAACATTTCCAAACACTTCGTATACATTCCAGCGTGAATCATTACGAAGTCAAAGCGAAATGCCTTTTCAAAAATCTTTTCAAACACACACATAAGAACAATTTTAAGTGAGCTAAAGCAATTAAGAGCCCGTAGATAACTACGGATGGAAAGGGTGCTAACACCTTCCCTTTTCATAACCACCTCCCTTACTCAGAATCTAACGAAGGTTTTTTCCTGTTCTTTTCGCCTTCCCTTTATTGGATAAAAGAAAAGTCGGTGGCGACTCTTTCTATCCGCAACATTTGCGATCAAACGCAAAACAAACAAGTCAGTTCTCCCACTGTGTTACACTGGTCCTTATAATTCTTGAAGCATTCTTCATTTGGACTTGCCATAGTTTCCAAATTAGGAATCCTTAGTTTTCTTGCTATACACGTTTCAAATTGCCACACTCTGTAACTTGTAATAGAAGTAACCTCCTGGTTAATCATGTATAACTAATTGTATGACTCCAGAAGATAAGTCTGAACCTTATCATTTTTCTTCAATCTCAGGTGTCTTCAACAATTGTGATGTTACATCTTCATGTAAAACATTCTCTTCTATACATCACAGTCTTTATCTCTTTCTTGATTCAAATTTTCACACAGTTATCATAAATATCCAGCTCCCATCAAGATATTTGATAGCATCTGTATGCATCTCCTTAGTTGAATCAACTCTTCTAATAATCACCAGACAACATTGCCACACATCCTTGACTTGTGAAGATAACAGTGAATTTTAATATTGATATTCAGTTCACACTAGGCCATGAATTCTTTATACAAATACTCAGCTCCCGACAGAGTATATGAATTTTGCATTCAGGTTGCACATCTAATAAGTACTGAATCTCCCGTCAAAGTACCTACCAGTTTAGTCAGTTAGAATTAACTACTCACACTAGATCATTCTGACTGATTACATCTTCACACACACTTCTACATCCAAGCAATAACATATATATTCAAAACTGAAGACATTTAAGATGATGTTTTGATATCTGATACAACATCATCCATTATGATTCTGGGGGTAACATCTATAACACTTATTCATAACACTTGGGGGGAACATAAGAAGTACTGCAACTGTCAATTTTACGTCCAAATAATTTACATGTCAAGGAATAACATGATCCATATCTCAATGAGCTTTTCTTCAGACTTCCACTTCTGATTTTGAGATGATGGATGTCATAGTTTGTATCTATAGAGGAGATTCCCTAAACTAGGTTTCTGGAAAAGACTTGATTATGACATGACACAGAGATATTCAGATTCTTCACTGCAATCTGAATTCCTTGATTCTTATTGACAATATCCTTCCAGGACAATATTTAGGGATGTCAACATTCATGATCATATTTCACTGTGGTTGAGACACAATATTCAGCTCCAAAATCTGTTCTATGGTCATAAACAAATCGCCACATATCTAGTTTCTTTGATCATAAGGATGTACCATATATAAGCTCATCTTGATATCACATAAAGGTGTTGAGGGGTATACCTTTATGAGTCTTTTACTTGCACTGAGCTTGACTTATATACTCCCACAAGCTTAGGTCAGAAATAAACTGACATTTGGAGTATAAGAGCTTGTTGATCGTGTCATGATCAACTAATAAGCAGATGTCTCCTCTTCCAGATTAAGAGCAGGTTCCAAACATGTGTACTCATACTACATTTATTTAGCACCCAGAACATCTGTTCTTCAACTGGTAGTTGGATACCCGTAATAATGTTCTAACATCCTATAGAAAATTTATTCCATCTCCTTGGAACACATCATCCTTGAAGGTCTTCAAGGTAAACATTTTGCAGATGAATATGAGTATTATTGATCAATTGATCCCCATCAACTTTCATAATCCATGCCTTTATGAGTGGACTTGAGAGATATCTCAAGTATCTTTGACACTTTTAATATAGTTGTAATAATCTGCCAAAATATTATGTTGAATGAGAATAACATTATAATTCTTCTTTCACTACAGGGGTTGCATCAGAGGCTATGCAGCGGAATATAGCCATACCTCAATAGAATGTACACAATGCTTACTCCATAATTTGATTGTAAGCATGACACATAAGGATTGAAAATAAATCAACCCTTCAATATGCTTGCTTCTTCATCAAGCAATAATCTAGACCCAACCAAAATCCTGACCATGTGGTAATGCATAAACACAAGGATTACGTTATCAATGTCTTCACTCCCGCATGGAGGTTTTGATAACTTCTATCTTTGTGTTGAGGCTAAAAAATATAATCCAAACTCTTCACTCCCGCATGAAGTCTTTGAATTTAACTTTCTTGTTCCAACATCTTTATCTTCTTCAGTCAGGTTGTTCTAGTTCTTCACAAATAGGTCCATCCTCCACTTCCAGGGACCATATAATACGAACACTCCTTGTTCAAACAATCTTCTACCTTGTGCACAGCTAAAAAGTATCCCTCATGGATCTCATCCAGAAACAAACAAGATGCCTGCTCTGATACCAATTGAAATTTTGGTTAGGGCCAGACTCAGAATGTCGTGACATCTGATTCGACATTACAAAAATGAAAAGGTAGAACATACAAATAAAAGTAGGAAACAAAAGAACACGAGGAGTTGTTAACCCAGTTCGGTTTAACCAACTTACATTTGGGGGCATAGCAAGCCAGGAATGAAGTTCACTATTAACAATATTAATTCGGAGGGAAACCACCATGTTTACACTCCTCACTTAATCAGACTACCCAATGACCCTTCTACCTAAGATACCACACTTAGATATGAGAACCTTCGCTCACTTCCAATCACCTCAGTGATGTCTATCAACTACTATCACACCAGCAACTGCATCAACTGCTTGGCTCCTAATAAACTCATCTTGAAGATACCTCACTTCAAGCACAACTAAAATCATAGTCACACATGTGACAGAAACTAACTTGGAATTGCTTCACAGCTTCTTCTAAGGACATAATTACACTCATTGCTTCACAGCTTCTGAGTGAGTGAAAACAACTCTCTTGCCTACAAGCTTCGAGGTAAAAATCAGTGACCATCCCACAATCTGGGTGGTTCACTTACATGACTAACCCTAAAGACTACATCTTTCTAAAACTGGCTAGCTTACTAAAACTAGGTTACAACTACTTATTTATAACCTATTACCCAACTGGATTTGGGCCTTCAAAATAACAGCATAAGGTGTAACAAACTTCTGTAGAAACAATCTTTTGCAGAAACAAATACGCAGATGACTTCTGCTACAATCAAGGTTCCTTATGATTTTTCTCCTTAGCTCTTGGACCTCCACATATGCCTTCAAAATCACGCTACAAAGGTGCATAATATTCCCAGAATATTCTGCACTAATTAAAACATAATTGTAACAAACTTAACAGTGTTTGTAGCGTGATGTCCTGATGTCTGATGTCTCGACATCTCATATGACATGTTGTTCCAGATGTTGAACTTCTTCAACACAACATGTTTAGGCATTCCATTATTGCCGCTTTATATTTGTTTTACAAAATTAAGCCAACCCTTAAAAATGAGAAACTTACAAGTGTCATTCAAATTGCTCACAACTCAATATTTCATGAACGTACAAAACACGTTGAGAGTGATTGCCATTTCATTTGTCGTCATCTATAGAACAATTACTCTACCGTTTGTCCCATCCTCCTTAGAAATAGTCTATTTGTGCATATGCGTTCCATTCTTTTTCTTCTTTTTTATGCTTTTGATTGACAAATTCTCAATGCTTTCTATTAATACATCATAAATTTGAGAGATGTTAGATAATATTAAATAAATTTATGTCATTTCAAGAGCTAATCAAAAGATTGAAATTGTTCACCTATATTTATACATTCTACGACTCAAAAGCTTAAATAATATTTTGTCGGTCTCAATATAAATATGACATTTAAAAATATTTATCCTAAAATAATTGTCATTTTAAATTATCAATATAAAAGTACCAACAAATTGAGTAATAAGTTGTCTAGCAAAAATTATAAATCTCAAAATTCGGATTCCTACTATTAATATAAATCGATACTACTTCTAATATTATATTTAGTGAAAAAGTAATGGCTACTTTTTCATCCATTAAAGTTACTCTAGTAATAGCAAGCAAGAAGGCCCACGCATAATAGGCTTTAAGACAATCTACACTAAATAATAGTATTAGCCGGTGACCGACCTTTTCCAATTTCCCTCTTTTTGGCATCAAATCCTTCTAATAAACAGGTCACATTGCTCTCACACTGCCAATCCTCAACTCTTTCCCGGACCAACCCTTTTCCCTTTCTGTCATTTCTCTAAAACTCACATGTATTTCACTATCAACAAAAAGAAAACTTCTAGCCTACAATTTCTTTTTTTTAAATGCATTTTGTTCACAAATTCCATCCAAAATAAAATAAGCAAAATGAATTTCTAGCTTTAGAACAAAATATAAATAAAATTTATCAACTTTTCTCATATTTAATAATGATAATTTATTATAAATATAAATAGTATTTAATTAAATCGTTTATACTATCTAAATTATTAGTCATAATATATATATATATGGAGAGATAAAAGAGACTAAAGTGGATTTATTAGTAAATAGCAGAGTAGCATCTCGACAGGACCCCAGATCGGAGTCGGTTTTGATGACTAGAAATATGAACACAAACATATTAAAAGGTGAAAGGGTACCAATCGGGTTTATGCTCGACTAACATCCTCGCCTTCATACGTCACTCCAGGACCAGCCATGATGGAGCTGCTACAGAGTGACCAGCCCATCAAGGGCGTAACAAGTAATTTATGCACGACGGCGCACATTATGTTATCAGCCATCTTTGGCAGCGGCATACGTTACTTGCCTTTATGAAAACTCAGTTATGCACGATGAAGGGTCACAACAGTTACATGAAGTGATCGATGAGGTCCATGCAGCTCTATGAATAGGGCTCCCGATTGAGGAATAAGCAAGACATGTCGCTTGGAGCTTAAGTATACTCGTTTAAGCCTTTGAATCTCTAAACATCATCCTCTAATCAATCTTCTTACTAGGGGCTTCCTCTGATATTCCTCAATTCTCCTAGAAATTTACCTATTTAGTGTTTAGCAAGAACATTTGGCGCCCACCGTGGGGCCTGGTATTACTTTCTCGGGCCGCAAGATCTAACACATTCAAAATTGTCTTCTGATGGTGGTTCTCCCCCTCCTCCGGGGTGGCACAACTTTTAGCCATGATCGAGGATCTTCGCCAGCAGAATGATACGTTGTAGGATAATGTTTAGGTCCTACAGATGAAAAGCCAACACGATGGTGACCAAGAACTTGAAGTGTTGGAACCACAACCATTGTCTCAAGCCATTTGGGATGATCAGGTTCCAGAGAACTTCAAGCCTCCTCCGTTTGCGACGTACAACGGTAAGTCTAACCCCCAGGAGCACATAATTGTCGTTAATAATATGATGGAAATAGTCGGGGCTAGCGATTCATTGAAGTGCAAGCTCATGGTCGGCACGTTCAAGTAATCGATGTTGAGGTGGTACATGAACCTTCCTCGACGCTCCCTAATCGGCTATCAGGATTTCACCAGGAAGATGGTTCGTCAATTCTCAACAAGTCGTCCCAAATGAAAAGCCAAGATAGTGGTGACCAAGAACTTGAACTATTGGAACCACAACCATTGTCTCAAGCCATTTAGGACGATTAGGTTCCAGAGAACTTCAAGCCCCGCCGTTTGCGACGCACCACGACAAGTCTAACCCCCAGGAGCACATAATCGTCGTTAATAATATGATGGTAATAGTCGGGGCTAGCGATTCATTGAAGTGCAAGCTCATGGTCGGCACGTCCAAGTTATCGGTGTTGAGGTGGTACATTAACCTTCCTCAATGCTCCCTAATTGACTATCAGGATTTCACCAAGAAGATGGTTCAACAATTCTTAGCAAGTCGTCACCGGAAGGTATCAACGACCACGTTGTTCAATGTTCGCCAACTCCAGTCGGAATCCTAGAGGGATTACATGGCTCGGTTCAACGAGGAAACCATAAAGGTCTCTCATCCTAATCAGGGGATATTTTTGGCAACTTTCCAGCACAACCTTCGAGCAAGCCAATTCATTGAGTCAATCTCCCAGAAGTCGGCCTCCAGCATGAACGAGATAATCACTTGGGTCGAATGCTATATGAAGGAGGAAGAAAGTCCCCTCAATACCCGAAGGGAAGACATCTGGAAAGACGCCTGGAAAGACGTCAACCATCTCAACTTACTGCCTAGACTTTTGCGTCCCCGTGGAGTGAAACATATCTTAGAGGAAGACGTCGAGGCTTGGTCCACATATCACCGGATCCGGGGACACCACATGGAGGACTGTCAGAAACTGAAAAGGGAAATCGAGAAGCTGATCCAAAGAGAAAAATTGTTATCTTATGTCAAAGGTAATGCTAAGACCGAAAAATAGAGCCCTCTAGGGGTAAAGACAGCTCGGCAAGCCCTTCCAAGAAGACAGGAAAAGCAACATAAGAAGTTTGGGAAGTAAGGCTGACCCAGAATGTGGCACATGTGGCGCTAGTGGAGTGGACTGATAAAGGAAAAGATCCCAGGACCGTCACCTTTTTCCCGCAAAGATGCAGAAGAAGTATTACCACACAAAAACGATCTCATGGTCATCAAAGTTAAGATCAGGGATTGAAGCATTTAGCGGGTACTGGTTATTCCCAGAAGCTCGGCCAACATCATGTATTTGGAGGCTTTTAAGGGAATGGATTTTGACTCAAAGGAGTTGTTGCCATTCAACGGGACCTTAGTTGGGTTCTCAGGATAACAGGTGCAAGTGCTCGAGCATCTTTCGATTTTAACTGCATTCGGAACAAAGGAGAATTCCAAAGATGTTTGGGTGCGGTACTTGATCGTCAATGCAGCGTCTTCCTACAACATCATAATCGGGAGGCTGTCATTCAATGCAATGGAAGCGGCACTATCAACCCTTTACCTCACCATGAAATACCCTTTAGGAGAAGTTCGGGTAGGAATGATACGTGTGGACCAAGGTTTGGCACGTAAATATTACAAAGACAGTCTGAAGTTAAAAAGGAATGTTATGGTCGCTGAGGAGGTAAATAACCACAAAGTCAACATGGTCGACATTAATCCTCAGGAAGATTCTAGAGAGGATGGATTAGTTCCTTGAGAAGAGCTAAATAAGTTCAAATCGCTCTCAATCCTCTGAGATTACTCATCTCAGAACCAACTTGTCACCAGAGGAGGAAGTTGAGATTTTTGATATGCCCGGTATTGACCCTAATGTCATGTTTCATCACTTAGCACTTGACTCGGGGGGTGAATCCGGTGTCTCAACGAAAAAGAATGAGTGGTGAAGAAAAAAGAAAGACGGTAGTTGAAGAGGTGGATAAACTGATTAAGGTTGGATTCATCGGAGAGATCAAATATCCTACTTGGTTGTCTAATATCGTGATGGTTAAGAAGAAAACTGGAAAGTGGCGAATGTGTGTGGACTTCACCGACTGCAACAAGGCATGTCCAAAAGATCCTTATTCGTTGCCTCATATAGACCGATTGATCGATGGGGCTTCTGGGTTCTGGTTGCTAAGTTTTATGGACACTTATTACGGGTATAACCAAATATGTACGACAACGTTCATGATAGATCGAAGTAACTACTACTATGAAGTTATGTCGTTTGGTTTAAAGAATGTTCGGCATACAATCATTAATATTGGTTTTGTCAACGATAATCATTGGGTTCAACTAAATTGAAACTCAGTTTTCCACTATCTCTCGTCACTACTGGTTGGAGGGAGAATTGTTATAATGATGCAAAACCATGAGAATCAACATATGCGGGTAGATTCAGACATTAAGAAAACTTGTCTAGGAAATGATTATAATTTTTTATCCATATATGTACGACATTTATTCTATTTATATGTCAAGTCGGTTCACTATTTAACCGTGTATTTTGTTCAAGTAAATGCTTAAAAAAATAGTTCCAAAACTACCAAAAATTTGAAATTTCTGGTTTTTTGACACACTTCGGAAATTTCAAGTTTCTGGTTTCTTATAAGGATGAAATACACCAAAAATTTGAAATACATGGTACTAGAAATTTCAAATTTCCAGTTAAGTTCATATGGCAAGGTAAAAAAAAATGAAAATTCAACAAAATTTCCGATATTTTCATGAAATTTCCAGTATTGCACCGAAAATTTCAAAAAATTTGATATATTTCAAGGACAGTTTTGTGAATGTGCCAAAACTGGGGGTATCATGTATAATATGGGGGATGGCATGTTAATTCCTCAAACAAATACTATGGAGAAATTATCTTGCCACCCTCATATTATACATACCTTACCGTTTGAAATGACCAAAATGTCCAACCAAATTCAACTACCACATTTTTCCAAATCTACGACAAGAACTAGAGTTTTTAAATTTTCTGACGATACTAGAAATTTCGAAGGAGTACCGAAAATTTGGTGAAAATAAGTAAGATTTATGGTATTTTTGTGAAATTTCCGGTATTTTGTACCAAATTTTTTGACATTTTAGGTATTTTGTACCAGAAATTTCTAAATTTTCGTGCCGAAAATTTCAAATTTTTCGATATTATCATTTACCAATAATATCGGAAAATTTTGAAATTTCTAGTGCCTAATATAATACTGGAAATTTGTAAATTTCCGGTATTTCAATTTTTTAAAAACATACCAGAAGTTTCAAAATTTCTAGTATTTTATATTTTCCTCATATTTTTAAATTTTGCAGTGAGGACCAGAGGCAAAGACAATTCTATTGCAGGATAGACCACTGATAGAGCTGATGTTGTTGCTTGAGTTGCTGATGAGGCGCATGCCTTAGAGCTACGTGTTGGATGTCGTCCTCTAACCGCTTATCATCGAGAACGAATGACTAAGCAATAGGCGGTGACGGGGTTCTGTGCACCTTGTTGTCGGATTGCTAGAGCATCCACTATTGTTGAGGAGATGCAGACTCTTGTTGTGGAGGTTCAGACTCCAACTGTGGAGGTTTAGAATATTGTTCCTACTATGGAACCGATAGTTGAGGTATCGGTGGTTGAGAAGCCGATAGTTAAGGAGTGGGTGGTTGAGGAGTGGGTGGTTGAGTAGTAGATGGTTGAGGAGGCAGTGGTTCAGGAACCGATAGTTGAGGTTGTTGAGCGATTTGACACGGTGTCCCCTGTTGATACATACACTACAACTTGTGCATCTACGGAGCCATCAGTAAACACTGATGAAGGTTTCTCTAGAGGACTTTCTGACAAGTCCGTGCTGACGGGATACGCGAATAATGTCGCTTATAGGACATGGCAGGGTGAGGCATGTAATCTTGGTTTTGTTTAAATGCTTAATTTTATTTATTTTTATTAAGATATTTGATGTATACTATTTTTTTTTAATTATATTATCTTGTTACAGGAGCGTTCGCTTCTCATGGTTCAAAGTTAAAGAACTTCCCCGAGAGTCCATGCTTGAGCAGGTGAGGAGGATAGTTGAGGATTTCTAGTTAGTGGACTTTGTTGAATGCTCCTTGACGAAGTTGGACACCTCCCTATTATCAACTTTTGTAAAGAGGTGGCACCCGAAGGATGAATACATGGAGTGGTTCCACAGTGTGTCACACCCTGGGGACATATCACCTACTGCAATGTCTGATGTTCCAAGGCCTTCACGTACTAGAGATTCTTCCGAGCCACCACCATCTCCTCCCACAGGTGACCAGACAACCGTCTACAGTTCATCTTCATTCACTTAAATAACCTCGTGGGATTGGTGAACCCTGATGGTGAAGTTTATACTCAACTAGGTTGGCCAATGTTGTTCATGGAGGACCTATGTAGATTTATTTTTTATGATTGTATTATATGTATATTTTATAACAAGCATATATCTTTTTTGCGAGCACATGTTTCGATTAGATAAAGAAAATAAAATAACATGAATAACAAACATAGTTAACAAACATCAGATGACAAACAACAAACATAAATAACACTTTGATACATGAAAACCTAAGACCTGCCGGATAACTCTAGACGCTTCAACATCTTCATTATGTCGTCGATGAATATTCGATTCTATGCATCTAACTCGATCATACCTTTAGTTATCCTATGGCGAAATATTTTCCACCCAATCGTTCTTCAACTCGATTACATTGTATTTCACCCAACCATCTGTACCAATATAATAGTCTTGAAACTCGATCTTTGTCATCCTCATGTTATCGGAATCAGGCAACAAACCATTCAATGTTTCTTTCAAAGTGGCAAAGAATTCAGAGCCATCTGGAAGCTTGAATACAACAGGAGGTTTGTCATCGTTGTAATACACTTCTGCCTTAATCAGAAATTGAGGAAGAGACATTTTGTTGAGATATGTTATCCAATAACCCTAAGATCCCTATTTATACAAATGATGATCCATTATAGACCACACAAATATGTTGATATAATCAGGATCCATTAAAAGTGTCGGCAAAACTCAACCGCTGAAAAATCTAATATTTAAACCTATCGAAAATATGAAATTTTCGGTATGGATAAAAAATTTAAAATTTCTGGTGTATCGGAAATTTTAAATACACTACCGAATTTTTCTTCATACCAAAAATTTGATAGGGGTGTACCAGAAATTTCAATTGGTACCGATTTTTTTTTGTATCTCATCAGAGATAAAATTAAAATAAAAAAATGTAAGACGAAAGGGGGAGGGGTTTGACATGTATAATTTTGAGAATGACATGTTAAATTTTCAATACTAGAGCATGAAAGACATTAATAACTATATACGGTGGAGCTATAACGACTCCCTTGAAAACGATGGAAATGTTCATAATTTATGTAAGCCATGAATGGCAAAGTTTCGACATTGTATATCGTCCATTTTTCTGTATAAATTTTAATAGTAAGAAACTCGTGCTACCACACGGGTCATGTCTGGGTTCACATTACACGTGTAAAACTATCATTTATATAGTTTGAATTTATTTTTCAATTGGTTAACATTCGCATAGTTACAAATACAAGCTAATAATATGTATTTACTTTTTAAGTATTGATTTGTACTTATAATAAATCTTACAACCAATTCTCTAATTTCAGTTATATTAAACATTAGCAAAAGAAAATTTTGAAAGATGTAAATTAAAATTATCAGTCTATTGATATCTCATAGTACGTTCACATCTACCCGTAAATATAAAATCCGTAATTATTAATATTAAAATAGATATAAAAAGATAATTACTTCATTTTGATAAAAAAAATAAAAATATTCTTTATTAATCACATACTCGCTTAAAATTTATTACAGTTTTCCATCAAATCACAATTTTAAATCTTTATTATATTATATTTATAATTTTAAAAACTTACGACATATGACAATTGTCCGTCAAATTTAAGTTCTAAATGAATATCTAAATTACATGTTATCTTGAAATTAGTTATGTAATTGAAATTAGTTGGAATATTGAGTTATATTAATTTTTTATTATATTATAAAGATAAAAATAAAATTTTATTTTTTATTATTATAAAATATTATAATAATCATGAGTGGTTTTTTAAATTTGTTGTCAAATAAAATAAATATTATAACTATATTTTCATGACTACCATTTATTCATAACTATATTTTCATGACTACCATTTTTTTAATTAGTTAATAATTTTATAAATTTTCCCAATTATATATACTTACTTTCAATTTTAAACAAATCATAATTTTGCTAATAAAATAAAATAAAATATTATTATTATTTTTATTAAAATTTCTTATAAAGATAGTTTTTTAATAATTATTAATAAGAAACTCATTTTTAAAATGAAAATTGTTTAAAAATATACAAAATCGATTTCAATTGTTCAACTTATATATTTAATTTCAGACTAATCATTACTCATTTTGATATATTTATTTTAAATTTAATTTAATTTATCATTTTGGAATAAATCATAAATCATAAATCATGTAGTCATTTTATGATTTTTAATATATTTATAATCAAAAATTATAATTTATATGACTTTTTAGATACTTATAATATTAGTGTATAGTGATAATTAATGAGTGCATTGTATTGTATGTAGTGTAGATTCAATTCAGTACATTAAAAATAGAAAATATATTCACATATTCCATGGTAACAATTATGAGGAATAAAGTTTCAATTTTAAAAATATATATATATCAATAGCATTACAAAACATTTTAAAAATACTTTTTGAATGCTATTTAAAATTACATCAATATTATATAATTTATTTTTATTAATTAAATTTAATTGACTTTTAAAGAATCACTTAAATTTTTGAAAATAATCTAATTAAATTAATTAATTACTCTTTGATAAAGTTACCATATATATAATGGTTTTTTTCAAAATTATTCTATAATGAAATAATGAAATATTAAAAATAAAGTATTTTAAAAAATCTTAAGAAAAATCAAGTTATAAATATATTAATAAATTTATTCCCATTTATAAATATATTAGTAACTTAATCTCGTTTAAAAACCGTGTTGACTTATATATAATTGCGTATTTCACATTACAGTGTGACCAATATAAAATAAATCATAATATTATCCTATAAAAAATATAAATGAATAAAGTAAAAAAAATTAAATATTGATTAGATATTGTTTAAAAATAATATGATTATTTGAATCCACGCAAAATGTTAAATTAAAATTTTAAAACCTTCTTATTCACTTATTCACTTATTCAATCATATGTACCCGTCGAACTTTATTTTAACCTAATTTTTGTTATAAATAGTTTACGCTTTTTCTCGGTAAAGGAGGCTATATTTTTTTCATAACACACAAAATCTTATTGAGTCCATTTACAAATTTCAACAATTCTCACACTTACGTATAACATTTCCAAATATTCACTCACATGATTTCGATTTTTTTTTTACATAATTATTAATCAATCAATTTTTTTTCTCAACATGCTGATTTTGTTTTGTTTTTCAGATCAGTTGGCACAAAAAGTAAAATGGATATAAAACTCAACCAACATATCTCGACAAAAATTAGACTACAAACACATTGGAATAAGAAATAGAGTGAATAGGACAATTTTTTATCTAGAACAAAAGTACAATCACAAAAAATTATTTTTACTTCTTTTCAATCACCTTTTCACCCTCACATTAACCAAATTTGACAAACTTCTACCAATCAAATACAACATAAAATTATCCAAACCAACACTTTCTCAAATGATTGCTTTTACAATAACAATCACTTCTAACCTATCCAAGTCATCATCAAACTAAACGACATTAACCTCGAACTTTAACAAAATCAATTGCAAACATAATTCAAACTAAACGATTTCAATTTCCATACCCATAACAAACATAAATCTCAAACTTTAATAAAACCAGTTACAAACATCACTCAAACTAAATGACTTCAACTTCCATATCCATAACTCACAATACATCAATAAAAAATCAAATTCAAAGAAAGGTGTACCTGCCAAACCATTGTTATAAATATTCAATTTCACTTAAATAAGACACAAAAAGAATGGTCGCAGACTCGCAGTTGATCTTGGTTGCATATAGAATTTTGTTTGGGTTGTTGCAGCGATTTCAACCTGTTGTGTTTTACTAAAATATATTTATAATAATAAATAAATTGTTGTTCATATTGCAATCTGAGTTGTTTTACTAAAATATATTTGTCATAACAAATGCATTGTTGTTCATATTACAGAAGTTACAGAAGATATTTGCAATCCAAAATCTATAGCTTTCAAAACTGTTGTATTTTTCTTATTTGCAAACAAAAAATTCTCGATTGGATCTCTATGAATCACATCATGTTTATGACACATCTGAAACAAATAATCCCAAGATTCATCGCTATATTTGCATTACCAAAAAATCCCAAGCACATCAATGCAAATGAAAAAACAAAGAATCCACACAATATTAGAAACTAAAAAAAAAAAACAAATTACACACAATCAAAGCGTATGTGTTCTCTAAATCACTAAATATAAATATAAGACAAATCACTAACATTGAAAATATTGGCTCTCGTTTAGGTTCCTCACTAACATCACTAAATTTGTCTAAAATTTTTGTATTGATAAATTATGGTACCTCAACTTTTGCAAGCTTTCCTTCATCCAGCACTTTCAGAAGTGCAAACCCAGCGACAATTTCGAATAGGAGAAGCATTTTATGACGTTAAATAAACCTAAAAACAATGCAAGAAAAAACATCATATTAATAACATATAGTTTGAATAAAATATTCCCTATCTTCCACCCATGAACAAACAAACACAAAAATAAAATTGCATCATCCGCCATTAACGTTTAGCAAAGCTTAAAACAAAAATGACTACAACGTTTCTTCTCATACAACAACTATCTAACAACAAAACGATTAACAATGACAACCAAAGCGTGCAACAACAGTGGGGGAAGAAAATAGAAGAAGATGTAAATGATGAAGATGAGAAGTTGTGTCAACACAAACCATATTTAAGGGTTTTATAGAGGGAACCAAAAAAGAATATGAAAGTGTGCAATAAATGATAAGAATTTCTGAAAAATTATGTGCAGTTTTATGGAAACTGTATAGAGTGAGAACTCAACGGTTTAATAGTTAAAACATGATTATGTATTAGAAAGATTTGATTAAAATTGGACTCACAAAATTGATCATTCATTAATAAAAGTAATAATGAGGTAGTTGTAGCATAATTATTATTGTGATTAAAAAATAAAAAAATTGCAACAAAATTTGATAGATTAACAAATAAACTTGTGATAAATGCCAAATAAATATGGTGATAGGAGTATTAAAAAAGACTGACTTATCCTTGGATTAGATTAACTTTAAGCATGAATTAAGAGGGTTCATCCTGATTTTTCTAGGTACTTTAATTTTTATAATAGATTAAATTATAAATTATTTTATATATTTAAATTAAATTAATCCAACCCTTTATTTTTTAATATAATCATATTTTTCTCTTAATTTTTTCTTTTTCTCCCAATATTTTTATCAAATAAATTTTATAATAAATTATTTAGGTTTTATCCGATAGCATTATCACTTAAGTTATTTCATTAAATTTGTAAAATAATTTAATAAGTTAGACCATTTAACATGTTTAAAGTTTAAATGGCTTTCATGTATTGATTAAATATTTTATTTTGTAAATAAGTTATATGATTAATTTTTTACTTAAAATTAAAGAATTAATAAATAAATAGACAGTAGTTTCATACATGAAATTTCACCTACAACAACCACAAGTTTCATTTTATTCAATTTATCTATCTTCCATATCATGTCAATTTAAGAGAGAGATATACAAGTCGTAGATAAAATTTATTAATTTAATAAATAGACATCTCTATTAATGTCAAGAGAGATAAATTTTTTTATAAATAACTTAATAAATAATTTAATAAATAGTAATTTTTAAATTGTGTATATCATACATAAAGATTACTAAATAAATGGTATATTGTTAGAACAAAGCGAAACTCAATAACCACGTACCACCCTACATATTGTTGAATCCATCTTAAACCCAAATTACATTACATTGAATTAAATCTTCACCTACAAATCTACTTCTACATTAGTACCTTCTCATTGGACCACCACCTTACTAAAGCAAACATTAATTTCATGGCTAAAAATTTCAACAAAACTATGCCCCAAGAAACATACTAAGCGTAGTAAGTGAGTTATACATTTAGCAACAAATAAACAAACAAAACTCTTATCTCAAAGATTTTTCACCATTACAACTACCCCACACCACAACCTCCAAAAATAAAGTGATAAAATTATTGGGGTTGAATTTAGTAGTTGAATTTAAAAATTTGTTATGTGAAAAAAGAATATGATTGAAGTGTAAATAATGTGGACTAATGATAAGTATGTATTCAAATAAAACATATTTTTATTTTTAAAATATTAATATGATATGATAAATTTAAATTTTTTGAGTAATTGTACGTGTATTATTGATTTACAGCGAAAATAATTGTATATTATTATTAAATTTTTTAATTTATATTATAAAGTACATGTGCCTCCATAGCACGAACCAAATTAATCGGTTTATCATGTAAGGTGCAATATATATATATATATATATATATATATATATATATATATATATATATATATATATGAGGAGATCAAATTACACTCGAAGAGTTACACCATGAGTTACACTCGCTCAAAAACGTCACTTCGGATTAATATTTTTTTAAAATAACTGTTGGATTGAAACATACCATCATATAAATCATGTTTATAAAATTTGAGATTAATCTATAATGATTTATTATGTCATTGAACTACATCAAAATTAACGTTATATGAAAGTCCATTTTGACGTTAATTTTTAGATATCTTGACCGTATAGTAAATCTTTATAGATTAATCTCAAACTTTATAGGTATGATCTATATGATGATATGTTTCAATCCAACGGTTGTTTTAAAAAAATATTAATTCGAAGTAACATTTTTGAGCGAATGTAACTCTTCGGGTGTAATTTGATCCCTCCTCTCTCTCTCTCTATATATATATATATATATATATATATATATATATAAGGTTAAATGCCTTCTATCCCTCTCACCCCCTTAAGAATTTTTTTTGTGATTCCCTCCTTAGAAAACACAGATTCCTTTTTCAGACACTTTATTGCACTATTTAGTTGACTGGACAGTAGAATCTTCGTAGATGATAGTCTCACGTGGCATTTTCTAATTTTTTTAATAATTTTTAAATCCACGTGACATTTTTATTTTTATTTTTTACATTTTTATATTAATTTTTTATTTTTGTTTTTTTAAATTAATTTCGTTAATATTGTTTTTGGAAATTATTTTTATAAATTATAAAAATATCACATATGGGTCTGAGCCCATTTATGATTCAAGTGCAGCCCACATACTCTCTATTTGTTTTCAATTCTAAAGCTCATATGTTAGTTTGATTTATAAACACTTAGTATGCTTATATAATAACCAATGTGGGACTACAAGCATTCTATAAACACTTTTATCCTACACCACTAAGCCACCATTTCACCTACACCACTGAATCATCCTGTTCTTTCTTCAACCTCTCTTGCACAAACCCATCAGACAAATTCAGGGCAGATTTTTCAATAATAGTGTAGAGGTTTTCCTGTTCTTTCTTCAACCTCTCATGCACAAACCCATCTGAAAAATTTTGGACAAATTTTACAATAATGGTGCAGAGATCTTCTTGTTCTTTCTTCGGCCTCTCCTGTGCAAAAGTTTCAGAATAAAAATATGTTACATTAGAAGTTGAAAGTTAGTTGCAAATGGAGCTTGGTTTGATTAAAAATTATAGGTTTTGTCAAGAGCTATCATAAAATAGGTTCGGTTGAAATGTCACTGAATGAGATTTTCATTACAAATTATCCTTCCCATTTCACATGTTATAGTTTCATTGTTAATACTCATCATGCTAAGAGACATTACGGATACATGTAAGACAATGTAAACAAAAAAAAGAAGTAATACATGCTTATAATGGAATAAAAGTAGTGGTATGTAGTTATTTATTTTTGTGCAACCGTTACAACCAAATCGAAATAAAAAACAAGCACCACATATGAAATCTTTAATCTTGCAATTCTGGCTTCTTTGCAGTGCCTTTAAGGTACCATCCTACAACTGCAAGAATTGTTATAGTGCCAGCTACAACACCATAGTTCCGGTATTTTTTAGTTGAAACTTTGGCACTTGATGTTTTGACATGTCTGAAGCTACTTGGTTTGGCATCGGTTACTGTACCACTTGAGCCTGCAGCCGTTGGCTTTGCTTCTGGTTGAGGAACCTATATTAGAATATACTCATTTAACAGTAAGTTTAAAGCATGACATTAAAAGAAAATGCAGATGAAAATAAAGAACAAGGAAAAATGAAAGAAAAGAAAAATGAGAGAAAGTGAGTGAAAGCAAGAAATGTGATGGGTGGTGTGATAGAAAAAAAAAAGAAAAAAAGAAAGATAATGTGAAAGAGTTAAATGACAACAAGTACATATGAGAATATATAATTAGAGCTCAAACAATTTATTGCAACCAAATAATTTAATAGAGTCTCAAACAAGTAACTCTACAAAAGCTACCTTGAAGTCTTTCATTCAGTAAGAACAAAAAGTGGCAAAATATAAAGAATATCATTGCAGATTATTTGATATGGTTCTTTAGTGCAGATTATTTAGTATGGTCCTTTAGTTACAGTATGATGGAGTAATGTGTGTGAGAGGAATTTGTTTCTGAGTGAAGCTTGACATGGTTATTTGAAAGAGTTAACTGAAAGTGCTCATATGGTGTCAACATGTTTCCTCCCATGCATGCATATAACTTGAGTCCCACATCGATTTGTAGTAAGAAAACTTGAGTGTTTATAAAATAATAATTCATATGGGATATTGAATTGAAAACAGATTGAATCAATGGGCTGCATATTGAAACAGATTAGATATAGGCCCAATTCTTATATTTTGATAATTTAAAATAGTAACTCATAAAAAATATTAACAAAAATTAAAATAATAATTCTTAGAAAATATTGATAAAAAAATATAAAAGTTAAGAAATTCCATGTGACATATAAAATTGCCACCTATGCAGCTTCCCTATATTCAGTCAGCCACCTTTCTAAGGTTTTTTCTTATAGAATCTATTATTGTTGAGGGGCGAAAAGATTTTTTTTAAAAAGGGGGTAAACCAAATCTCACTACTATTGCAGAGAAGTAAAAGGCTATTGATTTAGAGATAGAGGTTGTATAAAGATTTAGAGATAGAGGTTGTAGAGTCTAAAATATTGATTCGTCCTAAAAAAAACAATGAAATAAACAAGTCCAATAGATAAGAGCCATTTTACAACCTCTAGCTTTAAATTTTCCTATAACAAAAGACATTGATACAATCAACAAGAAAGCGTATAATGATTTTTCTGAGTTAATTTTAATTAAGCAAATTTGTTTGCTTATGGCTAATCATGATGTGGTAATTTTAGAGCATATGTTTAGAGAAGTTAATCAAGCTGCTTGTAAGTTTGCTAAAGCCGATTTATGGATGAAGAACAATTATCATTATTTTTTTGTGAAACACCCTTGTTCATCAAGAAGCAGTTGCTAGAAGATTCACATATTAGTTCCACCTCGAGAGTAGTTGTTGTATAGTTCTTTTGTTTTGTTGGACTTTAACCTTTTACGAGAAAAATTAAAAATATTTTATTCAAAGGCATTGAAATACAAATAAAAGAATATTAATAAACATCTTTAAAAGAATACATGCCTTGATTCTCAATGGTGGAGATTTTACGATAATCATCTTCTCTTGTTTAAATGAATTTATTCATGAAGAGCAAGATTTGTTTGCTACTATGTTGTGGAGTATCTGGAAATGTAGGAACAACCATATTTGGAACAAGGTGGTCGAGCTGCCGACTGATATATGTAATTGAGCTGTTCATCTGCTGTCAGGTTGGAAAGAAGCAAAGCCAGTGCGAGTTAATCCTACTGATGTTATTAACATTCCTAGTAACACAACCTGGGTTAAACCTCTGGAGGATCGTTTCAAATGTAATATTGACGTTTTTTTCTCTCGAGAAAGTTGGGGGTTAGTGCTTGTATTAGAGATTCTGAGGGTCATTTTGTTACTGCTAGAACGAAATGGTTCTCACCCATTATTGAGATTGACACAGGTGAAGCTTTGGGCCTTTTGACAACTATTGTTTGGGTGCACTATATAGGGCTCGATAATATGGATTTCGACATAGATGCAAAAATAGTGGTTGATAGAGTAAACAACTTGAGACCAAATGATTCGGAATTTGGTGTGGTTACCCGAGAATGTAATCGGCTTTTGCATTTTTTTTTACGAACTCCGATGTCAAATTCGCTAAAAGACAAGCTAATGAAGCAGCTCATGTGTTGGCATGGGCGACTAAATTTTTTACTAGTTTTCGTATTTTTACTGATTGACCATCATGTATTTAAGATATTATTATAAATGAAATGAGTTGATTTTTTCCTTTTAAAAAAAACTTAATATTTTTTAAATATTAATTAAAAGATTTTTAATTTACAATTAAAAAAAAGAAATATATAGAAGAAAAAAAACAGTTTTACAGTTCATACATGAGGTGTAGTGTGGGGTTGGACGGAAGGAAGAAGTTTTGTTGCCGTTAGTGATAAGCACGCCTGGCATTTTCATCATTCTTCCCTCTCTTTCTCTCTCACTTCAACTTTTTTTCCTCTATTCTATTCTCTCCTCTTAATATTCCTCTTTTTTTTCTTCTCTCTCTAAAATTCTTCTTTCTTCTTCAGTCACCACTTTCTTTTTCTCTCTCACTTTTCTCTCTCTTCTTTTTCCTTCCATTTTCCGCACCTCCGATTTTCGCCAATTCTCTCTTCTCTGATTGGATCTGCCACTTGCTTCTACCTATTCACTTCGATTCCTCAGCTTTAATTCATAGTTTGAAGTTTCGATTTCAGTTTTTTTTCTTCAACTCGAGGCTGTGTAGTACTCGCGTTGTTCTTCGTTTCTCGATTTTGTTTTTCGGTGCTGATTCCGATAAAGGTATAATCGATTACCGCTTCATTTCCAGGTATGAGTTGAAGATAATTTAATCGCTTAATTCAGCTTTTCTCAACTTTTTTTCGACTTTTTTTCTTGCTGAAGCTAGGTAGATTTAGCTTGAATTTCGATCTGGTTGTTCCTGATTGAATTTTGTTGACCTGAATCGAAATGTGTTGAAATTTAAAGGACTAGTTTAATTAATTAATTAATTAACTAGTTATTTTATTTATTTATTTTTTGTTGAAAAATTAGATGTTGATGTTTTGGATTTTGGAAAATGGAAAATGATTATCATGTTTATTGAGTTATCGAGATCATGTGATGTGTAGTGTTATTGTGTAGACTGTGTGCGTACGTGTCAGCTGCTTAGGTGTATGATATGATTAGCTTTGTTGTACTGTTCGATGATGATGTATTTGTAAATTGGCATTTTTGTTGAATATTTGAGCGTTTTATTGCATGTGTGTATGTGTTGGGGCGTGTTATATTAAGTGAAGAATTCTCGTGACTTCGGTCTTCTTTTAGTTTTACTTGTTTGCATAAATTGCGCAGATTTTTCCGGTGTTTGTTGGATAGTGGTCAATATTGGTTTTACTTTAATCTAATCTCTATCATACTTGTATGATTGAAGGGTCAATATTAACTCCATATGTGTTTCATCTATTATGAAGCACAAACACACTGACACCGAAAATACGACACTGACATGTCGACTAGGGTAATAATTTGAAAAAAATGAATAAATTAAAAGTAATCACAAGTGTCGGTATTGTTTTCGGACATGGACTTTGGCACGATACATCTTTTTCAGATGCGTCGATGCTACAATGTGTTTCATAATTTGAAGTTTATTTTACTTGTGATGTAAATTTTAATATTAGTGTTTAAATGTAACTATCAAAATTAACTTAAGATGATATGTTCCTGAGCTATTTTTAGCTTCAATAATTACCTTATGATAACTTATGAGAAAGTGACTAACAGCCCCTTGCGTATAACGTAAGGGGCTAGACTCCTACAATGCTGCAAACCGATGTTTGAATACCGGTTGATAGATCTAATTTAGTACCTGACACACCTTAAATAGGATTGCCTTCCGTGTGGAGGGAACCTTTGGGAAACAAAATAAATTATGGGAAGTGATTAGTTAAGCTTCTGAATCCCTATAATAGCTCAGTGAGTAAATTCTTATAAGCTGGCTATTTACTAGAATAGTATAACTACTTGTATTAGGCTTCTTTTCTAATAGCAGCTCTACTTGCATAAGTGGCATTCTGCACAAGGCAGTGAAAGGTATTTGTTGGATGCAAATGCAAGTGTGTGTGTGTTTGCTTGCTTTCTACTATTTACTAGGATCATACAGTGGTGGCTACCAAAAATATTTAGCCCTTAGTAGGTAGTATGCTGAACAGATATGTTGAAAAAAGATGCAATTTTCTTTTTGGCTTCTTTGTTCATGTTTTGTTTTTATCCAGCCAACTTCAATAACAAGGTTTGCATCAATGTTTTTGGACAGCAATTAGTAAGTCTGTAGTAGCTGATAATGACATGCGGTTGCAACTATTGATACATTTTTCTTAACTTGAGGAACATCAATATAGGTTATTGAGTTCTTAATATATTTGGAATTCCTAATACTACATGAGGGTATATCTCTAGTGGTGAAAATAGAAAAGGTTATAAAAGCGTCCATGCTGAACGTTACTGGGAAGGTTTTCAGTTAGTAGTGAACTTTACTGTATCACAAGGAACACTTTTTGTAGCCTAATGATAGCTTTACTTTTCTCTACTTCATTTCTGTATTTTACATTAATTTGTCAGAAAAATGTATCTAACGATTGATTAATGATGCAAACCTTATGTATAATCTATGCTGTCTGATACTGTCTTCTCTGTTTTAATTAAAGCTACTTCTGAACCAGAATTTGTTGATTGAAACTGTTGGTGGAAGCATTTGCATTTCACCTTCTATTTTGGCAGTTTCAGTAAACTTTTTTTTTTTTTTTGACAAAACAGTTTCAGTAAACTTTGATTTTGCTTTTCTATCAATTCATTATATTATTTATGGTTTTTTTTTCAGGATATTATTTGCTATATATAAGCTAGGGCGTGAAGGACCAAATAGTAAAATAATATTATGGCAGTTTCCATGAGAGATGTGGATCCAGCTTTTCAGGGAGCTGGACAAAAGGCGTATCCTGCATCTAATTAACATATTATACAGTTTACTATTTATAAGATTTTCAATATTTACAAGATTTTTTTCTAAGTTTCTCCTTCACCTGGTTCTGTTCAATGCGGAAATTAATTTCATGCTTTGATCTTATGCATTATTCTCCTTAACTCTAAATAGTGGGCTCGAAATATGGCGTATTGAGAATTTTAATCCAAAATCTATCCCAAAGTCCTCTTATGGCAAATTTTTCACTGGGGATTCCTATGTGATCTTAAAGGTAAGTCATATTTCCAAGTGGTTATTCAGTTGTAGTTTCGTACAATGCTAGCCTCAAATTGATATCTGTTTTTCCATGAAGCTTTATTTCCTGTTTATAATTGTTTTGCATGGACTTCGTAACTTTGAAATATTTAATGTTCTCAGAATGATAAAACCACAACATTAGTATGTAATGATAAAATGATTTTGCGTCTTCATTTTTCATTGGCAAACATTCATTATGTAACTTCTGTACATTTTTCAGTTTGTTAGAGAGTGCATCCTTGGTTTGAATTGATGAGAAAATGTATTTACCAAACATACTGTCCTCTCTTGGTCATATATGAACACAAGTTTAGCTATAGGACATTACCTTCTTCTTAGTTCTGTTCATTTTTCTAAGGAAACATTCATTATGAAATCTCTATATTTATCAGTTTTGGTACAAAAATGTGTCTTGAGGTTAAAAGAATAGGTTAAAAATGTGAGCATGAATTTATCCATATAACATTATTGGCTTCTTTCCCATGAGCTTTGATTCCCCTTGCATATAAAGATAGTTTATGAGGTGTTTGAAACAAGTCTCATATATTCATCAGTAGCACTTATTTTGGCAAGATTCATAATTATTTTCTCGCTTCCATTTGACTTTTGGCCATTACTACTAACCTGGTAACTTTTTCTTTTTATTGTGCTGCTCGTGCATAATGCATCATACATGATCCCTGGTTTTTTCTAGTATGAATACATTTCATTTCCAATCCTTTTTATTTTTATTTTTTGCGTAGACAACCGCATCAAAAAATGGAGCTCTGCGTCATGACATCCATTACTGGATTGGTAAAGACACTAGTCAGGTAAAGATTAATATTTTTAGCATAGCCTAGGTGATATATTTCTTAGTTTTTAGTAAATTTATTTTCCCCGTGATTAGGTTTGACATTACTCATAATGATTGTAATTTTAAAATAGGATGAAGCTGGTGTTGCAGCCATCAAGACTGTTGAGCTGGATGCAGCTCTTGGAGGACGTGCTGTTCAGTATCGGGAAGTACAGGGCCATGAAACTGAAAAGTTCCTGTCTTATTTCAAACCGTGTATTATACCTCTAGAAGGTGGAGTTGCTTCTGGTTTTAAACATGCTGAGGCTGAAAAACATAAGACACGGTTGTTTGTATGCAGAGGGAAACATGTTGTGCATGTCAAAGAGGCAAGTTTGACATTTTTTCGTCTGACTTTGAGGTTTGAGTATTGTATGTCATTGATCACATTGGATCAGGCTGGTAAACACATACAGAAACATAATTTTCAGTTTGCTGAGTAGCCACTTTTTTATGTTATAGGTTCCTTTTGCTCGATCTTCACTCAACCATGACGATATTTTTGTTCTCGACACTGAGTCAAAAATCTTCCAATTTAATGGTTCCAATTCATCTATTCAAGAAAGGGCTAAAGCTTTGGAAGTTGTACAGTATATTAAAGATACCTACCATGAGGGAAAGTGCGAGATAGCTGCCATTGGTAAGTCTACGGGTATATTTTGAAGTTCGAAAGGTGATCACTGATTTTTATGATTTGAATGTCTTTTTGAACTTCCAAGCAGAGGATGGAAAGTTAATGGCTGATGCTGAAACTGGGGAATTCTGGGGTTTCTTTGGCGGATTTGCTCCTCTTCCACGAAAAGCAGCAAGTGATGATAACAAGTCTGCTGATACCCGCTCTCCAAAACTGCTTTGGTATAATATTATTCCGGTCTTCCCTCTTGCATTTTTCTTTTGTTTATAGTTGCACTACCAATGTATTCTGTTCTTTCATAGTGGACTGATGTTTGGATGAAATATATTAATGTTTACATGTTTTGCAATCTTCTTCTTTCACCCTTTAAATTTTTGGTCGTGTGTGTAATAGATATTGGGGTTTTAAAAGGTGAAAGGACACTCCTACGCAGCTTCATCCTGCTTCATCCTTTTATTTGTAAAACACAATAACAAACACTGCGTCAAATAAACTGTTATAAGATTAGCAGAAGTGTGATACGCTGGTCGTCTGGTGGTCCTGTTAGAACATGTTTTACCATAGAAACCAGATCTTTTCCTACTACGCGGGGTTGGCTACATGGATTAAATGATGTCATAAACCTGTCTTGAATTAAGTCTAAAGATGTACTACCTCCGTTTCAAAATAAAAGTCGTTTAAGGTTGTTACACACATATTAAAAAAAGTAATGATTGAGTCACTAAAGGTAATATTTTTACATAATTACCCTTAATTACTATTGGTTGTTAGATATTGTCATAACTTAAAAAGAGTGTTAACAAGGGATAAAACTGGTAAAAGTTAATTAATGTTGCATTAAAAAAATAAAAAGACTATTATTTTGAGACAATTTTTTATGGTTAGAAAGACACTTATTTTAGGACAAAAGGAGTTTCATTTACCTCTAAATCTCAATAATTTGGTATATAGTTTTCCTTGGTATGCTTCTATTGCTATAACTATTTAACTATCCTCTATTTGATTAGCCCTACTTATTGATGCATTTGCATAGTTTGTGTTTGGGAGGTCATTTGCATTTTTTTCTTTTTAATATTCATTTGTAGAGATGAGGATGTTGCGTTAGATGTGTGGGGAAATTAGGCTTAGGTGGATTGAGCATGTAGAGAGAAGACCTGTAGATTCTGTTGTAAGAAAAATAGATCAGATGAAGATGACTCAAACAACTAAAGGTAGAAAAAGACCTAGAATAACTATAAGCATAACTCGTAAGAAAGATCTTGAGATTAACAAATTAGATAGAAACATGGTCTTTGATAGAACATTGTCATTATGGCGTAATTTGACAATGATGAGGGGCGTGCAAGTCAAAGTATTTCAAAGACTAAGAGCAATGATGAATGTAGACAGTTTAGACAAAATGAATTAGGTGGTGTGTTAAATTGTAATTCGATTGTGTCGAAACTGTGTGTGTCTCGAAGGGAGGTTGCCCAGTCAAAGAGGTTGTGGTTCGAAGCAGGCTATTCAGATTCGATACATATTAGATTTGTTTTAGATTTAAATAGATTTGATTTAAGTATAGAAGAAAATAGATTTGTTTTAGTTCCAAATAGATGTTTTGGGCTTTTATAGTTTTGGGCTTTAGCTTAGGGAGCAAGCTAACCTAAATCTATAAATAGAGGGAGTAACCTCTATTTTGTATTAAGAATTCATTCACAGCATTTTGCAGTTGCAAATGAATAAGAAAGTTTTCATAGTTTGTGGGCAGAGAGAAACTCTGCAGAAATTACTTGTATCAAAAGGAATCACCACATGGGCAAGGGTAAGAGTCTCGCATGTAGGTAGAGGTGTCCCGTTGAAGAGAGAGCCAACGGCGATACAAGTGTGAGGGGTCAAAAGGAATCACCACATGGGCAAGGGTAAGAGTCTCGCATGTAGGTAGAGGTGTCCCGTTGAAGAGAGAGCCAACGGCGATACAAGTGTGAGGGGGAGCATTGGAAATATTACGAGTGTGAGTGTGGGGAAATAGTCCCACATTGGGTGAGAATGTGGTGACTTGAGCATTTACAAGTGAGAGAACCCACTCAACTATCACCTTAAGGTTTTAGGTGGACAAGTGGTGTGTCTCCCATAAAAGTGTGTTTGCTTAAACAGAAAGTCCCGAATTTAAGAATGCTCCTCGCTCGACCCTCCCCCGATTGTTGCGCCAACAACTGGTATCAAAGCCTATGGTTTCGAGATAGGGACCGACTAACTTGTATCGAAACACTTCCCGCAGGTGATGGGTAGAAGGTGTTCCTTTGGAGAGTGCCAACGGTGATACAAGTGTATGTGAAAGAGAAAGCTGGGTAGAAGGTGTTCCGTTGGAGAGCGCCAACGGTGATACAAGTGTATGTGAAAGAGAAAGCTTTCACATGAGGGTGAGTATTCAGACTCACACTTGAGGGGGAGTGTTGAGAATCAAGTGTGAGGAAGAAGTCTCACATTGGTTAGAAAAAGGAAGAATGAACACTTTATTAGTGAGAGAATCCACACACCTTTATTGTCATTATGGCGTAATTTGACCCATGTAGCTGACCTCACTTAGAGGGATGAGGCTTGGTTGTTGTTGTAATATTTATCCGTACTGTGTCAAAAGTTGAAGGGTGTAAACTATAATTTACCATTGTTTTATTCCCCTCTGGCCTCCAAGCTTATGATGTTTAAACTGTTACAAATTAATTATCCTTTTAGCCTAAAGTTTTATCAGTGTATAATACTGTAAATTTCCAAACAAATCAATTATTGACAATAGTTGTTGAAATTTGTTTGTTGTATTAAAGTGTTGGATTTTGTAATGCTTAGTTATCATAAATTATCGTTTTTGCAGTGTTGAAAAGGGACAAGCCGAACCCGTTGAGGCTGATTCTTTCAAAAGGGAGTTTCTAGACACAAATAAATGTTATATTCTGGATTGTGGGTTGGAAATGTTTGTCTGGATGGGAAGAAACACCTCTCTTGATGACAGAAAAAGTGCAAGTGGAGTTGCTGATGTAATTCCTACTTTCCCTTGCATCCCTTGGCATTTTGCTTTAAGTTTAAATACGCTTACCAATAGCTTTTCAAAAAACTTTTATTTATACTTCATGTTCTAACTACTAGTAATTTGCTGTGGACCAAATAACAGGAGTTAGTCAGTGGCATTGATCAACTTAAACCCCAAATAATTCGAGTAATTGAAGGGTTTGAAACAGTGTTGTTTAAGTCCAAGTTTGATTCTTGGCCTCAGACCCCTGATGTAACTGTATCTGAAGATGGACGTGGCAAGGTAGCAGGCAAGTGATTGATATTGTGGCTTTTTATCATAAGTTCATAACATGAATAGATTTTTGAATGTTACATTTTTGTATAGCCATTATGTCAACTCAATTTTTCTCTTATTTGCGACTTTGTATTTTGTAGCACTTCTGAAACGTCAAGGAGTAAATGTCAAGGGTCTGTTGAAGGCTGATGCAGTAAAAGAAGAACCTCAACCTCACATTGATTGCACTGGACATTTGCAGGTATTCCGCTAGTTGCGAATCATCCATCAAAACCAATATTTCTTGATGTAATTCGGTTTCACTTTTGTCATTTTTCTTGTTGGTTTTATATCCTGCTTAATTGATTTCTTCATTAGAAAATCATTTAGAACCCTTTTCGATCTCCTACTGTCTCCCATCCTGATGACGGAGACCTGAGTGAGGAGCAGAATACATAGTCTTGTAGTACATCTGAGGTGTTTTCTATCATAAAGTTGACGACTAGAGTTTGATCCTTGTCAATTCCAATCTTCTAAACAAAAAACTTCAATTTTAGCACAAGATAAAATAAACTTGATAACTAGTATTCCTTGATAATTCAAAAGATATTCTCTATTTGGGTGGAGTTGTTGTGGTATGGTGTTGTTCAATCTCGACATCTCTCTTTTATTTCTGTAGTTAACACCAGTCTTACTCTAACCTGTATCAGGTTTGGCGTGTGAACGGTCAGGAAAAGATTCTTCTCCCAGCTTCTGATCAATCAAAATTTTATAGTGGAGATTGCTTCATCTTTCAATATTCATATCCTGGAGAAGATAAGGATGATTGTCTTATTGGAACGTGGATAGGAAAGAGCAGTGTTGAGGTGAAAGATTTTGAGTTCAATTTTACTTCTAGTCAGATGTGTCTTGAATATTAAGATAAATAATCTGAAAGCAAAATGTTCAGCTGTAGCTGAAAAATATTAGTAGTTATAGTAAACTGTTAGTCCTTTTAAGTTTTGGTTGTGAATTCATAAATAAGTTCCTATATTTTGAAAACTATGATTGGGTCCTTATTGTAGTCAATTTTTTTCCAGATTGAGTCATCATAAGGACATATCGATATATATTGGACTCAGGAGTCCTATCAAAATAGTTTTTAAAACTACAGCGGTTTATAGTTTTTATACTCTAGGAACATTAGAGATGTAAACTGCTTAAAATTTTACGAGAGTTGGTGTTGACTGTGACCTATTTAAAAAAAAATCCCAAATGTATAAATTTTTTTAGATTTTTTTAACGTTAGCCAATTGTATGCTTATATATTGCACTATACTCTGCACTAGTAACTTCTCTGAGGCCAGAAAGTGTTAAATAAATGCAAGGCAGAATATATTTCAGTCTTCCCATAAATCTGTGTTCGGAGCACTGTTAATCTATTGCCTGTATTGATCACAAGATTTCAATTGAAAATAGGAAGAAAGAGCTTCAGCTAATTCACTGGCTAGTAAAATGGTTGAATCAATGAAGTTTCTGGCTTCCCAGGTAATATTTCAGGAAATTGTGTTTTTGGCCTTTTGTATAAATATTATTTATGCTTATTTCTTATCTCTTTACTGATAGTAATAAGCATTTTTAATTGACTGCAGGCTCGTATATACGAAGGCAATGAACCAATTCAATTTCATTCTATCCTACAAACCTTCATTGTTTTTAAGGTTTGTATGGTCCTAATATTGTGGAAGCTCACACCCCATCTATTACTGGCCATGTAACTTTTTCCTATTCATTTTAATCAGGGTGGGCTTGGTGATGCATACAAGACTTACATTGCAGAAAAGGAAATTCCAGATGAGACATACAGTGAGGATGGTGTTGCACTATTCCGCATCCAGGGCTCTGGACCAGATAATATGCAAGCTATACAAGTTGAACCTGTATGCCCCAATTCCTTTTTGTTCATTTGTCTATCCACTTGTGTTGTATTGGGCAACACACCTTTCTGAATTTACAGACTGTTTATGTAATCAATTTTTATTTTCATGGGGGTCAACCAGGTTGCTTCTTCCTTGAATTCCTCTTATTGCTACATACTTCATAATGGGCCTGCTGTCTTTACTTGGTCTGGAAGTAATACAAGTGCAGAAGACCAGGAACTTGTAGAGAGGATGCTGGATTTGATAAAGGTATGATGTGTGTTTAAGATATAGCAATTTAGTTTAATGGGTCTAAGCAAATAACAAGAAGTTAGCTTTTGTCTTTAGGTCAAATGATTGTGTTGGACAAGCAGATAGACATGGGAGATGTTTTATATACTTTCATGGTTAAAATGGTTAAATATACGGTTATTATATTTTTTATCATAACTAACCACACTAGGATTGCCTCTGTTGGCGTAGGGGTTTTAGGTTTGATGTTATTCAGTGGCATGTCTGACAGTCCCTATTACTCAGCCAGCACACTAGGATTGCCTCTGTTGTCGTAGGGGTTTTAGGTTTGATGCTATTCAGTGGCATGTCTGACAGTCCCTATTACTCAGCCAGCATATTACGTTGATATGAAAAGAAGAAAACAGTAATAATATAAGTTGATCCTATGATGCAAAATTAATGTGTAGGAAGACATCAATTCAAGTTTTTAAACTGTCAAATGTCCAAAGAGATTGCTATCCAGTATATTTTTATATTTGTTTAGTCAGGCTTCTCCATCTATCTAGTTTTCACATGCTTGCCAAATTTCTGCAGCCAAATTTACAATCAAAACCACAAAGGGAAGGTACAGAATCTGAACAGTTTTGGGATTTGTTGGGAGGAAAATCAGAATATCCCAGTCAGAAGACTAGTAGGGAGGCTGAGAGTGATCCTCACCTATTCTGTTGCAACTTCTCAAAAGGTAAGGGATGATTTTCTTGTTTCCTGGATATTTACAGACTCCTCATTCCCCTATGAAAGCAAACAGCTGACTTTCTTATGATGGTTTTCTTCTGCCACTCAAATTGAACAACGAGCAGGAAACTTAAAGGTGAGTACACCCACTAATCTATCATATCTGGTAACAATATTCTTAATTTTGGAACTTATGGAAATGCAACTGTATAATGAAGGTGTGTTAAAGTAGGTCTTGTATCTTGGCTTTCAACAATATTTTATTTGTAGTATGTTAAGTTGCTTGTTATAAAGAAAGATTTAATAATGTAATATATTTTAAGCACTATTGATATGTCATAAATGAGTTTGAAACAGCAGCAGGTTTGCTCAATCTGATACTGTTAGTAAAAAAATGATGTAATATATTTTAAGCACTAGTTATATGTGATAAATAAGAACATCAGTGTAGCAGGTGTTCATCAAGTTATCCCATACCTCATCCCCTTAGTATTAGGTGTTCATTAAGTTATTTATAATGATATTCAGCATGTGATTACATAAGATTACTCAATAGTTTCTTTTTTAAACATTACTGAACTTGACAGCAGATATTATTCAAAATTATACTTATGGTTAATCTTGTAACACATAAGATCAAAATAAGATAACCTGATTATATATTATCTAACATGGGGATACACGATTATTCACTGAGAGGTGGTGATATCCACCATAGCTTTTTTTGAAGACTTACTTTCGGTGAAAAATGCAGACAGATAAGTCTGACCAATGTCCTGGGGATACCTCAGTTTACTAAGGGAACTTTTACAAAATTTTAAGGGTGAATTTACTCAGTCATGTGTGCTGCACTGCTTTTAACAACGTGAATACTTGGATTTATTTCTGTTTCAATGCATTAATCTGGAGCAATTCTCCCAGGTGACGGAGATATACAACTTCTCCCAGGATGATTTAATGACAGAAGACATTTTCATCTTGGATTGTTACTCGGATATATTTGTCTGGGTTGGCCAGGAGGTTGACACCAAGAGTAGAATGCAGGCGCTAACAATTGGTGAGGTAAAAGTGGTTTTGCTACAAGCATAATTTAGTGGCTACTCTTTCAAAGACTCTGATATCTTCAGTTAATTTAATGCTTATTTGAGTCCTCTAACATCCCTGGGTTATTACGAAACAATGGATTTATAATAATCATTTCATGTTTTTTACCTTTTGAATTTAACATCTATTAGGTTCTAAGTTAGGCTGTGGATTTGTTAACTCACTATTGTAAATTGAACAGAAATTTCTTGAGCATGACTTTCTGCTGGAAAAACTATCTCGGGTGGCTCCAATATATGTTGTCATGGAAGGGAGTGAGCCACCGTTTTTCACTCGCTTTTTTAATTGGGAGTCGGCAAAATCTGCAGTAAGTTTATTAACATAATGGCATAATCACGTGACATTTTAACATCCTTATATTGACAATTCCTTTTTAACTTTGCAGATGGTGGGGAACTCATTTCAAAGGAAGCTTAAAATCGTTAAAAATGGGGGTACTGCACCAGTGGCGGTAAGGCATTTCATTTTCTTACAATCACTATTGAAATGATCCCTTTGCATATTTAAATAGGCTAAATACTGAAGTGTGACAATAGTGTTGTAATGAAGGCCTTGAAAATCTTGGATTGAAAATGATTTATTTCATGGAAATAAATACTTATCTACAATTAAATATTGGTTAATCTTATTCTGTTTGTCCAAACCTTCGACATCAATGTCAGACCCAAATTTTGAAAATCTGTGGCAATTGACTAGAAGTTATTCTAGCTAATACAAAATTTGTATAACTATTAGATCTACCGATGTGTGCTTGTTTTCTGATGATCCTTCTTATAGAACCGATATAATTCACTCCATCTTTTAATTTTCTCTGCTTTTCATGTTTAGATATATTTTCTTTGCATTTGCATTTAATCTGCTTTGTTGTTGAATGCGTTGTATACTTTATCAGAAACCCAAACGGCGAACAACTTCATACGGAGGAAGGTCTAGTAGTGTGCCTGATAAATCCCAGCGTTCCTCCCGTAGCATGTCTGTTAGTCCTGATCGGGTTCGTGTGAGGGGCAGGTCTCCAGCCTTTAATGCACTAGCTGCTACTTTCGAGAGCGCCAATGCTAGGAACCTTTCAACTCCACCTCCAGTAATTAGAAAGCTGTATCCAAAATCTACGACACCAGATTCTGCAATACTAGCATCAAAATCTAAAGCCATAGCTGCTCTTACTTCTAGTTTTGAACAACCACCTTCTGCACGAGAAAGCATGATACCTCGGGCAGTTAAAGGTAAAACATTTGACAAAATAATTGCACACTGGCTCCCTTCTCTTTCGCCTCCCTTTTTTAAGTATCACTTTTGCTTTGTGCAATATAATTCACTTTGTCGCAACGTGCTTTCTGTTCTGGGTTGTTACGATGTGAAGTGAGTCCTGTCACCCCTAAATCAAACCCTGAGAAAAATGACAAGGAGAATTCTGTGAGCGGCAGAGTGGAATCTCTTACCATAGAGGAAGATGTGAAAGAAGATGAAGCTGAAGACGAGGAAGGTCTCCTGATTTACCCATATGAACGCCTTAAAATAACATCTACAGATCCTGTGCCAGACATTGATGTAACTAAAAGAGAGGTAAAGTGGACTAGCTATAATATCATCGTATCTACTTCCTTTTCATATTCTTTTGAAATGCAGCTTATAATCAGACCCCTGTTCATTTAATGTTGATTTGCTTGAATTTGATGCAAGCAGACTTATCTATCATCTGCGGAGTTCAAAGAGAAACTTGGGATGTCCAAGGATGCTTTTTACAAGTTGCCCAAATGGAAGCAAAACAAACTCAAAATGGCTATTCAGTTATTCTGATTCTTTAACTTATCCTTCCGTCAGCTCCCGGCAGTTTAGGTTCAGGTAGAAGAAACTTTTATCATAAAAGTTTATATTATTCTTTGTTGACCATTTTATATCTACTATTTCTAGTTGCCCGTCTTAAAACCATGGAGATTCTCTGTTTTGCAGTAAGGAACTGAGCATGTGGATGTGGAAGTGAAAGGGACAGCAGCATCAGTATTTTTTTTTGCATAACTGCGACTGCTCCTGGGAAACTTTTCATCAAAGAGAAACTAGAGATTTTCCACTTCTCTCGTTCTCTTTTCAGTGGTTTGAATGTTTAGGACTGTCTGTCTTTGTTGAGTTAGCTGCGTGGCATTAAATTTATAGGGCAAAGGTTGTTTGTGAGCTTGGTTTTTGAAAAAAAAAAAGAAAAATTCTTTTGGGTTTCATTTAATTTTATTTTTTAATTTATTTTAAAATTGTTTTGGTCAAGCAATTGGGGTTGCAAATGCGGTCTAGGTTGTATTTATATTGAGGACAAAGTGTGTATAGTAGAGTGTAAAAACCAGTCAGATCCATATTTATTTGTTTTGGAAATAAAGTGTGGTTCTTTGTTCTCTGCCATTTTCGAGCACATTGAAACGTGCCAAAGAGTCGACCAGAAATTCTTCTGTGTCCTTGTAAAACATTTAAGGCCACTGAATATTTAGTGGATAACAAATTTTCCATCTCTTTTTGAAAAACCTACACATGTTTTCAGTAATATATTTCTGGATGACACATTTTATACCTAGTATTTATTTTGTCCTTAACTGATGTGTGCAATCTAAAGTGATGTTGTGGGGATGGGGTTAAGCGATGTGGGGAAACCGTCTGAGATTTATAAATGAATCAAACAAACCATATGACATTGACAAGACTCAGAGATATTATGGATTTATCTTCACTCAGAAAGATGATATGTTGTTCATGGGAGATGAACCTCTAACCTACTAGCTTGTCATAAATGGTCCATGTTTTAAGAAGCGGCTAGATAGTACACAAATTGTTGAAATGATTTATTTATTTATTTTCATATCAAATATGACCTTGATAATTACTTTCCGTAGAACTAGTAATGAGTTGTTTATATAGACTTCAATATAAAGTATGTGAAAAAAATAGCCACTAATTGTTTTTAAGGAGAATTACGTTCACCTCTGTTAAATACTTGTTCAAATTTTAAACAATATACTTATTTTCTATACATTTTTGATAAATAATCAAATATTTGATATTTAGGACACTAAAAAAAAGGACATATACAATTCTAAGTACTATATATCAATTTTTTTTTTTGTAGTGAATTAATGAAAAACTAAGATGTTTGTCTATTTGACAAATACATAAATATTCATGTATGTTTTAAAATTAGAAATGGTGCCATTTTAATACATCTTGGGAGATTTTAGGGTAACTTTTTATTTTAGGGAATTGTTCATGGTATTTAGGAGTGGGAATATGCACGGTCAACAAAAAGAAATTTCCGATCCAACTTTATACATAGTTAGGTCAAATCAAACTCTTTTCAAAGAATAGTCTTAGACTTTTTTAAAAGCTTATTCAGTTAAAAAAAGTTAATTCATGTGCTATGAAAAATATCTTTTTAAACCTATAAGTCGGTCTATTTAATAAAATAAGTTGATAAAATCTTATGAATATTGTCATAAGTTATTTTCAAAAATTCTAAAAAATGAAATAGTTTCACAAAACCTAGGTAGTAGGTAATTCAGATAAATCAAATCAAAAAATATTCGGTCTCATTGTTCTTTTAATTTATTAATCTATTTTAATTAATCAAATTGTCTATTTACATAAGTTCAAGGAAAATATATTAAATGAGGTTAATAGGCAACACAAACTTTTGAAAAGGGACTTAAAAAAGTCTTTGACAAGTACATTTCTGATATAGACTTTAAATTTTTTAGTAGGTCAGAATTATTTTGGCAAAAGTCAAATTCAACCCAGCATATTCTCACCCTTAATGACTCCTTTACTATTACTCACCAATCATGGTGAAAATTCAAAAACACCATACCACTTTATCCGAAGTTTGAAATTCGAACACACCAAAATACAACAAATCCTTTCTTCAAGAACACTCTCATCCAAGTAAAAAATATGTCTTGATTACAAAATTTAGATGCATCATACAAACATTAAAATTCGGATGCACCCATTTAAGTGACGTAAACAATTTTTTCCTCTCCATACACATTTGAAATCAAAAAGCAAATTATCTCAAGATCACAGAGAAAGCTCTCTCAAATATGATTCCAATGTTTCAACATTTTTCTCTTCATATTTACTCTTGTTTATTCGAACCAAGCAACTTCATCAACTTATACTCTTTTCCATTCAAGACAAGCAACTTTATCTCTCATGTTTGGTAAGTGTCTAATTCTTGTTTTCTTTTTATTGCTTTTGATGCATGCAATGCAATTCCTTAAATGATTCTAGTTAAACTCCATTAGGTTACATATAACAGAAACTAATTAAGCTACATTTGGTTACATACTTTGTTTGAATCTTTCTACATTTGGGTCGTAAGGTGCGTGTCGGGGTTTGTCACTAATGCAAGAAAAATTGAATTTCAAAATCGTAACCGTAATACGGATAACAAAATCTTGATTTTTATGCTTGTTATTATTTTTGTTTGTTTGTCGATTTTGTTTGCTAATGACATGTCTTGTCTTGTTTGATTATAAAAAATGGCCGACGAACAATCAGGATATAGATATGGGCGATTGTCTCAACCTTCATTTTTTTTGTATAAGGTGGTTCGAGAGTCCAACCTACTAAAACTCTTAAGTTTATTGAACACTCTCAAGAATAAATCTTAGGGTTATGTGGTAGTAAACATAAGAGTTTGATCTAAAGTTATAATGATTCGAATTGAAAGAGCTTCCATAAATCTTAAAATATGTCTTCTAAGGAGAGAAGTTGTTATACCCAACTATTATTACTAGGTCGTTATTTATTTTGGAGGAAGAAAAGCTCTTGGAGTTCTAAGAGGTAAGAATGAAGTATTTGGTTGGAGAATTACTAATTTGAAAGAAATAAATCCAGCCTATTGCATACACAATATAAAACTTGAGGAAGAATTCAAAAATGTATTTCAACCTCAACGAACATTAAATCCTACCATGAAGGAAGTGGTGAGAAATGAAGCACTCTAGTTATCTAAAGCATGTATGATTTACCCTATAAGAGTTAGCAAAAGTGAATGAGAATTAACATTAAGATGTTAAAATATAATATTATTTGGAGTTTATGTCTCGGTTGGTAAAATACATCAAGGTAACATCTGAGTTCTATTTTAATTAAATAAAATAACAAGCAAAATTTTATGCTGATTGCTTAAAAACTTGAGGGAATATATGATTTATATTGTAAAGTAAAAAATTTAATAAAATAAAGGAACCATCTTGGTTCTAAATAAAACAAGAAGTTGTAGAACCTGAGAATCGAATATCAAACCATGAGTTACATTATTCATTGGTTAACTTAAAAATCAAAGGATAAGATTTAATAAAAATGATGTGTTCCATTGTATTTGATCTCGGTTCTTATTTTATAAGGTGAAAGTTTTTTCATGAAACATATTTTTTTTATAGTAATTTGTTATAATATATATCTTTTATCATTATATATATATATATATATATATATATATATATATATATATATATATATATATATATATATATATATATATATATATATATATATATATATATATATATATATATATATATATATATATATATATATATATAATACAATTTTACAATCATAACAATGAGAAGTTATTTTTTGACAGTCATATGTTTTCATATTATTTGCGTTTGATATTTTTGACTTTCTAACATTAATGAATTTTTTACAAAGAGTTTAGAATCTCATGCATGATAGTGGTTTTTAACAAGCTTAATTTTACTATTTAAAAAAAATAGTGATACTCTTTGTTGTCGGCTTGCCTTTCCCTTTTGTGTAATCATTATTTATTATATTATATTAATTTAATATTGAAAAAACACATTTCGCATTGCACAATATGTGTTTTTTTGTTTGTTTTGAAAAACAATAGAAATTAAAAAGAAAAAACTTATTTTCATTATTTCTAAAATTGAATTACCAATAACTAGCATTTATCTTATTTACATCACAACTTTCCAATTCAAAAGTCTCACATCTTTTTATTGGTAAGATAAAATGAACAAAAACTTAAAAGAATATTTTGGTTCACAAATTAAACATAACCTTCTCCAAAAAAGTTTCAAAGACACTAGTCTCCTTGACTGCAGGAGTATCTACATCAGCTAAAACCTTTTCTGTGAGAAGAACTGCGGAGAGGTTGGTGAAGAAGATCAAGAAGAAGAAGGATGAGACGAAGACTAAGTAGCTCATGTAGATTTATTTTCTAAGATAGATGAAGGATTCTAAGAAAAGTATTCATAAAAAGAATCTGTAACAATCTTTGTAACTGAACAATATTTTAGGTTTTGATATTGACGTATTAAAATTTTCATTTTTTTTTTTAAATTTACCAATTTGATGCATGTTTTTAGTAAGACAGTTATACAAAATTAACTTTGATTCGAAAGATTTTGAATGATTTAATTCAAATTCTTTTTTTTAGTTTTACTCCAATTTTAGTCCAATAGCAATTTTTAAAGGTTGATGGAAATCAATTCAGCTCCAATTCTACCTAACGGGTTGAATGTGTCAATTTTAAATTGTTTCTAAGAGCTTCGTTATTTAAAAATAATTTACAAATTACTTATTATATTTACTGTTCAAAAATTAATGAAAATAATATTTTATGATTTATTGTGTAGCAATTTTTTTGATATATTTGAAAAGTATTTAATTTATTAGTCAAAGATGATATATTTTTAAAATAATTTAATTAAAATAATTTAATTAAAATACATCCATAGTATAAAATAGAATAATTTTACACTCAGTAAATTAAATTTGTTATATTTTATTATATATTTATTTATTTTTCTTTAATCACATATAATGTAATAACTTATGAATGATTCTCATGTATAAAGTGTGTGTAAGATATTTTACATTTACATTGCATCAATTATTCTCCTTTTAAAAATAATAAAACTGACTTTTAAACATTTTTATTAACTCCAAAAATTACAGATAATTATTTATTTTTAACAATTAAAATTTATATTGTTTTTCGTATTAAACAGGCTTAACAAATTGATGATTTTGTCATGAAAAAAGAGTTATTTTTATGAATTTGTTTTTGATAAAGAGAGTTTAGAATTTACAAAAAAATCCGGCGAAATGCGTGATTGGTACTATATTTAGCTTAAAGAAATGAAGCCAAAATAAGAAAAACTCCAATTTCGTTTTAATTTTGATGGAACCTTCGTCCTGTTCCAAATACTTTTAATAAAAAAGTAAAACAAATAGAAAAAGTTAGAGGCACAGTACTATCTTCAAAGAAAGAGGATCCAAGGGAAGGAGTGTCCGAGAAATCAAACGAAACTCATACGGCGCGGTGAACTTGAGAATATTCCATCAAACAGTTTTTAATTAATTATTTATTAATAACTATAATTAATCTCTGATTAATTAGCATCATTCACAGTTACAAATACAAATTCAGTTTCATAATCTCCAAGAAAGAGTATAATACAGTTTCAACAACTATTCGCTTATTTTCGTTACGTCGCGATGAATCACGAAAAGGAGAAAACCGTTTCTTCATCTTCTTCTTCTTCCTCCTCCTTTACCTTATCCAAAGGTATCAATGGCCTCGATAAGGTTCTTCTTCGCGAGTCTCGTGGTTCTTCCGCAGAGGTAATCGTAACCGTAACCGAAACTGTGATCATTTTTTTTCTTGATCTGTTTTCGTTTCATGCAATTCGCATCGTGATTCGCTTTCACCGATTTAGATTTCATCGATTCTTTTTGTTTTTTGGTTTGTTTTTATATTCCGATCTCGTTAAGTTGTTAGATCTCGTTTTTGATCTTCGATCTAACTCATGCAGTGATTTTTGTTGAATTGAACGAATTTGGAGTTAGAAGGATGAAAAATGAGAAGAATCGGTTATGTTGTTGGATTGTGATCTTTGATTCTGATTTCTGATTGCATTTTGCTTTTTTTGTTTGTTTGATTTGCGATCTGTAGGTTTACCTCTACGGTGGTCACGTGACTTCTTGGAAAAATGAACATGCAGAGGAATTGCTTTTTCTCAGTAGTAAGGTTCGTGATTTGAGTTTGGTGAACAGTGTTCGTTTCTATTTTTTTTAGTGTCGGTGTGTTAAATTGGTGCAGTAATTTGCTCCTATGCTGATTAGATGATTAATGAACCATGTCTGTACTATTATTATTCTGTTAATTGTGCAGGCTATCTTTAAGCCACCTAAGCCTATCCGCGGAGGGATTCCAATATGCTTTCCACAAGTACGTATTTCTTAACTAGTTCTTTTTAATTTCTGTACAATTCTTCTCAATTGTTTCTGTTTTACATGAAAATGAGAGGTGAAAGAAATAGTTCATGAGCTCTTCTAACTCAAGCTCCAATGACTTTATATTTGATCTGTAATGTGAATGAAATCCCAGCTTATCACATTCCTGCCAGAAAATTAAGTCCATTAGGCATATATTGCAGATTAAAAGTTCATTGTACGTAGGCATTTAGGTGGAGGGAGTTTAAATTATCTTTCATGAAGCTAAGAAAGAATCATTTGATGCCTTGATTTAATTTTGTTGCATAATACACTTCTATTTTGAGACTTGAGAGCTGGGCATATTACATCAATTAGACTAGTCACAAAGTCCAGCAAAGCGATTAGTCAACAGATTAAGGTCCAGGTTAGATAACCAGCCTCTAATAAGAGTAGTTAGCAACACCTATTTTTCTCTTAAAGTTTAAACATTGATATAATTTCTAAAGCCTGACCCGGCCTGATTTAATTTAAACATAGTTTTCTGAAAGAAAAAAGAACCTAGCCCAAAATTGCAATCCGGTGATCCCACATCTTTTGATCACGTGCACCGCACGACTAGAGGTTCTTGGATCACATGTTTGTGTGTGGCTGCGTGCCCACGACCATACTCGTGATCCTAATAACATTGTTTAACTGTCCAAATAATCTAATAATTTGTAGAAAATCCCATACATTACGTAGAGACAAATAACTACATGCCTTTACTCCCCAAACAGCAATGTGCTTAAAATCTCCATCACCTTAACCAAACATGACCAGATATGCTTTTAATCTCTAGCATCACTCCTGATAATAAAAAACAAGATTTCACTGCTGTCTCGATCAAACTATATCTGCCAGTATATTGTTATCCTTAGTAACAACAGAACCAATTGAAATTAAAATAATTAATGAAAATTGCATGATCAATTTCTGAAAATCATTACAATTTCTAAATGTCCTTCAAAAACTTGTTTGTTGTTATCATCATATTTCAGACGACACGGTGAAGGAAAATTTCTATTTTCTATTTGTTTGCAGTTTTCAAACTTTGGAAACCTGGAATCACATGGATTTGCTAGAAATCGATTTTGGACCATTGAAGATGATCCTCCTCCTTTTCCAACAAATAATTTGAGCAAAGCCTTTGTTGATTTAATTCTTAAACCCTCTGAAGAAGACTTGAAAATCTGGAATCACAGGTATTTATAGAAACCATTCAGAAATTCTTACTATTTTTCTACTACCTTGTTTAAAATTGTTGTCTAATCATATTATGTTTCTGATGTTATATGCATTTCTTTTTCTTTTGTGTAGTTTCGAGTACCGTCTGAGGGTAGCTTTGGGACCTGCAGGAGATTTGATGTTGACTTCTCGGATTCGGAACACAAACAGTGATGGAAAGCCATTTTCGTTCACCTTTGCTTATCATACATATCTATCTGTATCAGACATAAGGTACGGGATTGGAATATGTTAGTCTCACACTTCAGTATATCACTGTTTTGTATTTTACTGGCTTTTATCTGTTGTTACATTTAGAAAGTTGCTCTTAATTTGATTTTGTTACCATTGGTTAGTCTACTGTCATCAATGTCACTTCATTACATTTGAAAATCAAATTAATACAATACGAATTGGTTAATTTTGTTACTGAAAATGTAACAATTGGTTGTAGTTTTCCAGAAGTCAAATCCAACAGTTCCGAGTGTAACAACAGGCTATGTTGTCAATGGAACGCCACCGCTATAGTTGAATAGCTTAGTGGTGGTAGGGTTCGGTGCAACACTATTGGTATCCGTGTCGCTGTCAAGAGTAGAGGCCGCTAAGTGCGGCTCCAAACAGCTATTGAGACCGCTATTGGAATTTTGGGGATAAATTCCTCAAATTCTATTTTTAGAACTGTTGTCATTTTTAAGGGTATAAATTTCAATCCTAACCCTTGAAGAGTAATGTTATGTTTTTGCTCACAAATGATCGTTTTGCTCTTCATATTTTGAGTTTAGTTCGGTTTTATGCTGAAGTATTGTTTCTCTATACTTTAAGTTAAGAATGAATGAAGATATTTTTAATTTTGTGTATTGGCCTATTTTTTTAGTATTTATGTTTCCTTTGTACATTTATTTTGTCTTTGATATGGTGGCTATCCTGCTATCCACTATTCTGCAACCCCATACAAGATTAACAACATAGACATTAGGTGCATTTATAATAAAGAAGGGCATAAAACATTATTGATGAGACAATTTAATTTGGTAGCATGGGTAGGAGGGAGTTTATAGCTTTGGATGCCTTAGGAGGGGTAGAGGAAGGCATAGGATAACTATAAGAGAAACAATTGAAAGACATTGCTTTAAATGGTATTATTGGAAATTCATTTGTTTGAATAGCTCAATAGCTTTAATTGTTTGCATTTAGTCATACGATCTCACATAGTCGGATAAGTTTTAGTTGTATCTTTTGGTTGAGATCCAGTTCAAGAGGCATGTAGCGAGCATGCTGAGTGAGCAGAAATCTTCATGATTAGCAATTTGGTGTTAGCTTATTCACGGATTTATAAGAATGTGGACTTTTCCTTCATGTTGGCAGTTGTAGTTGTCTCCAATGTGAAAGATGGCTTGTAACTTCAAAAACCAACTGAATTTTTGGATTTTGGTACATGCTGGTGGTGCAGAGTACGGATATGCAAATTTTTGAAGATTTAGAAACACTATTGCTGTAATTTGTAGCTTGCAACTACTATTACTTTGTTCAGTTGATTTTTTTCAATTTGTGCTCAGTACTTGGGTGAAATTTAAGCTTGTTTGGTGGAATTAGAAATTGTGGTATCTATCTACATTTGACATGTTTCTCGGTTTTATCTGCTATTTGACTTGCTATTTCTTGCTGTTCTTTTAAGTTACTTTCTATGAATTACTTGTTGTACAAATGTTTGTTCAGTTCTTCTGGTATCTAATGAGTGCCCTTAATTAAAAATGTTTGTTCAATTCTAATCAATTTGCCTTCATGTGTTCAGTGAAGTTCGGGTTGAGGGATTAGAGACCCTGGATTATCTTGACAACTTGCAGAACAGGGAGCGTTTTACGGAACAGGGGGATGCTTTGACGTTTGAATCAGAAGTAAGTCTGGTTTTTCCCTTCTAGTTAGTTTCAAGAAGCAGAGATGCATGCTGGTATTATAGGTCCTAAATTTATTTGACTGGAATAAATTAAAGGGTGATGCTAACATGTGCTCTAAGGGAACTAGTTAAGAAAACCTAAAATAGAAGTTTTGCATTGTAAAACACAAATTTTGAACTTTCAGAAAGTTGATTACATCACTTTCCAACATAGTGTTTCTCCCTTTGTATTCTTAACAAATTCCCCAAGGGCACTCATTAGATATTATTTTCCATATATATTTTTGAAATTAAAAAAAAAGTTACATTTTTAATTAACAAAAAAGGAGTGAGAACCACTTACTAATATTGAAACAGTATATAGTTCCTGTAGATATGCTTTTCTTTTTTTAATTGGATATAAATTTTTTTTTCAGTGCTGAATAATGCTTTCAAGCCAAAAGTATGCACTGGTTGCTATATTTTCATTGGCAGAAAGAAGCAATATAACATTTGATTCTTCTCCATCCCCTGCTCCCCACTAATACTTCACCCGTTAATACTTCACTTATTCTGCTCAAATGTGTGTAGCCAATGAAGATGTATGTTTCACATGCTTTTTTCCTACAAACTGATACATCTCTTTCTCATGATATGTTAGGTTGACAAGATATATCTTAGTACTCCAACAAAGATTGCAATTATTGATCACGAGAAGAAGAGGACATTTGTTTTGCGTAAAGATGGGATTCCTGATGCTGGTTAGTATTTTCATACTTATCTTCATCAATTTGTATTTCATTTCATAGATGTATGAATTTTAGAAAAGCCGGTACTATTTGGGACAATCAGAGAAGTATGGAACTGATAGATCTTACACAAGCTTAAAAATTATTACAAACGTTTTATTAGTTTTTTAACTTCTTCATTATCAAATTTAAGTGGTTGTTGGTCTAACTTTTTTGTAATATTTGATTATTTTTCTATCCAGTGGTGTGGAATCCTTGGGATAAGAAAGCAAAGACTATGGCTGATTTCGGCGATGATGAGTACAAGCATATGCTTTGTGTAGAGGCGGCTGCTATTGAAAAGTCTATCACTTTGAAACCTGGAGAAGAATGGAAAGGAAGACTAGAGCTTTCAGCTGTTCCATCTAGTTACTGTAGTGGGCAGCTTGATCCTCAGAAAGTTCTTCAGGGCAGCTGAAAGATCATTGTTGCATTGTGTCCTGTACAGGTGAGAACTGCTAATTGATATGTTTCAATTGTCTTTTAGCTCAACATATAAAAGCAAGACATGGAGACCTTTGAAGCCTTTACTTACATTTTTCTACCCATAGTTTTGGATACAGAATATGTTGAAACGTTCTATATCTGAAGTCCTTATATTTTAAGCATAACAGAGCAAGATTAAAAAAGTGGAATTGTATGTCTTGCGTATTTTTGTTCGAGATTTGAGTTGAGTAGTTACTTTCACCAAACAATTACCGGTTGGTTTGAGAAAATGTTCTCTTTTCATTTTTTATTGTCATTTTTAAAAATGATATTCAATTTCATATTTTCAAGTTTTAGGAAATATGTTTGTTTTGATTCTTATTTTCTTTTTCTTGTTTTGATTCTTATTTTCTTTTTTTATTCTCTTTTCATTATTTTCTTATAATGAAGAAAAAATTTATGTCATCTCTGCCTCTTGTTGCACATATATATATTTTTTTCATTTTACTTGTCATTGTTGATTTACATTATTGTTCATGTTATTTACCATATACAAAGGTGTATCTTCAATGTTCCATGTATTTTGTTTTTCATGTTTTAGTTGGGTTAACACAACTTTACGCATCATCAGATAATCTAGCATTACATTAAAAAGACATCTCTTGACATCATCAGATAATCTAGCATTAAATTAAAAAGACATCTCTTGATGAAAATACTTTGATTTCATTTCATTTTCTGGCTTTTTTAATAAAACGTTTTCAAAAATATGAAGTAAACATATTTTCTCCCTTATTTTCTGTCACGAGTGAAAATGAAATAGCCCAAGTAAACATGCCCTTATGTGCTTTTAAAGTTTGATTCTGATATCTTGACATTCTTATGATCTGATTAGTATGTGATTAAGGAATCTCTCTTCATCTGGTATTTATTCTTTTTTATTTGGATTCAAATTATCTCACTAAACGTTTGAATGATTTATCTGCAGGTAGCCTGTTGCAAAATTTACTGATGATGAAAGGAAAATTTCCCAGTAATTTTGCCCCTAGATATTCCTTCTGTTTTGGAAAGATGAACTCATGTTGGTTAGGATTTTATGAACTGTTGTTTTTTTCCCTTATAATGGATGACTAGTGTGGTCATAACAAAACTGAACAAAGCATATGATCAAACGGGTCCCCGCTGTTCGCATGGAAAAACGAAATTACAGCCTACAATTTAACAGATTTTCACGTTGAGTTGAATGGCCTATACCCAGGGGGGTTCTATTTTGAATCCAAATGGTATTTTGTATTCTTAAATCCCTACATTTGTTTACTATGTTGGTGGAGTACTACTTCCTTGAAGAATAATATAAAAGGAATGTATGACAGATTCGTTGACAAGTTATATCATATATTTGTGGGTTGTTTTTGTTATTACTATCCTATTTTGCCTACTTTTCTACCTTAATATTTTATTTTATCCTATGTTTGGAACTGCAATTCCAAAGCAGAACTCACTGCAATTCTTCCAAAGCTACAAACTAGATTAGGAAGAATTGATAATGCAACATTAGGATGTCAGTTTATGTTTGTACAAGTCAATCATAATTGCTCCTCCCCCTCCCTATGAAAATGCCCTTAAAATGAATTGGCTAATGCAGTGTAGAGTCTGGTTGCAATTTGTATTGTGTGACTATGGCATTGATTGAGCCTTTCTTGATGGAACTTGATTTTGCCTTGAAGGATATGAGGTCGTAGGCTTTGACGGTATTAATTGAGGCAGAGATTTTGATAGGGATCGAAATTAAGATAAATAGAAAATATAATATTGGTCGAGTTAAGAAATTATTATAGAGATTGATTCCTATAATTCCAGAGCAAATGCTCCTCAGAGAATAGATGATTATCTCTTTGCCCAAACCCTAATATGAAAATCGCAAATAATAAGATACCCAACTACTACCCCATACACTTCCAAACCCTAATATGAAAATCGCAAATAATAAGATACCCAACTACTACCCCATACACTACTATTTATATGGGAAAGACTAAACTATTAACAAACTAACAGAGACTCTTATTTATTTGGTTTGGACTAAGGCCCATACCATTATTTGGGAATACTAACAAAGACTCTACTCCTATTTATTTAATTTGGACTAAGGCCCAAGCCAATATCCTAACATTACCGACAACCAAAAATACAACCTTGTCTTCAAGGCTGAGAAAATGTCCTTCAATATATAACAATGACATGCCAAACACTTCCCTTGCAAGGTAATGGTGGGTCTAAAACAAGACCAAAGTTGCACTTCAGCAACCCAAAAACCATACTTGGAGTTTATTTTCTTGAAACAGGGCATCGACTGTAGGTTTTGTATCTTTCGGGATCCCATTGTTGAGAACTTGATGAGCCAACTATAAACAATTGAACTCGATGCACATCTTCATTCTCACTATCTCTAGATAACAACCAACAACTTATCTCCATTTTAGTCCTAAATATCTTTAGATCCTTCTTCCGTTCAACAACAGTGATACAAACTAAAAAGGAATTGGAACTTGCACACGGTGGTTCTGGCAGTTGCCGTCGTATGCTCTGGTGACACTTCATATCCTTCAACACTCACGTTGAAGGTTGAACTGAATCTGGCGGTTCAAATGGTGGTTGTGGTGACATCAACCAACTCATATGCTTTTTTACTCCTTGTTCCTTCGTTCTTGCTGCTGCTACGAAATCAATTAATGGTGTTGTCATTGATTTCTCCGTCATCTTCTCCAACGTTCTTCCTTCTACGCCACAATCGAAAACCACCACTGACACTTCTTTTCTGATATCGCCATGGGAGACCTGAACATCTAACTTGTGAACTTTTTCATCATCTAAAATAATTGTTTGCTTCTTCCCTGCGTCTGTTACCGACAACACGTCTGAATCCGACTTAAAATTCTTTGTGGAAATATGCACCAAATGCTTCCCCATCTAAGTATTCAATAATTTATGAAACTCCAACTAAGGATTTTATAAATTCCTCCAATCTTCCTACTCTCGCGTCAATTGCGTCAATTCACTCAGCTACTCCTTCTTCTAACATTTCTTCCTCAATCATCCTGAATGACAAGAATGATTGCACCTGCTTGATAATCAAGTAGGTTGGACCAATTGATCCCTATAATCCCATAGCAAATGCTCCTCAAAGATTGATCCCTATAATCCCAGAGCAAATGCTCCTCAGAGAAGAGATGATTCTCTCTCTCTTCCTAAATCCTAATATGAAAACAACAAATAATAAGATACCCAGCTACTACCCCATACAGTGGCGGTTTCATCGCCCAGCTAGCTCGGGCACGCGCCCGCTCAATTCTTATTTTCTTTGTATTTTACCAAATTTAATAACCGACTTTTAAATAATATTAGGGACAAAATTAGTAAAATCAAGAACAAAATTAATAAAATAAAGGATAAAAACAAGAGTATATACACTGTACCCTCAATTTTAAACTTTACTTCTAATTTTTTGTATTTATTGATGTATGTACCCCCGGAAATTTTTTAATTTCCGCTGCAACACGTCATTTCATTTTTCTTCTATCCATAAAAAAGCAACTGTCCAATGTCCACTTTATTTCCTCTAATTTTATGCCCACATTCCTCCGATGCCATTCTATTTTAAATTTTATACTAGTAACTTATTATGCCATTCTATTTTGAATTTGAGAAATGATATTTTGACACTCAAATTTGGGTGTCAAAAAGGTATCTAGTATTATTTGAATGTTCAAGTAACACTACTCTTTGAATTTATACTTGTAAACTTTTTATGACATTCTATTTTGATAAACTCATGTCTTATAAGTAAAATGTATACACTTGGCCACTAGGTCAACAAATACTTTATGAAATATTTTGATTTCAAAGTTATATATCTTGATAATTTAATAAAAAATATTTAATTTGATATTTATACTTATAATAGATAAAATTATTTAATACAATTTTTTTAAATATATAATTTTTATTAAAATATATGTTAACACTTATATTTGTAATATATATATATATAAATTAATTAAAATTATTATTATTTAAAATAGGTTTCACTCCCTGAGTTGGGGTTTTGACTCCGCCATTATCGTCGGAAGGTGGTTAAATATTTTGCCTTGGCTGTTTAAAATTTCTGACTCCGCCACTGACCCCATACACTACTATTTATATGGGAAAGACTAAACTAACTCCTATTTATTTGAGAATACTAACAAACTAACAGAGACTCCTATTTATTTGGTTTGGACTAAGGCCCAAACCAATATCCTAACCGATTTCATTGTCCTAATCTTACATCTAGAAAGAGATCAAAACCCCTGCTCCAAAACATGGAAATTGGTTAGTAAAACAAATAACCAAAAATAGTTGGGGTAGCCAGGGATCGAACCCTGCCCCAAGGGTCATGCGCGCTGCCTTTACCACCTGAGCCAAGTGCGTTAGTTGTCAAATAATGAAACAAGTAAAACATAAGGGAAAACAATTTTCTGAAAATATTTGAAATCAAAAGCGTGCGCAGGGAGGTCATCATTTTCGCTGAGGTGGAAATACCTTTGTCCGTCACTACAACACCTGCAAGTTTCAAAAATCCAGAAAACGCAATATAAATTAGAGGTAAGGCCATGGTTCGATTGCCTTCAACCTCCTGAACATGAATATGTCCCTGATTTTGGCCAATTTTTCCTATTTTAGAAAACCCCAATCTGAGGTTTAGAAACCCTAACAATGGCATAAGCTCGTACCTGCATCTACAATCCAATTAACCAACCCAGAAAGCTTGCAAACATCATCACGATCAAGAATATATAATCAAATCATGTTCATGAAGCATAAATAACAGGAATCGAATTTGACATAAGAGTATGCAAACCGTGACTCGAATTGAGTGATTATGGAGGTGTTACTGGCTTATGAGTATCTGGAACGATTCAGAGGAACACCAGGAACGTGTTACAAGGCTTAGAATGACTTGAATCAGAGCAAAAATAGGTCTGCCACTAGCTTGGAATGCACAGATTTTGCAACTTAGGTTAGGGTTCTTGAGGCATGAATTTTCGTGTGTTTGGCATCTAGGATCGTATATATATATATATATATATATATATATATATATATATATATATATATATATATATATATATATATATATATATATATATATATAAAATAGATGGAATTAGGTCAATAATCATGAAGGAAATGTATGCAAATCAATTTAAGAATATTTGATTTGAATCAAATCAAATTTTGCCTTTTTTTGAACCAATTTCAATCAATTCTCTTGCCTAATCAAGAAAATTTCGAAATTGACAGCTTGTATGGCTTGCTTGGACCTCAAGAATGATAAAAAATCAACCTTGCACTTAATGTTTTGATTTTATATCTTTTATTTTAATTAAATTGGATTTAAATGAATAAAAATCCAAAATAAATAAAATAAAGAGTACAAGGGCGTGGCATTGGGCTTGGAGGTTCTTATTAAGATTAGAAACAAGTTTGAATCAAGAAAATTTAGGCCCATTTAGAAATAATTTGATTTTTCTAAGTATTTCTTTTCATGCACCTCCTCAAAAATGCTCAACTTGCACAACTTGTATCTTGCTCAATTTTCAACATTTTTGGGTGTTCTTAGACGTTTTAGAAAGCTCAAGATGTCCTCTAAACACTACTTTTGGTTTTATCTTCGTTGAAGTTTCCATGTTCATGTACACGTTTTTGCAAAAATATGACTTTTTGTTGACTTTTAGAAGGACTTATAATGTCTTGATCCACAACTCTCAAATGAAACATTTTTGGCCAAAGCTTGTGAGACATGAAGTTGTAGAGAATTTAATTCTATTCAAAATGATATTTTTTGGAAAAATTTCTGATAAAGTATGTGAAATTTATGCCTGGTCAAAGTTCTGTTGACTTTTGGTTCAAAAATCCTAATTTGGAAACTTTGACTTTTGATCAAATCTTGAGTTTTCTTGATGATTCATGATCAATCCTTGATCAAATGATGAATATGACTTCAAAATATTTATGTTGACAAAAAATTATGAAATTTGACTATATGTTGACCACAGTTGACTGTTTGTCCAATACAACTGATTTTCAACCATCTGAGCAATTGACTGGGAAAACTTGAGCTGCAAGGCTTGAAACTTGACATAGTGATCCCTTGAGACATATGAGGAGGTATGATAACCACTTGAGGTAATAGAAATTTCTTTTGTCTTGAGAGAAGCAAAATCCTAGTTGTGGGTTGATTGCTTAGGAGAGGGGTCATCTGGTCAACCCTTGAGAAATTCTTGAATATGGAGATGTGGATTGTCTTGAGAAATAGGAGGGAAAATTTTGGGATATAAATATGCCATCTACCAGTAGATCTCGATCATAAAGCCTACTGGGCTATAAAAACTCTGAATCTAAGTTACAAAGTTGCTGGAGAAAAGAGAATTCTAGACATCCATGAATTAGAAGAGCTTAGGCTAGATGTATATGAAAATGCCAAAATCTATAAGGAACGAACTAAGAAATGGCACGACAGACGCATCTCTAGGAAAGAATTCAATGAGGGTGATATAATACTCCTGTTTAACTCTAGAATTAAACTTTTTTTGGGAAAAATTTGCTCTAGATGGTCAGGACCTTTTGAAGCTATTAAAGTACTCCCAAGTGGCGCTGTTGAAATTAAAGGAAAAGCCAGTGATCCGTTTATTGTAAACTGACAGCGTTTGAAGCACTACCATTGTATCGAAAGAGAGACTACTCAGCTAGTCTGAAACTCATACAACTGTCGGCTGAGTCACCACACTAACTTTTCGATTTTAAAATAGGTCGAGCTTCCGACGTTAAACAAAGCGCTTTGTGGGAGGCAACCCACCATTTCCTTTAAAAATTTTACTTCCTAAAATTTTTTAATTTATTTTTATTAAATGTTTTTCTTAAAATTTTATAAAAATTTCCTATTCTTTTCTTCTTATTTTCTATTTTTAGGCATTAGCCCGATGCTAATTTAAAACTATTTTGATTTACTTAAAGGATTCACACTTCTTCTTCACTGATTTTAGATATGGATTTTATGATAGTATGACTGTTGCCTTCGTGAGCGATGGTCAACAAAGGCGTGATGAGATGCTTGTTCAGAGAGAGATGTATCCCACCATTTATGTGCATGATCCCACATTGTCCGCATTGGGTATTAGGGCGAGTGTCCGCTATATGTTTAACCAGATTGGTTGGGATTATTTTATTCATCATCAACAACCTACCTACCTCAACCTGACACTAGAGTTCCTCAGTTCGTTGCATTATAACCCTGATATTGGTTTAGGGTTGGCTAGAGGAGTGGTTTCTTTCAGACTGTTTGGTTTTACTCACAAGTTCACCACCCGTGAACTTGCTGCTTTATTGGATTTCCTTGTTCGTGCAGATGCTGTCATTGAGATTCCAGAGGACCATTTTATGGATAACCAGCTTGACTATTTTTGGGGAGAGATATATGATCTGCGATAGGAGAGATCTATTCCTAAACACTCATCAAAGATTCATAACCCTGCCATTAGGTATTTCCACATGAGTCTAGAGTTTACATTATTTGGAATACCTCAGAATGATACATTAGTGTCCAAGGAAGAGTTGTTTATTATGTTTTGTGTATTTCGGTCCCGTCCGGTAGTTGGTGCATCGTTTATGCTTGCTCGTCTCCAGAGTATTTCCCAGGCTCCTCATGGCTCGATTTGTGTTGGTGGCTTAGTGACTATGATCTCTAATGCCTTATTTCTGAGAGAGCCATTGTCCCGTCTGAATCCTTCTGGTGATTTTATTCCGCTTGAATTGTATCTTTGTTTTAATGTTGGCATGATCAGATATTTAGAGCCGAATCAGTTTCAGTTGCTGATACATCACGAGCCGATCTTCCAGTTCACACTACCTGACATTGCGAGGTCTAGTGTGCATGACAGGAAGAATTGGATTTATGACTTGGAAGGAGTGGATGAGAATGATATTGAGGAAGAAGAATCTGATCCCTTGACACCGCCCCTTTATTATGACTCTCCAATAGGATTGGAAGAGTCTGACCCTAAGATGGTCGAGATGATCGAGGCTTGTCCTGTGACACCGCCTTTACTTGACTGCAATCCAGCTTGGGACCCTCCCGTAGCTCCTTCTGCAGCCGCTATCCATGCTCCTCAGACTAATTACGGTGCTGCTATTGATGCTCTCGCGACGGAGGTTGCTGCTATTTGTTATGATATTACTACCCTCCGAAGAGATTTTTATGGTTTCATGGATTTAGTTACGGCGAATTTAGATCACCTTTTCCAACACTATAATTCTAGGGGTGGCTGATTTTTGTTCTTAGAACATTGAGGGCATTGTTTTCTCTAAGCCTAGGGGAAGGGTGTTTATTTAGGATTTCCCGTTTTTCATTAGTATTTTATTTATTTTCTAGTTAGAAATTAATTCTAGTTTTATTTGTTTCTATTGGTCATTTATTTTTTGGAATATTGTTTTTAATTTCATTCAATATTTTTAATATCAATATTTATTTTTCATTGTTTGTGTTGTCAGTATTTATTTCTCATTGTGTTCTGCTATATTATATATTATGATAGTATTGTGTTATTGTGTTCACTAAATAAGTATGCATGCACGTTGATTTAGTAGATCAAGTGTAATAATTAAGTTTTATATGATACACTTAATTGTCACTTCATTAACTCCTTGCATGCTCAATTATTATTCCCTTAGACAATGAAATGACACATCCATGTCATGCCACAGTCAAACAAGCAAGGAATCACATGCATAGCTGGAAAATCGACCGTTGCAGGCACGAGATTCCCTTTGAATTCAAGCCTGTAACGACCGTTACAGGGCCATGTGTGGCGCCCATCATGAAGAAAGGTGTAACGACTATTACACCTCCTTTCTCTCCATCCCACACGTTATAATCTCGTTAAACACTTTGTCTCCTCATTCAAATTTTCATTCACACCATTTCAAACCTCCCACCCATTTCACTTCCATTCTACACTCATAAACACCATTTTAAATACCACTCAACACATCCATTCATCTTCTCTTCCACCATTAAACCTTGTTTCTATATAAACTTTTGAAGATAAATTCACCATATACCAACTTTCTTCAATACCTCTTCTATCACTAAAATTATATCATTTCCAACACCTTGCTCAAATGGCCAGAAGAGCTCAGGAAGAAAGAGAGGATCTAGACCTCACTGGTATGGTATTCAGAAATGGAGCCATCGGACACCGATAAGAGCAACTTTACCGATAATTTCATCAAAGAGGTATACTCCCAACAAAGTATATTGATACTGATTGTTTATGTGACTTGGAATTGATTAAGAGTGTGCAATGTTTGCTCAAAAAATCTGGTCTACACCATCTTTCCACTATGAATCTACCAACTTACGAATCCCTCACGTTGGAGTTCTTAAGTTCTTTTCCCTACCACACACCTCTTACTCCTGAAGCCGGTCAATATCTAATTGGCGCAACAAATTTCAGATTATTCAATACGGAGTACACAATGAACCAGCAGACTCTGAGTCAAGTACTCCACTTTAACCATGGCGAGGGTGTGGAATACATAATTCCCACTGATGAGGATTGGACGACAAGATCATTCGCAATTTGGGAACGCTTAACTGGTAGTCCTGTTAATGAACGAGCTGAGCTTTTATCCACCCACATCCACAACCCGTACATCCGCTATTTCCACCGTGTTCTAGCCAATACAATGTTTGAGAGAGCAAACAACAAGCTAAACACTAGGGAAATGTATTTTCTGCACTGCACCTTTACTCCCGGTGTTCGTATAAATGCTGCTTCGTTCCTTCTCAACCACATCTAGTCTCTCATATCAAGGAACGCAAGCACATCACTTTTCTGTTTAGGGGGAATAGTCACCGCTATTGCCCACTATCTGAATTTTCAAGACAGGTTGCAACATCTGCCAGTATAACTATATTGTCCAAGTAAGAAGGGATGGAAGATACAACCTCATGGTGCATAACAATGTAGTTCCAAGTATTATTCTTCCGAATCCGGCTATCACAAGAATTTACGTCACTGCAAATTGGCGTTATGATCTTCAAGCACCAGCCCCTGGAGTACATATGCAAAATAATCAAACAAGTGTAGGTAATGCAGCACCAGAGGTGAATCAACAAACGCCCCACCCAGATGTCCAGCCACAGAAAGAAAAAGCAGAAAATGATCCTCAGCCAGCCACAGTTGAAGCTATATATGCATCACTTTTACTTCAAGATCAACGTCAACAAGAACTAATGTAGATGATGCAAGAGCTGCAACACGATCAATGCGACAACGCTTATTGAAACCACCGCGACATTTCTGATCTGACCGATGAAATATGCCACTTGTCATTCTGTGTTGAAGACATGCATGCTTATGTTTATAACACTGGTGAGGAACTTCCTAGACCCAGAGGAGGTGGAGTAAGGACACACGGTGGAGGAAGGGCACGAGGTGAAGCATCCAACAATAGAAACATCAGAAATAATGAGGAGTGATTCTTGTATTCTTGTTTTTCTTGTTTTTGTTTCCCGTTTGTTTTCTTTTCTCACTTTTTATTGTCGCATTGGGGATAATGCTCAGTTTAAATGTAGGTGAGGAAACCTTTTTTTTAATTTCCTAGTAAGTCAACTTTGAATTTAAGTTATTTCCCTTTCCATTTTAATAAAAAAATTTCTTGTTAGATTGATTTCAATTGAGCAATCGTTTCCATAAGTTCTTCGTACTTCCATACTTTTCTTGAACCATAAGAAAAAAAATTTACTCGACGCATTAGCTCGGTACATTCGAAAAGTATATAGGTTGCTCACAATTAGGCTACGTTAGAACTTTGAGAAAGATTTGAAAAAAATAATACTGCCTTGACACCTAAATCTTCCAAATTATGCGAGATAAGTTTGAGTACTTATAATACCGAAACCTTAAGGTTTAGTTTTGGATCAACCCTGAGTAGTTTATACTAGCACTCAACACCATCTTATTCCCAAACTACGTAGGGAGCTGATGAATATAAGTGACTGGTCCTAATTAAGTTTTCAAGCACAACGATATGGAATGCGCTAATTAAGTTAGGTGACCCTCACTAGGTCATTTAATCCAACAATTGCGGAACCTACAAAAATTAATGTAACAACCAGTTGTAAGCCAGTTCAGTGGTATCTTGTGCTGAACTTGGTAAGGCGGGCTACGGTTCGATCCCCCATGACTTATAATCTGGGAAAGAAAAAGGGTTACCAACCTGTGTACCAGAACCCCAAGCATAAATGATCAGAATCACTAACCGGCTACTCCACTATGTGCGTGTGAAAGATAACGGGCTTAATGTGATTGCACTAGAATGAAAGAGGTTGATTTCGAACGAAAAGAATTAGGTTGAGCTGAGATAACATGATTCGGACTGGTTTGCATAGGGTGGAGGATTTTGATCATATTCCATGGTTTCGTGTCATTTATGTATCGTTAGTGTTGGAGCCTAGTTTCATCTCTCTAATGTAACACCCCTCAACCACGTACTATTCGAGTCGTGTCGTGCGATTGTGTCAGAGACCTTGCATTAAACGATTTTTATTTGCTTGAGGACAAGCAAAGATTCAAGTGTAAGGGAGTTTGATAAACCGAAAATGTATCATATATTTGAATTAATTTACATGAATTTTATCCGCATTTTATTTAATTAAATTACTCTTTATTCGTATTATGCCGGTATTTTCTATGTTTTCAGGAATTTAATGTTTATAAGGCATGTACGAAGAAAGTCGCTAAAAATGGAGCGAATCGAGCTTAAAATCCACGAAAAAAGCAAAGTATGCAAGTATGTGATGTATGGAAAAATAGGGGTGTATGAGAAATAAAGGGTTTAGAAAAAAAAGAAATTAAAACCATCAAGGCCCAGCCCAAGACACGCATGCCACAAGTCCAGCAGGGGTGACGGTCGTCACACCCTCCTCCACGCAAGCCCTAACAGCTGCTATAGCTTAGGAAGCAAGGCTTTCTCACAAAGCAAGCCGTGACGGTCGTCACTCTCCCTCCAACAAACCATAGTGATCACTACGAAGGCAATTTCACCGGAGAAAATCTCTCGTTTCTCTTATTTTCAAGCCAACCTCAACTCTATAAATAGGCAGCGATAATCCTCATTTTGCACGTTTTCTTTTTCCTTCTACCTTGCCGTTACGCTGCTTAAATTTCTAGTGACTATTCTTAGGTTCTATTTATTTTTCCTTTACCGATTTCGGTTTTAATTATTTTTATTTCGTTTCTACTTCTATTTTCTCTTAGCAATTTCCACATCAGGGATTGCTACGAACTTTTGTTGGTTCTAACCTTACGTTAGAACCGAGCTTTTATATTCCTTCTCGCATTTAATTTTTGGAGCAATAAAAGGAAGATATCACCGACCTGTGGAAGACACCTGACGTTTAACCAAAAATTTCGCAATTTTATTTTCAGGTTTAATTTTATTGTTTTAATTTATTATTGTCAAATTGTCTAAAATGCCTAGGTTTAATTTATCTGATGTTATTTATTTTTGTTGCGCCATTATTAAATTTTATATCATGCTAGGCTAAACTAGCTTATCGGTATGTAAGGTCATATAGTCGACAGGTTTTAGCAACGTAATTTGAACTATTCTTTTTAGAAGAACATTTTCTAGTTTCAATTACTAATTTTAAATATCAACTATTTTATTACGAGAGTAAAATACAGATAGAAGTTAGGATCAATAAAACGAGAGTTTGACATAATAACTGGACAGTAGTAATTGTGCATTAACTTAAAATACAATGAGAGTGCTTTTAAGTTAATTTGATCTTATTTGTTTTCAAAAACTATTTTTAAACTTTAAATAATACAGCGAGAGCGCTCACTTAGGTTTAATTATAGGATCTGAATCAATAAACACGAGAGTGTGAGAAAAGGGTTTTCAAACAAATATTTTCTACTAAAGATTGTTTTAATAATCCGAGTTGAGTCAATGAGTTGCTAAATCCCCGAAGTCCGACCATTACATACCGATATCTCCACTTGAATCTAAACTATATTATATCTGGTTAGGTTCCCTAAAACCCCAAATCAATTACATTATTAGCCTTAGATTTATATAGTAACCTAAGGTAGCGATAGCTTGACATTTTATCTCTTGGGATTCAATAATATTTAAAGCTACACGCGATAGGACTGTTTACTTGTAGTCTAGATTCCTTAAGACACACAAAGTCGCGATCAGCAAGGTCGACACTCTTGGGCTTTGCATGTAGCGGACCTAATCACACTAATCAAAAAACCTATGTGCACTTAGCTAGCAAAGGCAATTCATGACTTCAGGGTTAAGTTACTTTAAGATGAAGGAATATTTTGATGGCTAAGAGAGCGTGGGAGGTACCTTATAAATCTAAGGTGGCAAGGCAAGTCGCAGGTGAGCTGGAATTACTTAGCCAAGAAGAAAGTAGGCATGCTAAACGAGCATACCCATTCAAACCATATAAATAGGGGGCCAGACAATTCATTTGATATATCTGTGGATTCAAGGTAGTTCCTAGAGAAATTTGGTTCTCACCATAAATTACAAGAAATAATACGAGAGGAATAATTAGGGTTGAAGCGATGTCCGAGGAATCGTCAACATGTGTTGTTCAACTTCTTTCTTATAGGTCTTGATTGTAAATCTACAATGTGTAAGCGTAGATACTTTTCTTCTTCTCGGGGTTAGATTACGTTGTCCTATTACTTATGTTTTTATCCCTACACGACGTTCTATTAAGTTTTCTTAAGTTTTAATATTGATGAATTTTTCGTTCTTAATGCTTATTTTAAGATTAGCTATGTAAAACATGCTTTCATAGTATGACTTGATATTCAAAAGGTATTGGTCATTACTAGACCCAAGTCTTTCATCAATTGGATGCTAAAGTCTTCACTTTTATTTAGGTTTAGTATCTATATTTAATGTTGAAACTTAATGATGACATATTTGTTAATAAACTTAGAGATTGCCTATTAGGTAATACAACTAATATCATGTCATTGACTCTTACATGAGCTACGAGGAGAGCTTTGGAAGGTAATATTAATAAATCATTAGAGTTGTATATTACTAGTCAATGATACTACATAAGAATAGGTCAATAAAATCAAACCCCAAAATTTTTTCCTCAATGCAAAACATCAAAAGTTCAATTTTATTTTCTGTTGTTTTACCTATCAAGTACTCACTAAACGATCAATCATGTGATAAACCAAGCTTAAATAAATAGAAATGTTTCAACAATCTTTAAAACACAACCAGTTCCCGTGGAGATGAAAAACTACATTTTCTATCCGCATTGCAATACCCTACCCTATTTAGTCTTTGAACTCGACACAACTAGTGCTCAAACACTCTCCTAACTATCCTCATCTGAGGCAGTAGTATTCTAAATATAATCTTCATTATCCTCCCTCTCGGAAAAATATCTCTTGAAGTTACTAGAGTTCTGAAAAATAAAGAATTTTAACTTTGACTTGTTAAACCTCTATAATTTGGACATACCTCTACGCTTGCTAGAACATTAAAGTGACAAGCAAAAGTAAGTATTTTTATAGGGTATCATATTGTCTCCAAATGGATTAGTGGGAGGAAAAAATTATGATTAAATAGTCTCATTCTCTCTAAGTTTAGTTTTGGGTTTTTGGAAAGTAAATTGCGGGAAAGTAAATAAAGAAATTAAACAATCATTTGTAGCCAAGGAGAATTTATTCTGGAATTTCATTTTATTCTACTCGTCAAATACTTAAACTTGCAAATCAATTTCTTAGAAGTACAATACTCGTAAAAATCATCGAGAATCGCTTAGACGTACCACAATAGAGGTTATGTCTAATGCAAAGTTGGGATAACAACTGTATCCCCCACGTCGACGATTTTGCGAGCGACACAAATAATACGGAGACATTAAGCTTCGACACCCACATTGATTATTAGATCTAAATCTATGTCTAGAATCTAGAAACTAATAGATATCCATCACTAATTAATATTTGTGAGGTATATTGTAACACCCATTTTCTGCCCAACGTTTATAATAGAATCAGAGTGCTAAAATTTCAAAACATAAAACAGGTGCCACATTTCAACTTATTATCAAACACTTGCATTTCACTTAATATAGATACATAGCATTCGGTGTTCACATCTTATACGTCATATACAACTTTATTCAACTAAATCAAAACTTTAAGTTATAATTATTTGAGAATTATTGTAATGAAAATAATTAGACACAATTCCAACAAATAGGTAATAACAACTATTCATCATCTTATAATCACAACACATAAGCATCCCCCCGAGTGCTACGTATCAGAGCAAGACCCATTGACTTATCATAAAGTGACATACAGACTTCAAGGATTAACTCCAACATCCACAGTTATGCTTGAGTACCTGCCCATTTCCCATGGTAGGGGAAATATCAGCAGAAGGGGTGAGATCTCAAAAAATATAAACAAAAGTATGATAATTAATATATTAGATTAGAATCATACAATTTCACTTCTTCACACAACAAATCGTACAACAACTACTAGGAACAACTTAATAGCAACAACATGTATTAAACAACAACTTGTCAAGCACCAACTTATCAATGATCAACTTAAACATCGACAACCACAACAACAACTTAAACGTGCAAATCGAATGGGACTCAACTATGCAAATGCATGTGGTACCATTTGGAGCAGAACTCCCAACTTAAAATCATGCCAGGTTATCGAGGCATTCAACAAGGCATAAGCCTTCAACGTGGTGCCATTAAGGCCAAGGCATAAGCCTTCAACTTTCAACATGGTGCCATCAAAGCCAACTTAATCATGCAAATGTTATGTATGAGACAACAACCACACATCAACAACAACTTAACGATAACAACTTAAACAACAATAACTTAATCATGCATTAACTGCATCAACTTAATCAACACTGGTCATTTAGACCTACATCTCAAACAACACAGCAACTTCCAGCGTTGGCTATTAAGCCTCCAACATAAACTTGTCCATAATTCGGACAATTCATTACTGTACCTGCAACTCAAGCATCCGATATAAAATTCAACAAAAGAAATCAACCATAATTACCTACTATTATATACGAACTACTACGACAAATTTCGGTTAATTCCGGAAAATTAATTTTTACCGCTTAATTTACCAACGCGGCTAATTCGACACTGTTTTTAATACTTTGCTATCCATACTAAGTAACTTCTACTATTCTACTAAATATACATATGTGTCACTAATATAATATTTTTGTGCTATCAATTCTTCCACTGTCATCAAGGTTACCTGCTACAAAATATTAGCATTATTATATTATTATAACATACCCTTCCAGCATTATTATATTATTATATTATTATATTTTTGTTTCTATTCTTCTTCTACTTCAGCCATCATGTAACTATGACCCAGAAGTTAAATTAAGTATAGCATATATATGTACCAGCGAAACAACCATCAGAAAAAACAAATCAACGTGGCCCCCATCCACTACACACATGGAGGCGCTCGCCTCCTTCTTTCTTGCTACTGGAGACGCCCGTCTCCCTCTAAGTGTCAGAAGCCATCAAAACTTCTACTTCTGACCCTCACTTCTGACAACAAAACTTCTGTCCAAGACTTCTACCATCAAAACTTCTGACCACCAACTTCTGACCAACAACTTCTGACCACCAACTTCTGACCATACAACTTCTGACCACCAACTTCTGACCATACAACTTCTGACCACCAACTTCTGACCACCAACTTCTGACCAACAACTTTTGACCACCAACTTTTGACCACCAACTTCTGACTAACAACTTATGACTAACAACTTCTGACTAACAATTTCTGACTAACAACTTCTGACTAGCAACTTCTGACTAGCAACTTCTGACTAGCAACTTCTGACTAACAACTTCTGACTAGCAACTTCTGACTAGCAACTTCTGACTAGCAACTTCTGACTAGCAACTTCTGACTAACAACTTCTGACTAACAACTTTTAACTAGCAACTTTTAACTAGCAACTTCTGACTAGCAACTTCTGACTAACAACTTCTGACTAACAACTTTCCATCTCATTCCTTCTAGGAAAAATATATCATAACGTGTTAATTTGGAGCTATTGAATAATCATACACTCTATTAATTCTCATAGATTCGTCATCTCTTATATTCAATCTTTGTCAAATAATTCCACTACACAATTAAACTACTAATTATTACTACTATCTAAGGCACTTTCTCTACTTAATTAACATCCTGGACATTCATAATCAAACACCTAGTATTATTATTCATTATAATTTAATTGAATTACTGATAGTATTATTATTGTTACACTAGACCTACACTATAATACTAAGCTTACGGTATAGTATCAAGTGTACTGAATCCCCACTTAAAAGCCAAGGTCACATGAACGCACAAACCCACGCAACAACATGAACATGAACGCTTCTCATTCAGTACGTAACATCAACTATTCATCAGAAACCAATCACCACCATTTAATACAGACAACATAATATTATTCTTAATATTATTCCTCCAATTTAACCGATTAAATCCAACTTTAGTTTAATTAATCCCAACACGCCTCTTACAATAATACTGACAAGTCCAAATTACTCCGATTAATTCTCAAACTCGTCTAATTCCAACAAATAATTCCTTTAATAATTTAATTAAATAATTAATTAAATTCAGGGCGTTACATATATGTCTATATCAACCCAAATCCAAACATAAAGCAAAAAGATCAAGGAAGACATCGATAATGATCAAGGAAGACATCAATAATGATTTGTAAAGCAGATTTTATACAATTCCATGATCAACAAATGTACATACAATAAGAATAAAATATACATACAACACCCATCATTGGAATGATACATAGGGAAGAAGAAGATGAACTGGAAACTTCTCACGATGTCACTGCGAGCCGTGCCAACCCATAGAAAAACGACAAGATGTGTCACCCAATGATGTTGGGTAAACTTCTAAACTATGAAAAATTGGATTAGAGCTCCTCTATGGAGAGAAGAGATGATAAAACCTAACAAAAATATATTTTGAGTTATTTATACAAAACTGGAAAATACAGACCGCGCTAAGCGCCGAAACCGCGCTTAGCACGTTGTCACTTATTGGACCAAACTGCCTTAGAGCGTGCTAAGTGTCAAATATCGCGCTTAGCGCAAAACCTTTTGTCTAGACCACTCTCCAGCGCACTGTGGTCGCCCTCAGCTCGACTCGAAGCTTCATTATTTCTTAATTTCGTCCAAAAATTCGTATCTAGAGCCGTGACTTTGACACCTTATTCCTTGATGCTTCAAATACGCGGCAATACCTACAAAAAGACATTAAAACATAATAATACACAAAGTATACATCTTTACACACAAAGTGGAGATTTATTCAAAGAATAACAACAAAGGAATAGATAAGTGCCACAAAACTTCTATACGAAATAACAATATTTTGACACTTATCAACACTCACATACTCTTCTTGTCCTCATTTTCAATCTTTATCTCAATATTTTCCAGATCATTAATGATTTTGTAAAATTTTATCAACTGCTCATAAGGATTTATTCTCTATCATTCAGAATGAGGATGATTGTTTTTTCAAACACAACCAGTGAGCTAAATATTTGGTTATATACAATTCAAGTTTTGCCCACATCGAAACTGCAATCTTCTCCTTGTAAAATTCCTTTAGAAATTATACTCAAGGCAAAAAATAATAACATTCCTAACCTTATCCATCATCTTGGTCTTCTCTGCTTGTGTTAGGCGCATGCATCACTGCCACACCCTTTAATGCTTCAATACATTTTTCTCGAGTTAGAAATCCATGTATCTTTATTTTCTTCGATCCAAAATCATTGTCTTCATAAAAATTCTCAACCCGTCATTTGAAATCCATGGTGCTCAGTTATAAAAAGTCCTTTTGTTCCATGGTCGACGCCATTAGTTGTGAAATTGAAAGTTTCAATCACTCCAAAAAATTTAATGTGTAAGGATAAAAAACACTGACAACCGAAATAAACGACCTTCATCAAAAATTACTTTCTATGCAATAAGTCAACAACTTAATTTGGCAGAAGAAGATAAAAGACAAGAAACACAATAACTTATTTACTGAGTTAGATCAAACGATTTACTATAGAGGAGAGAGAACGTCTTTGATTCACTATAATTTCATGAGTTGTTACAAAAGATATGAGTTACAAGAAAATAGTCACCCAAGTTTCTAAGAAAAAAATCTCACTTTCTACCCAAGTATTTCTTAATTTCCCCGACTTTCTATGTATGAATCACACAAATCCAAGATGTTTAAAAGTGTTTCTCAAATCCCCTTAAATATCTCTAAGGATTTCCCCCAAATTCCAAGAACACACTCACAAGAATTTATTCTTGTCTCTCTAAGATTACCACTAGGATTCTCAAACCATTCTCTTTGTTGTGTCTTTAGTTCTAAAGTTCCGAAAATTTGTTAAAATAAAAATGATAGAGATGCATATTTACAACCACTGAAATCCAACACATCTATAATAAGTAAAAAATATAAGCAATTAACAAACAAATTTGTAATCAAAACAACGAAGCCCAACACTCTCGAGCCGAAAAAACCCGACCCAAGCTCCAATAGAACGAACCGTCTACTAAACATGAGCCTACTGTCGCGCTGCCACCACTAGTTATGTCGCTAGATTAATTTTTAATTTATACGATCTCAAAATATATATTTTTTTCTCATTTAAGGTTTTAAGGTATATGTTTCAACAATTATAAATAATTATAATGTTACTATTTCATGAAATATAATTTTTTTTATATAGGTATATTGGAATCTTTGACCCAGGAATTTGGTGCTACTTAAATTGGCACAAGATAGGAATTGATAACTTAAAAACAGTTTGTTTTTCCTTTCTTGATGACATAGATGCTCAAGTAAAATAGTAATATTTTTAAAATCATCACAAGCAATTGAGTTGACATTCTAATATATGCAAGTAAAAATCTCCCACCTTCACATTCTCTCTATATCGGTCTCTTTCACAATTGCTAAACAAAATCACGTAATTTTTATTTTAACACTTAAACTTGTATCTAGCTCCAAATCAATGTCTCTTTCTTCCAATGCTTCACGCCACAACCCTGCTTAAAATGAGCGAAAATCACATATTAATAATAATATAATCATCACCTTGTTCTTGATCACATGGAGCTAGAAGACTCTGGACAATGAACTATATATTATTATTTGATCATATCAACCCTTGAGCTATATATTATAGTTTTAGCATATGAAACAATTCAAAATATTGAACAAAGAGTTATAATGGGAGCTTCTAGCATCATTGTGGTGCTGCTATCAAACTTGCTTCTTGTTCTTCTTGTTTGTACACAAACAAGCTCGGCTGAACTTAGTAAAGGGTTCTATGGAAATTCATGTCCCAATGTTGAACAATTGGTTCGGTCTGCCGTGGAGCTCAAGTTTCAGCAGACCTTTGTCACTGCTCCCGCCACTCTTCGACTCTTTTTCCATGATTGTTTTGTCAGGGTATGTTTAATATTGATACTTTGTATCAAAGGCGTGCATGACTGGTGTCTGACATGTGGTGATGTTTGTGTTTGACATGAACGCGAGATTTCACATTAATTTTTGTTTTTATTTAATTTATGAACAGGGTTGTGACGCTTCGATTTTACTAAGTGAAGGAGAGAGAAATCATCCGGACGATATTTCATTAGCTGGTGATGGTTTTGACACAGTGATTAAAGCCAAAGAAGCTATTGAGAGTGATCCTCAATGCACAAACAAAGTCTCTTGTGCTGATATACTTGCTCTTGCCACAAGGGATGTTGTCAATTTGGTATATATAATATATACATGCTTTCACTTTTAGACTACTTTGATTTTCAATTTGATGTTTACTAATAAAATCTCCAAAGAAGTGTGTACTAGAAAGTTATATGAATGCAATTAATAATGCTATAGTTATATACTATTATTATAGGCTGGGGGACCATTTTATGAAGTGGAATTGGGAAGACGTGATGGAAAAATATCTACAATTGCAAGTGTTCAACACAATCTTCCTCATCCTGAATTCAATTTGGATCAACTCAATTCAATGTTTAGTTTCCATGGACTCTCTCAGATAGATATGATTGCATTATCAGGTAACTTAACTCACAGAAAGTGACAAAAAGATTATGTTAGTTTGCATAATGATAGACAAATTGAACCAAATGATTAGTTAGTGTTATAGTGGCAAAATTGAGTAAGGCTGAATGCGTTTTTCCCGCAACCTTTTCGCAGGGCGGATCAATGTTTTAAACTCACAATCTTTGATATGTGTCTGTTCCATTTTTTTCAGACGCCGTTATTATATTTTTGTAATTTTAAAATTTAAAGGTGGATGGTCTCTAGGCCCGCCATATCTAGGTCTATTTTTTTTGTCAGATCAAAATTTTAGATTCACAGTTGAAATATATCGGTTACGGCCTGTCATTTTTTTTTTGAAATTTTGCAAAAGAGACCTAAACGTGTGTACATGCCGGTTTTCCGCACCTTACACACTTTTTTAGATTTTTTAACAAACTTAAAAAAAAATCATGTGTTTTGTGTGGTGTTAGGTGCACATACAATTGGATTTTCACACTGCAACCGTTTCTCAAAGAGAATCTACAATTTCAGCCCAACAACTAAAATCGACCCAACACTAAACCTCCAATATGCGTTTCAGCTAAGACAAGCATGTCCTCCAAAAGTTGATCCTAGGATTGCTATAAACATGGATCCAATCACTCCTGAGAAATTTGACAACCAATATTTCAAGAATTTGCAACAAGGAAAGGGACTCTTTACTTCTGATCAAGTTTTGGCTATAGATGAAAAGTCAAAGGACACAGTTGACTTGTTTGCATCAAATGAAGTAGCTTTTGAAAGTGCTTTTATTGATGCTATGACTAAGTTGGGAAGGGTTGGTGTTAAAACTGGAAATCAAGGTGAAATAAGGTTTGATTGTACAAAGGTGAACTAAGGGATGATAATTTGATATTTTATAAATATAAGTGAAGGCTATAATTGAGATAAGATGGTTTGAATTGTGAAGAACTGAGTTGATTTGTCATAATATAAGTAAGTTGAATTCTTTGTTTTATATGATATGATTATTTTAATGCTACATGTATATGTTGTACTCCTTTATCCATATAAATTTATAATAGCATTTTTAGTGTTGATTAAGTAAATTAGTGAATTAGTCTATAAAAAAACTTAAGTTAGTAAATGTTTCGTTAAGTAGCTCAATTCGTATGTGAGCCACTATTAAATTACTAAACTATTTGGAAAAAATATATAAATTAGTGAAATAGTATACAATGCATTTCTTTTAAAATGACATGCACCTGCAGAAATCATTGACATAATATCTTGAGAATTTCTTTCTCCATGTATACGTTGAATCCTTTGGAAATTGGAAAATATTTTTTGAATGTGTATATCTAAATGCACTTGTCAACAAGTTTCGGAAATGCACGTCCAAATATTTTTATAATATTAAATTGTTGTATGGTCACCTCTATCATTATTTCATTCATTTTCTTTTCTTCATAATCAAAACCCTCAACAAAACTTCAACCATTCTCAATTAATTTTTTGTCTCAAAATCAAATTTCAAGTGTTTGAGCATATCAAAGATAGTATAGAAAGTTGCAGTTTGAGGTCATTTTTCCTCATTTCATCTCACGCTCTTGTTTGCCAAAAACTTATTTATGAGTTGACGGCGCATAGGGAACATAACACCCGATTATATGAGAATAAAACCAACTTTGATAAAATTCACAATGCCCTTGTTCCATGTCTTAGCGGTAACGTATAAGTTGCAAAATGGATGTCCTTCCACGAGATGGGCCATCTTATACCAAATCGATGTACATTAAGAGAGAAGCAAATAGGGAGAAGTCGAAGAAAGATCCGATTTTAGATTTAAGCGATGATAATTCATTCTGTTCATTTTAGAATATAATCGAATCATTTTTTTTAAATTTCGTGCACTATGTAAAATCCATACGATTCAATACATATATAATATATCTCTATATTTCATTTTACCGCTATTAGTGTTATCGATTTTATATATTTCTATATTTCTATGCTACCGATTTTGCCATAACATTATCTATTGCGTCTGAATAATTCAGAAATGCACATCCGTATCAACCAGCTATTAAATAATAACATAGAGGTGGTTTGAGATGTACATATGCGAAATATGTTAGAACAAAATTTGTTTTTGCAATTATGTCTCAGAGTTTTGATGATAACAAAGAGTATGTTTGAGTGAACAAGTTTTGTTACTCTAATGTTTGTTGTATTTTTAAGATAAACAAATAGGTTATGCTTTTGATGAATGGTGTGACCAAAATATTAGGAGAGAAGATGTTCCTCTTCTAAGCTACAAAGGTTCTGATGAACAAAGTAGCGAGGAAAGCTTCAAAAGGATCAAAAGTTTAGTTAGTCTGATACGTTCGTCTAAAGAAACAAGTCAGAAGATCTAAAGACAGTAGTGTGACTTACGTCAAGATGCTGAAGACTCATATTTTAGAAGACAAAGGATTCTGAAGAGCAAGTGCTTGACGACTCTGAAGACGTGGCTCTGAAGATTCGAAAGACTTGAAGTTCTTCTGAACTTAGGTTACGACACAAAGGGTTCTGAAGACCAAGTGCTGAAGACTCTGAAGAATGTGATTTTGAAGATTCTAAGACTCGAAGTTCTTCTGAATTTAGGTTACAATATAAGGTTATAAGACCAAGTATTGAAGACTCTGAAGAACGTGGTTATGATGATTCCAAGACTTTAAGTTCTTTCAACCTTAGGTTACGATACAAGGTTCTTCAAAAGCAAGTGCTGAAGCGTCTGAAGAGGAAGATCTGAAGGCTTGGAGTTTTGATCAACCAGAAGTTAGATTCTCTACTTCTAAACTCATGCTCGCAGAAGCCTCTGAAGTGTAGAAGGAAAGAGGACAACATTAATGTGGTACAATAGTACATGGTACAAACAAAGTGTTTCATTCCACTACCATGAAGGATGGACGCTACATACGATCTTGTCCCCCATGTTCTTTCAAGCCGCCACAAGTTTCATATTCCAAATGTACCCTCCAACGGTTACATCATGCATGGCACTATATAAGAGCTTAAAGACTTGAATAAAGAACTGCGAATTCACAAAGAAACTCTCTATGTTTAAACTTCATTATTCATTGTAAAAAACTGTAAATTCATTCAAGTCATTTTGTACTAAAAATCTGTATACATATCAGCTTGTGTAGAAGAATATTTATTTGTAAACAAACTTGTTATCAAATGGTTGTTTGATTGTTCCTTGAGAGACCAGTTAGATCAGTTTCTCAAGAAGTCTAGGACAATTAGTCTTAGAGGTTGTTAGTCACACACAATTGGTGTGTGTAGATGTTAGTCACCGGCAGTTTCCCATGTAAGTGTAATCAGTTTGGTTATAGTGGATTAAGTCCTCGGTGGAGAGAGGCAAATCACCTCGGAAGGGTGGACAAGAGTACTTGATGTTTCAAGTGAACTAGGATAAAAATACCGTGTTATTTATTGCTTTCATATCTTTCAATCTTCATCAAAGCAAAACATATTCAAGGGGATTGTTTTTAAAAGCAAAAGTTTTCAAAGTATAAAACTCAATTCAACCCCCCCTTGCTTGTGTTTTTTACGCCTTCAAAATAAACCCTTATGTGTTTTTTCTAAATATAAGGTTCCTTTGGATGTGCATTTATGAATTATGTAGATGTAGTAGATAAAATTTCTTGGGTCCAAATTGCTCCATATAGTCTATAAATAGGGTCTACAAACCATATCATCAATATCACAAACCACAAATGAATCAAACATATTCTCACATTGCTTTTGTCTACTTCAATGGTGCGAAGTCACAACTTCAATTTAGGTTCTTGCAGGACACATCGTTCATCGAACTTATTACCATACTGACTTCTCTCTTGCAATATCTAGAGAATCGAAAGGTGGTCAAGCTTGAGTATCTTTCACCTTCACTTGACACTGAAGGAAATATAAGTTCACCTCGTTTAGAGGTTATGTGAGATATTTTTCAACGATACTCTTCTAAGGGTCCAATTGAGGTGGATGTGAAGCTTCAAAGATCAGAAGAAGATGTTCTCAAAATGTTCCAACGTCTTCAACTACTCGTTTATAACAATATGTAATTTTAGATTTCTGTAGAACTCTATATTTAATTTCGATGAATTATGTTGAATCTATATTATGAATTATGTCAATTCTTCTATCCCAGAGATAAATTTGGATATGCATAGATAGCTCCAGATATGAATATGTGAAGTCAATTTAATAAAAAAAAATGAATTGTGGTGACTTTAGATAAGCTTACGCGAACGCACCTATTCTTGACAAATAAGGTGAATTTGGATATGCACATCCGAAGTTTGGGTGATTTTTAGGTTTTTTGTCAGGGATTTACGAGAAAACACCTAGTTGAAAAAATAAATTCTCATATCATTTATACTTTATGCTTTATTATGTTTATTGTATAACTATTGGTGCATTGCCGTCAAAATGGGTCAACCATATGCAACAATATGTAGAAAATCACAGAGATTGAGTCTTAAAGTCTTACAATTAAAGT
>CM038792.1:51097591-51175091 GCA_021764765.1 Vicia sativa | reverse complement strand
TTATTATTATTATTATTATTATTATTATTAGTTATTTACCCCTGCAATATAGGCGAGTTTTGATTCACCCCCTTTTAAAAAAAATGTTTGATCACCCCCTTAAAATGTTAAAATTCTATGTCTTTTGCCCCCTAGGTGTAAAAATTACTCCCCTAAAAAATATATATTTTTGATTTACCACCCTGATTTTTACACGCTTAAGGGGGTCCCCAAAAATTATAGGAGGATAATTAAAAAAATATATTTTTAAAGGGGGATAAATCAAACCTCGCCTATATTGCAGGGGGTAAATAACTATTAATCCTTATTATTATTATTATTATTATTATTATTTACAAAAAAAATTGGTGATGTTTTCAAAATCTTCAAACTTTTATGTATTCACAACTATTAATCGTTATCGACAATGACTCTTAATCTATTTGACTTTTCGTGTGTCAACCACCACCACCAACCAATGTAACTAGTCAATATAGAAATTTATTGGGCATTGTCAACACCGAGGAGTCTCCTAACACTAAACAAAAATCACCAATTGAATTCACTCATGATTCTTAAGTATCGACATTCTCCACTCAATTTGGTCTCAAAATAATTGTCGTGCAACAAAAATATTCTACCCTAAATAAAATCACATTATAGGTTCTCAAATGAAGAAGATAAATTGTTTATTCAAACATGACTCAACATTTTCAAAGATCCAACTGTGAAAGTTAACAAAAAAATGCTTTTCGGGGTAAAATCAAGAAGATTATGACATCAATCTAGGGAAACTTATAGAGAGGAAACGATATACCCTAAATCTCGATGGCATTTGTTGAATAAACATTGTCAATGGTTTTGCGGCAACTATAAAATGCATGTTGCTAACAAGAAAAATGGGTAGTTTGAGACTAATGTAATGTATGATGCATATAAGATTTTCTGTAGTTACAACAAACGTTTCAGATTGGAGTAGGTGTGAAGGTTGTTGAAGGACAAACCTAAATGTAAAGGATAAGGGATGAGAAATTTCTCAAAGAGATCAAAGACATCTTTTAGTTGAACATACTCATCTATATGCATTACAACAAAAAGGGTCTTTCACCATGATTGGGAAATGGATATCATCACGACTGTTAGTTCGTGGTAACGATGTGTATGATAGAAAGTGCACTATTTTTCACCACATTCTAGTGGTTGTGGTGAGAAACTGTGTAGCGCGCCACATTTCACCATGGTTTTATCAATTGTGGTAAAATGTTGCCAGGTCATGATACCGAATTTTTCATCAAAAATATGCATTTTTACCAGCTTGTTTGAAATGTCCGGTACAAACTCATGTTCTCATGCATTTTTACCGACAAAATGGCATACAAGCATACAAAATATTTCAAAATATCCAGAATAAGAAAATTTTGAGATGGTTAACAGAATTTTTCAAATAAACCGATAAAATCATTTTGATTTTTGAATTTTAACAAATTTGATTGTTCAAAAACTCTTCTAGGCATATTGACCAAGCTACAAAGAGTTTTCATGCAAGGACAAATGACCACAAGGATTTACATATCCAAGCGGGGAGGATATCCCCGATGGATTTTCACAAGAGAAGGATGACTGAGCAGACATGTGCAACATGTACTATCCGATATTATTGTACCCCAATTTTTGCCCCTAAGATTCACTCATACTTCATACTTTTGCATGGCACAAAGATCACAATTTGAATCTACCTCTCTCTCCTATCTTTGGATTTTCCCTTGGAAGCTTAGAAAACACTTAGAAGGGGGGAGGGGTTGAATAAGTTTTTCCCTTTTAAATTTTTCTTTTACTTAAAAACAAACTCAACACACAATGATTTTATCCTGGTTCGTTTGAAACTCAAACAACTCCAGTCCACCCGTCAAGGTGATTTTGCCTCTCTCAACGAGGACTTAATCCACTATAATCAAAAGATTATAAGTGCACAACCAACTGTTGTGACTAACAATAATGCACAAGCCAACTGCAAGTGACTAACACCTCTAAGACTTAACTAGTCCTAGCCCTCTTGAGAAATTTGACCCAACTAGTCTCTCAAGGAACAATTACTCAAGAACTTATAACAAGTGTATATAGTTGCTTCTAAAAAGCTTTATCACTGAAAGTGATTTTTTACACAAGAATGTTTAGCACAAAATAGAAAAATAAACTTAACACAATGATTTTGATTTTGGCAGCGTGAGTTTACTTTCAGAAAAATTGTTATAATGCTTCTTTGAATGTTGCTCTTTATATAGCTTCTAGAATTTTTCCGTTGCAGCCATTTGCGTGTCTTGGTTACTGGAAAACGTAATTAAGGTTTTAGTTGCATGTGCTTGTTTTCTCAATGAACCTAGAAAGTTAAACCACTCAAGTACTTCAGCCATCTTAGCCTTAGTTGGGTAACATTGTTGTTGTAGACTCTCTCTTAGAAGATGGCGTTTCGACAGATCACGATCTTCTGTAAGCCTTGTTTAAAGTATCTTCTAGTCAGAGGTTTCTTTGGTGCTTCTACTAGAGGTTGCGCTAGCATGCTTCCTTCAGAAGTTACTTTCAGCTTGCGTGTTCAGAAGTTCTTTTTATCTTCTAGAACTTCTAACTCTTTTTATGCTCAACATAATTTGATATTTCACTTTTCTTGAGTGCTTGAGTCAGAACATCATCTGAAATGAAAACAGTACACATCAGAGTATCATATATATTATACAAAATTTATTTCACTTGTTATCATCAAAACTCTAAGATATGATTAGAACCAAACTATGTTCTAACAAGGAGGTCACCAAGCACCTTGTGTATGTGTTTATTTTTGTGTGTGATGATTGATACTTGGCTAAAAAATGATATGTGTACACTTTGCTTGCTAAATGTTGTAGGTGAATGATGCACAAGTTTCTTATTCAAGGAGTTAATAGGTTCATGTGTTTATTTTCATGCCTTATCTCCTCAATTCTCAAGATTTTAAAAGTATTTCCTCTCATTGAAGACTTCTCTTGTCATCAACCATGGTCTCTTATTTTGAGTGTATGCTTCATGTTTGAAAGAGATCATCAAATTCAAAAAATTCTCCATTCTATGGCCATCTATCCTAAAATTAGGGTTTTGGACTTCTGAGGATCATATCTTGGTGTTTGTGTGAAGTTTGTGGATGATTTCAAAGTCATTTGATTCTTAAGAGGACTTATAATATGAATATCCTTGGATCCAAAGAGTGTGATTGAGGAAAAGATTGTTTTAGAGGTCTATGATTGCTCACTATCTAGTTTGATGCTTCATCTATCTTGTATGACTTCAAAGGATCATAACTTGGTCACCCCTTTTCTACTTGAGTTCATTTTTCTTTCAAAATAAACCTAAAGATGTCTAATATAACTTAGTTCAATTGGTGAGAAGATAAAATGCTTGAAAATTTGCCTTTGAAGTCAAAAGATTACAAGTCCTTGATGAATTTCTCAATTTTTGGTCAATCAACTTCAAAAGATCATATCTTAATCATCATTTATCATCTTGAGGTCATTCGTTTTGCACAACAATATTGAATATGTAAACTTTATCTCCATATAAGTTTTGAAGATTGAAAGTGTTTGGAAGTTGCTTGAAGAAGTCAAAAGATTATAGGTCACTTCACAAATTTTCATCAAATTTACAAGATCATAACTTTCTCAATTTTTGGAATTTTTGAGTGATTCTTTTTGCCAAATTTTCCTTGAGAGGTCTACTTCATATCATCTTTAAAAATCAAGAGCAAATTTTGAGTGGAAAATCAAGTTTGGAGAAGAAACATTATATGTTATTTTTAGAAAGTGGCATGCTTAACTAATGCATGGCCAAGAAAATCAGTGATTTTTCAAGAATCCTAAAGGCTCAATCTCTCAGCTCAAGCATCCATTTGATTTGATTCTTTTTGCATTGTGTTCTACTCTTTGAATATTTAATTTGGCTCAACGAAAATCAGAAAACCCACGAGGGAATTGGATTTGGCCTCGGCTCAAAGTTTGTACAAAATTCTGGTTCGAGGTCACCATCAGTTTGTGCATTTGCACGTGTAATTGAGATTAGAAACTTCCCAAGATTAATTAGCACATGAAAACGTAAGGAATGATTGAGTTTTGATGCACATAAGGTCACACTTTCTTCATGAACACGGGTGTGCACGATTTCCACTCAAATGTCATCATTCACCCCTCATTTTGATTCCATTCGCCTCTCCTATAAATAAGCAAGCTATCTCACTCATTTACTCAAGCTTTGATAGCCAGAAAACTCCAGCCAAAATCTCTCTCGAATCCGAGTTTTTACAACTTCGTTTTCACTCTCAAAGCCATTCCAGTTTGAAATTAACCATTCATTCTTCTTCCTTGAACCTCACTGAAGCTAACAGAACAAGAATCGTGCCTTGAAGCTTCCTGAATTGTGCTATCCACGTCCAACTCCAGAGCTCTGAAAGTGAACTTAGTTTAGGTAGGAATCTACATCAAACCTTGTGACATAAAGCATCATTGCACTCTCCTCATCTCTCTGATCCTTGTGATCTTCACCATTTTCATTTTCATCAAGTATTGACTGAGAATTTCTGGAAACAAGGGCTCGCTATTATTTACATTTTTTCCAAATTGTTCATGATACAAGTGAAATAAATTCTCCGCGAGGATACCATTAGAATCGTCTTGAAGAGAAGAAGCAAATGACACCGGTCTGAAGAATTTATTCCACAGTTTGCGAATCGAGCATGGATGATGGCTGGAGGTTGAAGATGACATACATGTCTGTCTTCAACCATTGAAGGCTTAACATGTAATTTTTTTAAATTCAATCCGGTGTATTTGCTTCACTATGCAAGCGTCCCTGGAGCCCTTGGATCTGATTACTTTTGTGAGTCAGACTTGATTCAACGCGTGACATTATTCCTGATTTTATTTTTTAAAACTTAATTTAATTGTAATCTGGTGTGAAAACCAAGGAGGTTCATATCAAGCACAGCGTGCCATGTCCATTGGATGTGATTACTAACGCGTTTTGACTATGATCAGATGGTCCATATTTTCTTGGCTTTCATTTTATTTTATATTTTATATTTTATATTTTAAATGTTTTAAACTTCAAAAAATCATATAAAACTCATTTCTGACTCAAAAATTATGAAACAAATTACAAAAATATTTTGAAATATTATCTTTCTGAATTTTATTTTTTCATAGTTTTATTTTCAGATTTGATATTTTTTTAATGATTTTTCTCTTTTATTTGATGTTTTTAATTGTTTAAAAATACTTTTTGAAATTTTAAAATTCTGGAAAAATTATGGAAGGTCCTAATAGTCATTTGACAAATATTGGTGACCACATTTTATTTTTATTTTTGATTTTACTAATTATTTTCCATTTTTGGTTTATTTCACCTTTTAATTTATTTTCTAAAAAATATTTTTTGGCTTTAAAAAATTCTCAAAATTTTTTGTCAACACTTGTTGACCTCTGTTTGACTTTGGATAATTTTCTTAGAATTTTATTTTGATGAAAAAATACTATTTATGTATTTCGTCAATAAAGTCCAATTAAATAACCTAATTTCAAAATTACTTTTAATCCTTTTATTTGATTTTATTTTCACTTTTATTTTGCTGACTTTTGAATTTATTTTGGGTCACAAATTTCCTCAACATCAATGGAATTTGGGTGTTGATAGGTGTCTTGACCAAATCCACCAAGAAAGTTGATTGATTTTGACGAAGTTAGACCGTATAAATTCATCTGATACAATATAAGCTTGAAAATTACTTCTTCTTCTCCATCTTATTTTTCTTTTGTCCCAACTCGGAAAAAGTGATCAATTGGTGGCATGAACTTTAATGTTTTAATATAAGCCCCAAAAGATGACTTGAGCTTTGATCTTGGTTCAATAATTGTGGCACTTATCGTGTGGTCGCATTGATTTCTAATCAAGCTTCTGGCAAGTTTCCACTAACCTTGTCCATTTGAAATTCTCAATCATCTTTGATCAAGTGATATGATAATTCCAAAATCAGTGATATACTTGACAAAAAACAATTGAAACTCGTCGTGTGGTCGCGTTGATTCTATCAAGCTTCTGGCAAGTCTTCATGTGTAAGTTTCAAGTTGGTCACCTTGCTGATGAATAAACATTAACAATTCGATGATATACTTGACAGGTTTCAAGATGATCATCTTGCTAACCTTTATTAATTGCTTTTCATTTTCTGCTCTTTACTTTCCGCATTTACTTTGATGCTCTTTATTGTTATGCACCTTTAATTTTAGCATTTACATTTCTTGTCATTTTGAATTTGCTCACTTGAGCATTTTATTTTCTTGTCATTTTGAATTTGCTCACTTGAGCTTTATTTTTCTTTTCCAAAACACTTATAATTCAACCTAAACATAAAAAACTTTTAATTGGAGATTTTTGTGCCCTTGGTGTTATTTTGTCTTGTCTAGTTATTATCTTTGTATGCAGGTTATTCCGTTATACTCGGTTAATAGTGGATTTCCTCCAAATACAATCGTTACTCTGCCCATTTTTCTTAAGACAAGAGTTCACCGAAAAGCATTGATTTATCTGAAGCTTGGTTTATTTGTCTGGTTATTTGTTGTTTATGTGGTAATCCAAAGGATGGGATATGGTATTGGCTCTTGATGTCAAGTACTAATCTTCTCACCCAGTTAGATCTTTCTTTACCCTTACCTTTTACTTTATGCACTTAGGTTAGCCTCTTCATCTCCTCCCCATTCTTTAATTTTCAAAATCGTCCCTCTTTTTCAAAAGGATTCTTGTTTTCAAAACTTGATCCACTTTCATAAAAAACTTGGGTTTAGGTCCATGAATTTTTCAAACTTCTTTTCTTAATAATAAACTCTAAATTCATCTAATAATACTTTGACTTTTCTTTTTCATAAGACTAAAAAACACCTAAACTCATTCAAACTTTTTGAGCTCTTTGTGGCTTTTCTAAACTAATATTTTTCTTAAAATCAACCAACACACGACTTTGGTCTTTTTTAGCCGAACTACTTGATTTTGATTTCAACATCGCACATTGTTGGTATGAGGCCTGGAACTCATTGGAAGTTCTATCAAATCAAAAATTATAAAAAATACTTCTTTTCTCCCCCACCATCCATTTTGTACATATACTCTTTTGTAGCACACATATAAAAATTTTCAAAAAGGTTCCCGTGGAGTACCGTAGATGCTTTGGGTGCCTAACACCTTCCCTTTGCATAACTAACCCCCGGTCTCAGATCTCTGATTTTTGCTCTTTTTCCTGGTCCTTTGGATAAAATAAAAGCGCGCTGATGACTCTTTTGTTACTTTTTTGAGTTAAGTCAATTCAATTCAATTCAATGGCTTATACTCGCAATTTTTGCCGCTACAGATATAGAGGAGGTAGCGCTAATGAACAAGCTAGAGTTCTTGCTTATGGTCCTGATGATGAAATTGTTAACGATGTCCAAAAAAAGAGGAGGTGGATGGTGAGTATGACATTCAAATGATGGCTAAGACAAAGGAGACCCATTATACTAAGAAGGAGGCCTTGGATTATATGGAGGCGACTCTTTAGCCTGGCATAGAGGTAACTCCCCAGGCTTATACAAAGGTAACATATTTGGGAAATATATAGGCGTCATATATGACTTATATATATGGAATTTACTCATTAGGGTGATATAAAGGTGAGTGCTCCGGCTTCGATGGAGTCATCTATACATATTGATGGGTGGCTTCCTAGAGGGTTCATTGACTGTGTCGTACTGACCGTATTTGCAGATCACTTGGAATCTAGATTTATATATGTTATTTTTTAATTGTTTTTATTTATTATTAACACATTTAAAATAACCGATGCTTTTAACTTTGTTTATTACAAGACCACCTGCCGCTGAAGGTGCTAATCCATGAGATGCAGCTGAAGAAGTTCTTAAATATTGAGATGTCTTTGGAGGTTAGGGTGATTGTCGATGATTGTGATTCCTTTCATTGATGGGCTGTTTTCTAACCATGCACTACTACAAAATATATCTTTCGTAACTTGTTATTACCACACCTATTCAATCAACCGAAGTAATAGGTGATATTTAGGAGCTTGTATTTTTTATTTTATTAAAAATATTAACTACGGTCTTTAATATCAACCCTTGTGAAAAGTAGGAAGATGTCACTTTTAACCACAGTTGGAAATCCAACCGTGGTGATTATTGGCGTTAGGTCATGGGTTTAAATCTAAGCACAAGTATTTTAATTTTTTTAAGCCACTTTTAACCACAGTTTGAATTCCAACCGTGGTGAAAAATAGTGTATGGTCATGGATTTGAATCCCAACATCAACATCTTTTATTATTTTTTTAAACTTATTTTTAAGCCATTTTTCACCACAGTTGGAATTCCAACTGTGGTGAAAAGTTTCCCCTTTTTATTTTTTTTAAAGATATATAATGCTCTTAGTTCTTTCACTTTTTCGCTAGACATACTTTGACAAACTTCGTCTTCTACCTCCAGAATTCTTTCATTTTCAAAACACTATTTATCCACTTAACCAAACTTTAAAACATTATTTCTTCTATAAACGAAACTCAAAAACATTTCTTCCATTAACGAGTTTCTGAGCTCCATAATCTATTCTCTAAATTGAACGAGACATGAAAAACACTGATTCAACTTAACAACGTTAGTTGTTGTTGTGTTATGTAAGATATTATTTTTTAGATTCTATTTATTTATTTTGATGTTCTAGCTGTTATTCGTGTTCTTCTTCTTCTTCTTCTTCTTGTTCTTGTTTTCGTCGTTCTTGTTGTTTTTGTCCTTGTTGTTGTTGTTGTTCTTTTTGTTCTTTCTTTTGTTGATGTTAAAAATATTTAATAGTATATATTATGATGAAATTTACCAATATAGTCAGGCAAAACATGTGGCAAAATTAAAAATATGGACTGACCTTTCACCACGACTGTTTATTACAACCATGATTATATGTAGTGCGCTTTTTCAGTTTATTACCACGTCCAATACACCGTGGTTGTAAATAGGCTACTTAAAACCACATACTAAGTTACCACAATTGCTCAAAAATGATTATATGGATTTCACAACCGTGATTATATGTGTTTTCCATAATAGTGATGTTCGACGTTCCACTATTATCAGATTTTGTTGAATGATGGAATAAGGAGACATCCTCTTTTAATCTTTCATTCGGTGAGATGACGATTACTAAGTGTTCTTGCTAGAAAAACTATATGAGTATGTTTAAGGATTCAGAGGCTCAAGCAAGTTGTCTTGAGCTCCACGCCATGTGTCTTGCTTATCCCTCAATCGGGACCCCTTTTTATAGAGGTGTTTGGACCTCATTAATCACTTCCTATAACGTCTATGGCCTTTCATCATATGTAATTGAGTTTCCATAATTATTTGTAACATCTGTCGTCACTTATGATGGCTGATAAAGTAACGCGCACCGTCAGGCTTAAGGTAGAAGTTACATCCTTGAAGAGTCGGTCTCTTCATAACATCCTCGTAATTGCCGGGCTGGCTATAACCCCTATATCCAGGGTGTATTCTCGACATTAAACCCTTCATATCCCTATGTGTTTTAGTGATCGGCACCTCTGGCTTCATAGCTCGACTAGGTATGGTTCCATAGGCCGAGGTGCATTCCTTAGTGGAAATATTATATTTTGCCTAGTCGACTACTATATCTCGGATGGTGTATTTTATGCATGAACACTAAGGAATAATGTTAGGTTGCTTGAAATTCAACGTAAAAATTAGTAAATCAGTTTCTAGCCATAGATGATGCCAACCTTTATCAAAAGCAATTTTAATGGCTAAAATAGTTTTCATCAACCCAAAATGAATAAGAAAAAGAATATTAGTATTGAAATCAAGAACGAGGTGTTAATTTCTATCCTTCTTTAATTTTCCCAAAGCTGTATTGAAGGTGTTAGTTAGGCTAAAATGTGAATTCTTATGGGGTGGTAGATCAGATAAATGTTGGGTGTCTTGGGTTTCTTGGGAGGATGTTTGCAAGAGAAAGGAGTTGGGGGGTTGGGCATTAGATTCTTATAAGATTTCAATGAATCTTTCCTATGTAAATGGAGATTGAGACTCATAAACCATGAAGAAATATTAGGGCGTTAGTTGCTTTAAAGGAGATATGGTGATTTGGTACTGAGTGTGTTGCATGGTCAAAATAATGTTAATTCAAAAGACGCATCTTTGTGGTGGAGGGATATCAAAAACATGACTACAATGAAGGAAAACACTAGGGATTAATTTTTGTGCAGGGTATCGTGCAAGCTTGGCATGGGGGATGTGATACTCTTTTGGAAAAACAACTAGATATGTGGGACTTTTCTAATGCAAATATGTCCACTATTGTTTCCCCCATCTCTTTGGCCAGATGCTACAATTAGAGAAATGGGATATTTTTCAAATGATCTATACTAATGGAATTTCAAAGAGGAGTATGTGTCTTTATCAGGTTTGCATGTCGTACAGTTGCATGAGCTCATTGGTGTTATTTTTCATGATGCCTCTTCCATGACTTCGATGGACAATTTTATGTGGTTTCCAAGCTTGGAAGGTGAGTATTTGGTGAGGGATGGGTACAAGGAATTTTTGAAGGCAAGAAGTACATGTACAATGTGCATCAACTTTTTGGTTGCCTAACACTGCATTTTGAGGACTAAGGTTCCTTCCAAAGTTCAAATATTTGGGTGGAGATGCTTTAGGAATAGAGTAGCAACCAATGATGAGTTATTTAAAAGAGACATTATTCTCAACATCAATGAAGCTTTGTGTGTCTTTTGTTCTTCAATTGTGGAAACATTGTACCACTTCCCGGTTCGAAGGTTGTTGGGATAAGGTATTGATATGGTTTGGATCATCATATGGTTATGATGAAACATTTTTGGAGCACTTTCTTTGGTTTAGAGATTCTTTCAAGGGAAAAATTAGTTCAAACAAGATCATGGTGGTTTGGTTTGCAACAGTATGGGCTCTGTGGAAGTCGATGAATGCCATCATTTTCAACAATGGTGTTTTCAACGTAGGAGATGTAGTGGATAACATGAACATTATCTCGTGGTTTTGGCATGTAATAATAGGTTTGAAATCCAATGGTTGTAAGAACTTTTATCACTGGTGCATGAGTCCTTTAGACTTTCTTCGATTTAAGTAATTTTGTATCATGGGGGAATATTAATATATTTCATTGCTTATCGAAAAAACATAAAAAAAATTAGTTTGATAGTTTCTAAACATACCTCTAGAAACTGCATTGGTAAGACTATTATGTTAGAAAAATAACAACAACAACAAAACTTCTACACTAGCGGAAGCATACGCACAAAAGAAGAAAAATTGCAAACCCTCCCAAACAATTGCAATTTTTAAGGGGAAAATTGCAACTCTCCAAACTGCAACTTTTGAACGGAAAAATTGCAAACTCTCTCAATTGCAAATTTTAAATGGAAAATTTTCAAACTCTTTCTCAAGTGCAACTTTTAGACGAAAAATTGCAAATCATCTCTCAACTATAATTTTTGAACAGAAAAATTTAAAGCCCTCCTAACAAACTATTTTTGAATGAAAAAATAGAAAACCCTCTCAACAAACTATTTTGAACAGAAAAATAGAAAATTCTCTCTAGACACAAAACTATCCAAATTCCCAATACATCGAAAAAGACTTCATTTTATTATTGTATAGAAAACTCAAACTAACTATGTTTATACTAATACTTCAATTCTATTTTCTTCCAACTACCTGATGTGGGACCTGAATGTATACACTTTTTAACCCAACAAATCCGCTCTTCATCCGAAGTCTCTCATATCTTCACTTTATCTACAATTTTATCTTCATCAACCCTATTTTCAAAGCGATCGATCATTATAATTATAATGATTAGTCACATTTATAAAACTATTACTCTTCAATCTTCTTGTCTTTTTCCCCCCTTGATTAATTTTTTTTGTTACTCTTGCTTTCTCACTTTATCAGAACGTTAACTCTAATACTAGTTGTTCGGAAAAAAACAAAAACAAAATTCTACATTGGCTAAAGCATACACACAAAAGAAGAAAAAAAATAAAACATAAAAATAAAAAAATTAAAATTGAAAAAATCATAAGTCAATTTGTAATTTTTACCAGAACACAATTATAAACCCTCCTAAAAACAATTGCAATTTTCGAGGAGAAAATTTCAAACCCTCAAAAGTGCAATTTTTTTAAGGACAAAATTGTAAATATTTTAAAATGCAACTTTTGAACGAAAAAATTACAAACTCTCTCTCAATTACAACTTTTAAACAGAAAAATTGCAAATTCTCCCTCAAGTGCAATTTTTGGACGAAAATATTGCAAGCCATCTTTCTACTATAACTTTTGAACGAAAAAATTACAAATTCTATCAACAAACTATTTTTTAACGAAAAAATAGAAAATCCTCTCAACAAATTATTTTATACCGGAAAATAAAAAACCTTTTCTAGAAACACAATAACCAAAATCCTAAATACATCCAAAAAGACTACATTTTATTATTGTATAAAAAATTCAAACTAATTATCTCTATTTATATTAATATTTAATTTTTTTCTACTGCCCAAGGACTGAATGATTACACTTCTAATTAGGGTGGCAAAATAAATGGATCGGATGAATATGAATTGAATTGTTAATGGATGATCAAAACAATCTATTAAGACTTCCTTAAATATATCAAATCCAAACCATCCATTTAAAACTAAAATTCATCCAATAACAACATTTTAATGGATGGCTATTCATCTATAAAAATAAAAAAAATTCAGTTATAAAAAAGAATCAGTTTTTTTTAAAAAAAGATAAATTTTCAGTTTTTTTCGGAAAAAAAAATTAAATTTTCAGTTTCTAAAAAAAGAGTTTTTAAAAAAATAATTCAGTCCTTTTTCAAAAAAAATTAAAATTTTTTTTTTAAAAAAAGTTCAGTTTTATAAAAAAAAATCAGTTTTTTTTGGAAAAAAATAAATTTTTTAGTTTTTTAAAAAAGTTTCAGTTTTTTTTTTAGAAAAATTCCATCGAAAAAAGTTTTTGTTTCAGTTTTTAAAAAAAAAATCAGTTTTTTTTTTAAAAAAAAAATATAGATTTATACGGAAAAAATATTTTAGATTATACGGGAAATAAAATTTAGATTATACGGAAAAAATTGAGTAATGCTATCTTTACACTAAATTTCTACATCAATACTTACACTAAACACTATTCACCGTATTTATACGGTAAATAGTATTTTTTAATTAAAATAATATATTTTTGAACAGTAAATTATTATTATAATAATAAATTTTTTAAGTATAATTTTTTATTTTTTTATTTGTTTAGATTATGAGGTATCAATATAAAATTGTGTCATTAATCAACTTCATAACATCATTAACCAATATTTTACATTTTATTGATCAATTTAATTTTAAATATATTAATTTTAAAATTTGAGCGTTTATTAACCAACTTTATAATTTCATTAACCAACATTTTATACTTCATTAACCAACTTTGTTTTATTAGAATATCATCTTTAATATGTGGGCGTTTATTAACCAACTACATAACTTCATTCACCAATATTTTACACTTTATTAACCAACTTTGTTTTACTATTTAAAATATCTTTTGATATTTAAAGATTTATTAACTAACTTCATCAATTTTATTAACTAATTTTTTATATTTCATTAACTAATTTTATTTTATTATTAAAAATATATATTTTTTAAATTATTATAATAATATTTTATTGTTGATAAATATATTATTTTACTTTAAAAATATTATTCACGGTATAAATACGATAAATTATGTTTAATATAAATATTAGTGGAGAAATTAGACGTAGAAATAACATTTCTCTTCCAAATTATATAAGGTCAGTTTGTATATTTGCATGCACTTAAACCAAGTACATACTAAATAATTCATAATCTTGTCTTATGTATTGACATTATCATCCCTATAACAAACTTATTTTCTTATTTCCTCTTTACCATCCACCATTTAGCTTCATAAAATATAGCCATAAATTTTGTCCTTGTAGTGTAGACAAACAATTGCTTAAACTAATATTTTCCATTTGATGACAATAATGTTTGCAAAATAAAAAACAATAAAGCAAAGATATTGATCACCATTATTTAAACTTCCCCATTAGATGCTCTTATCCTCTTTGTGATGGCACATTTATTGTTATCAATATTATTACTTTTATAATGTTTTTAGCTAAAATAAGGTTCATGATAACAACATAGTCAAAATAAGAATTTGGGCAAAGAAAGGAATATTAACCTTTTTAATTTTATATAATATTTTGAGAGTGGACTTTCCTAATTATATACTTAAAAAAATTCACATAAAGCATCAATTGATAGTACTATGTTTACCCTTTACAATAAAATTAAAGTTTGAAAATAACATGTTGAACTAAAAGTAATTTAAGAATCACTTCATACACTAACTCTTATCTATACACATAAAGTGACACACTCATATGAAGAAACTATAAATATAAGTTATCCATTTTATTGGAATATATGATCACATCACATGAACACCATAGAAATTCAAGTGGTCCATGTTTAGTAAAGAGGAATCATAATCATAATCATAATCATATTACAATTAAACAAGTTAATTAAAGTCTCTATTTAAGCTTTAAACCTTGAGAAAACCAGTGTGGAACCTTTTTATCTTGATCAAATGTAACACTAGAGCTGCTCATTGGTGTGGTAGGGTCACTACAATCTCCAATTCTATCTGAATGAAAAGAGACATAAGAATTTGGTATTGGAAGCAAATTATAAGACTTTTTCTTCTTATTCTTTGTTTGGTTGCTTCCTCCTATACATAAAGTTAAATCCACTTCCATATCTTCTTCATCACAATCACTTGCTGCTGGCTTTTCAAGATCAAAATCAGTTTCTCTTTTTTTTATTATTATATCTCCTGAGTTGCTTCCACTTCTTTCCTTTATCATTAAATCCTCTTTCAAAATTTGGACATGGCTAAATGAAATTTGTGTTGGTTGTTGAACAAAATAAGGTTGGTTTATACCTATGGTACCATTCATAGGGGTCCAAAATTTATTTTGCTTGGTTTGATTTTTGTGCTCATCCATTAGCATCTTTTGCACATTGTATACTCTATGAAGTTCCTTTACCTACAAATTTTCAAATACTAATAAATAAAATTTTCAATTACTAACAACTTCAACCGCAATTGCAGTCGCAATATAACACTTTTAGACGGTTCTTCAACAACGAGGCAACCCTAACTGTTGTCGTACCGCATCAATTGCGATTACAACCGTAATTTAACACGTGTTTTATTCTATTAGAAATTGAAAGGAAACTTGAATTTTGTATTGTTAACTACGTTTTAAAAAACGACTATGATAAAACGATATCAGAAAATACCGTTATTGATAAAGTTATTCGCTAAAGAACAAATTGTGGTTAATTTATATTTCAACGACCATAATCAGTATCATGACACTTGTACTGACTGAAATCGCGAAAGTCTTTGCGCGACTGCGCGCGAAAGTCTTTACGCGACTGCGACCGTTATTTAAAAGTTTGATTGTTTAAGATGAGAGTTTTGCAAGATAGAGAAAAAAAATTAACATGATACCTGGTTTTTGAAGATGTCTTCATGCATCTGCATTGTCTTTTTGATGGATTCTATGTTGTTTCTGTTAAGCTTCCTGTCCATTGGATCTTGCACACTATTAACTCCAATACTACAATGATTGTTAATCACTTTCACTTCTTTGTTCTGATAATGTTCTCTAGCATCAACACCACTCAAAGTGAATTTGTTGCAGTCTCCTGAGTATGTTAGTGGATTTACGGAATATTCAATTTTTGTTCCCATTCCTGAAAAATAAATCAATACTTATAAACTCGTTTGTCAACTTATCATACTACCACATTTAGGAGTATCAGACACATCTGAAAATAATTTGAAAAATTAAAATAATTGATTGTAATTATGTGTCATTGATATTTGTGTATGTGTCAGTGTTTCATCGGCTCACTTAATAACAAAATTGTAAATTGTAAATTACATGGACACGATACTAGTATTAACAGGTGTCTGACACCAAAACATGAATTCAAAACATGATTTTTTTTTTACTCCAATCCAACCAACATGAATTCAAAACATGATTTGATAAAAAAATTTGCAAGATTTTGTAGCTACCTTTTTGAATGCATAGATTAAAGCCATATATAGAAACTGTACTGTACTACTAGTTTGTTGTATGATTAAATTTGTCAAATAAAGAAAACTTTCCTAAACCAAAAGTAGATGAACAAGTACTAGAGATAATTTTCTTCGAAAAAGTTTCAAAAGTGAAAACCAAACATTTCCAGAAACTTTGATGTTGAATGAATCAAACAACATTAGATGCAGGCATTTATGTGTCTGTCACTAAAACAATAAAAAAAAAATGTCAATTTCTTCTTTGTGTAGTTCACATAAAGCAAATCTCAATGAAAAGAAAAAGTTCATAATTATCTTTCTTTTCTAAGAACAACAAAAACAAAAAATTAAAATTAAAGTTGATGTCAAATAAAAAATCATCATCACCTGTTGGAAGAAGAAGCAAAACTGAAGGTTTCTATGAAGAAGTTCATTGAACATGTTCTTCCATAAAGTAAGTAATAGTATAAAAGGTGTATGATAAATATTTTTATGGTTTTTGTTGAATCATGGTTGGAAAAAGAATTAGATTAAACTAAAGGACGGATGAATCCAAGCAGTGCATGAACATCTGGAGATTAAATTTGGAGAAAAGTCATATAGACAGCATGAAGACACTTGGCAGTTGAAATAAGGTTTTTGGTTTGAAACAAGAAGAATTAGAAAAATGGAATATTTATGTTGTTGAGTTAATAATTTAGGTTTTGACAGGCTGTGAAGGAAGGAGGGAGGCAAAGGCAAAAGCTGGAGGAGCAATGTGTTTGTATATATGTTTGAGAGTATGAATGATTTTGTGTGTGTGAGAGATATATATGTTATTATAATATAGTATATATGAGGATATTGTATTTGTAACATATGCTTTAGTTTATGAGTTTAATGAGGAATATATATTCGCACCTTAAAGTAATTTGCATCTATATGCACAATCACATCTCAATGTCATGTTTTTGGAAGTAATAAAACAAAGCATTATCTACAAGAGAATAGAATAGCCCCCAACAATTTAAACTTGATCTGATCTATTTAATAAAATAATTTAAATTTAGGTTTTTTCTTAAATCTACTTTAAAAAGTTTATGAAGTTTATAGATTAATTTATGTATCTATATCTATTTGAAAATAAGTTAAATAGTATATAAAAAGCTATATTATCTATTTAAAAATAAAATAAAATAGACTATTTAAAAAATTTAGTATAAATTCGAATTTTAAATAGGTTTTTAAAACATATCTCACTTTAAAAATATTAAGTCACGTCAAAAAAAAAGATTATAATAGATTACATGCCAGACTCGGATCTTAAAAATTTAGCATAGGTCAGGTTCAAATTTTCTAAAAGCTTTCTAAAATATTTCTGGCCTATTCTCATTAGGGGAGGCAGACATGCTTGATACGACGAACATGTATGTTCTACCCGTAATTTTTGCTGGGAATGTCAAGGTTTTAGATTTGTACCCTCTAATATGTCCATTCGTTCCATTTTAATAGAGTTTTGTGGACACACGTATTAACATAAATTTTTATAACTTTTAAATTAAACTGCGATCCCATCCCTCCCCACTTTCATTTATTTTGCATGGTGGAATAGGTTTTAGACTCGTGTCTTTAATAATGCATGTCCGACTCCGCCCTATTTTCTTGTGGATTTTTGCAAGACGAAGCACGAATATTACCTATTTGCCACTCCCAATTGTCACCCTTATTAACAATTAAATTAGATTAGATTAGATGTTTTAGAAGTCTCAATAAAGAGGAGTCATGATCAAATCTCTATAATTTTTTTTAAATGGAAAAATTACATGAGAGGTCTTTTAAATTATTTGTGTAATAGATTAGGCTTTTAAATATTTTTTCATAACAATTTAATCCTTTAAGCTATCAAATATTTGCACCATTAATCTTTTTAATAAAGTGAATGAGCTAATTATGAATGAAATTATTTTGAATGGTATGAAAATTGTGATGCGCAATCAGAAATATAATAAATAGTCACACATTTTTAAATGTTTAAAATTTGACCAAAATGATGTAGAAATCACCTTAAAGGACCAAATTGAAAACTTATACATAGAATATGAGAATGATCTTTCAAATTATCATTATTAGAGTCTACTGTCGAATTTTATAAAAAAAGTTATACGCATTGTTTTAAAATTTGGATCGACTTTCAAATTTATGAGGGTATTAGGTCAATGATTTATTGGTTGAATCATTGGGTCATTGTTCAAACTGCATGACTAAAATGGATTAAAACGGATACCTCGATTCAATAATATTGGGAACTATACAAAACCTATTTAGAATTCCAGTCACTCTTGATGAACAAGATTCAATCAACTCGACAGAAATCCCTTGTTCTTCACTATTCACTCTAGTGAGTCAACCAACCTTGGTTGCAAGAATATTTTCGCAATAATTAACAATGGAGAAAAAAATTGGGAAAAAGAAGATTAGGGTTTAAACAAAATAAGGAGAAGATGATGATGATTTTCTGCAGAGTTTCTCTCTGTCCATAAACAGTGGAAAAATCTTATCCACTTTGCAATTGTAAATTTTTTTGAATACTTGTTGTTTACAATATAGGGGTTACTCCCTATTTATAATGAGCTTGATTGCTCCATAAGCCAAACTCCACAAATACAAAAAGCTCAAAAATAACTATTTTGCTCTATGACGAAATCCTATTTCAAGCAACCTGCTTTGACAATTTGACAACTAACACAACTCGACACACACTACATATTTCGGTACATCCTTATTTCTGTCGAGAACTACCTTATTCGACACAAGAAATTACAATCTCAATACACCAGTTAATTCATTGTGTCTAAGTTATCTACATTTATCATAAATCTTAACTTCTTGAACACTTCGACCTGCACTCTTTTCATCATGATATTAGTAATCTAATTCTCAGTTCTGTAGTGTTCCAAGTTCGACTTCCCTTTAGCTACCTACTCTAGAAGATAATGGAACCTCATTTCAATGTGCTTGCTTCGATCATGTACTATATGATTCTTCGCCAAAATGATAGTTGACATGTTGTCGATCTTTATGATAATGGCTCTATGACCTTTCCCTATAATCTCTTCGACAAATTCACCATCCATGTTGCTTAACATGTACAAAGAGAAGAAATTTGCTTCACACAACGATAATGCCACTATTGGTTCATTTCTGGAACTCCAAGCAATTGGTGAACCACCTAGCATAAACACATAACCTGCTATAGATTTGTGATCCTCAACATCACTACACCAACTTGAGTCAATGTATCTCACTAACTTGCATTATTTTCCTTTATCAATTGCAAGAATTAGAATGGCATAGTTAAGAGTTCCTTTCTGATACATTAGTATACTCTTCGTTGTTGCTAGGTGTGATATCTTTGGCTTTTTTATAATTCTACTACCCATACCTACATTGTATATTAAGTCAGGCCTTGTGTGAAAAAGGTATCTTTATGACCCAATAAGTCTTGTATATTGGGTTAGGTTTACATCATCTTCATCTAAGTATTTTGACAGTTGCAGTCTTGGTTCAATAGGTGTCAAAGTTGATTCACAGTCTTTTATCTCAAATCTCTTGAGTATTTAACTTGCATGTCTTATTTGATGCATCATAAAAGCTCTACTACTATTGTAGAATTCGATGACAAGAAAATATGAAATGTCACCCAAATTAGAAATTTCGAATTCCTTGCTAAGATCACCTTTGAATTCTTCGATCTATTTCTTGCAACTACATGTTATCAACAAGTCATCGACATAAAGACATAGTATATGCAATTCACTCTTGCTTCTTATTATATATAATTCATGTTCAGTTGTGCACTTCCAAAATTCCTGCTCTTTTAGAAAACTATCTATCTTCTTAATCCAAGCTCTTGAAGCTTGTGTAAGTTTATATAGGACTTTATGCAACATGTATACCTTTCTTTCTTCGCTTTGTTTCATAAACTCAACTGATTTTGCAACATAAACTTCTTCGTCAAGAGTCCATATAAGATTGCACATTTCACATTCTTCTAACATATGTGTCGACTATTCATTTTTGTTATACCAACAACCAACTTGATTGCTTTGATTCCAACAACGGGTGCAAAATAAATTCAAGTTCTAAATATTATCATCACACAACTAAATAATATAAAGTATAAATTCAAATTTTTTTTTTGTTACAGGAGGGGCTAACGCCCCGAAAAGAGAAAACTAAATCGGAAAAAACGGGGGAATTGTTTTTCGAGGAGATCATTGCCAAAGTTTGTCCTGAGGAAATTAGGACACTCTCTGAATTGGATGAATTTGGATTGTTGATACATAACACTCTTAGCAATAAGATCAGCACACGAGTTATCTTCGCGATACACATGCTTGATAGAAATTGTGATGTCACGTTGGAAAAAGGCTCGGATTTTGTTAAGAAGACTTCTTCCAATAACGGTTGAAACTCGCATACACGTGATATCCTTCACCACCTGCTGAGAATCGATTTCCAGAATAATCTGATTGAAACCCATATCTTTGGCCGCTTTTAATCCCTCGAAAGCACCCCACAATTCTGCAATATAAGCATTACAAATACCAATTTTCTTCGAAAAACCACCAATCCATTCACCATCTGAGCCCCTAATGATACCGCCACAACCAACATTGCCATTCTTGTCCACTACTCCATCAGTATTGACTTTAACCTAGTCTCGAGGTGGTTTCTCCCATTTGACGAACCTCGTTTCCATACTTGGTTGTGTAGATATTCGTGAGCTAACTTTAGAGCTGGTGTAGTCACCCATTTGCTGCTTGATGTAGGAAACCATGCATGCTGGTGTATTATAATTCGTATTATGAGTTTCCTTCGTATGCCAAAGCCAAATGTTATAGCAAGCATTGGCCAACAAGAGTCTCCATCTCTCCTTGCTGTTGCTGCCAAGATTAGAGCTCATGTTAATAAACATCCAATCTGCTAAGCTGCCTGCATAAAAAAGCACCCTATTGTTAGTAAAAACCACTTGTCTCCACAATTTTTCCATGCTAGGGCAATCTCTAAGCACATGCAACGCATCTTCCTCCACATCCCCACACCTTCTGCACATTCTGCTCCCTAATCCCATTCTAGATTTTTTTTCGAATTTGTCAACAAACCGTCATGATGAAGCAGCCATATAAAAGATCGGACCCTCTCAATGGCTTCCATTTTCCAGATTTCCTTCCAATTACCATCATCATTCACAAGACTTTCGCTAATCAGGAGCTTATACATTTCACTGATAGTGTATTTTTTACCTTGATCACCAATTCATATTCTCACATCCGGCATCTCAACATCCGAAGGCGGAGGTACACTGTCAATTCTACTACAAAGATCAACAGGCATCCATCGCTTCAACGCAGCCCAGTTCCAATCTCCCGTTGTTGTACACAAGTCACGGACATCGGCAGGTTCTAACTGATGTGGAATATTAAGGCATAAGTCTCTAATTTTAATGCTAGGGTCAATCCAGCTATCGTCCCAGGCCTTGATTAAATTACCACTTCCGATCTGCCAAAAACAACAGTCATTCATGAGTTCCCAGTTTTTAGTGATGTTCTTCCAGAAGCTGGAGTCAGTATATTTCATAATAGGGTTACTCCCCTCATTGCCTCTCTTATACTTTCCCCACAAAACATTGCTCCAAAGATCATCTGTGTGTTTCTGTAATTTCCATCCCATTTTGAGTAAGCAAGCTTTATTCATCATATATAATCTCCTGATTCCAAGACCACCTGCACATTTCGGAGTTGTGATAGTTTGCCGATTAACAACATGGAACTTCTTGCTTCCTTCTGAATCGCCCCAAATGAAATTCCTTTGAAGTTTGTGAATACGGTCCACACAATATTTAGGGAGGATATTTGTCATCATAGGATATAAAGGCAGAGCCTCTATAACACTCTTGGCCAAAGTGACTCGACCCGTGAAAGCCAAGTGATTAGCTTTCCAATTTGTTAACTTGGAACTAACTTGATCAATTATATATTGGAATTCAGCTTTCTTGGTAGCCTTACCAGTTAAGGGGACACCAAGGTACTTTCCAAGAGAGCTCGTTTCCGTAAAACCAGATATTTTCACCATCTCCATGCGCTGGTTTCTGCTCACATTTTTGGAGAAGAAAATACGCGTCTTTTCTTGGCTCACTTCTTGACCGGACATCCTGCAAAATCTGTTGAAAGTGTTCACCATACAATGTAGTTGCTCAAGGGAAGCTTCACCAAATAAGAGGAAGTCGTCAGCAAACATAAGATGTGAAATTTGAGGGCCTCTTCTTCCAACTTTAATGGCTTTCCAATCGCCCTCATCAACTGCTTGGGAAATTAGATGAGACAATTTGTCAATGCATAAGACAAAGAGGAATGGAGATATAAGATCTCCTTGTCTTATTCCCTTTTTGGGTCGAAAATAATCATAATTGATGCCATTCCACTTAATGTTAGTTTCCACACTGCTGACACCATGCATGATGAGGTTTATCGGCGAAGGGGGAAATTGTATTTCTTCAAGGATTCGCCAAATAAAATCCCAACTAAGCTTGTCGTAGGCTTTGGATAAATCCACTTTAATCGCAATGTAACCTTTTTTGCCCTTAGCTTTGTTCATAGAATGCACTATCTCTTGAGCCACCACGATGTTTTCATGAATACTCCTCCCAGGAATAAAGCTCGACTGATAAGGTGACACAATAGTCGCTAAGCTATCTCTAATTCTGTTTGCAATACTTTTACTGATAATTTTGTATAAAACATTGCATAGAGAAATAGGTCTGAAATGAGTAAGGATATCTGGTTTTTGGACTTTAGGTATGAGGCATATGTTAGTTTGGTTTATCTCCACCAGTTTGCTGGGGTTGCTCCATATACTTTTGACATACTCACACACACTGCTCCCCACTAAATGCCAAGCGTTCTGGTAGAAGCCTGCTGGAAATCCATCAGGGCCTGGTGCCTTCCAAGGTCCCATACTAAATACAATTGTCTTTATTTCATCATCTGCAATCTCAGAATCCATTTCACTCCTGCTCTCGTTGGCAATATGAGGGAAGGAATACTTGGTTTGTTCCCAATATTGACTCTTATCATTCATCTCAAACAGCCTGGTATAATGATCTTTAAATAAGTTTAGAATCTCAACTTCATCCTCAATCAACTCTCCATCATTATTCTTTATGGTAATCACTTTGTTCCGTCGTCTTCTCTAGATGGCCTTTAAGTGATAATATTTAGTGTTCCTATCCCCATCAATGAGCCACTTAGCCCTAGATCGTTGAAACCATGTGAGCTCTTCCTTCTTTAAGATCTCACTCATCTCAATTTGAAGTTTCTTTTCAAGACTCTTAAAACCTCCATACGAATTGTTGGATTGAAGCTGTTTCTGAATACCCTCGAGCCTACTCATGATCACATTCTTTTGCCTAATGACTTGCTGAAATGTGTGGAAATTCCAGGCCTTAACTCCTTCTTTCACATTCTATAGGTTACCAACCACATTTGTGTTGAGTCTCCAATTAGTCTTCAACATGTTCTGGTAATTTGCTTCAGTGATCCAGGCACTCTCAAATCTGAAGTTTGGTTCAAATGTTCCTCGAAATTCGCCCATAGTACGGACAAGAATAGGATGATGATCTGAATATTCAAGTTTGGCTAACACTTTAACTACGCCATCAACAAATCCCAGTCTCCATAAATCATTGCACTGAGCTCGATCCAACCTCTCGTATATGCATTGTCCGCCTCTATAAATAGGACCTCACCAAGTAAATTTCGGGCCAGCCGCTCCCATATCCATGAGGTTGCAACTTTCAATGTTATTCTTGAATCTGATACACTTATTGTTCGATACTACTCCTCCTCCTTTTTTCATGAGAATAGGCAATGTCATTAAAGTCACCAGCAAGAAGCCAAGGATCCTTCATGTTTTTTACTGATTTCACGCAGATCATCTCACATCATCCTTCTATTCTCCACATTAGGGCTCGCATAAATAGGTGTAACATAGAGGACCTTTGTCATACTGCATGCTCAAATGGATGAATTGAAACTTTTTCTAGACAATGTGAACCTGGACATCCGCCTTCTTCCAATCAACACAGATACCTCCAACATAACTTTGGTTTGCAGTGGCTGAAAAGCCATCAAACCCAAGTTTGCTCATAGTCTGGTGCAATTTATTAGGATCGCATCTAGTCTCTTCAATGACAAGCATTACAGACTTATATTTACTAGTGTATTGTTTACAATATCGATAGAGACTTGTGTTGGTTGCACCCTGGAAATTCCACACAAAAATATCTTATTGTCCAATCATCATTACACACAAACTGATCTTAGTAAATTCAAATAAATTTTGATATAAGTCTAATCGCAACTTAAACTGAATAACAAAATAATTTATCTAATAAATTTAATCATAAATAAGAAAAGTTGTTTCTAATAAATTTCAAATAAAGTATACTTAAATTTTATTTTTAACTTAAATTTTTTTTAATCAAAATGAAGTCGTTTTGTCTAAGAAAAAAATATAATTAATCCGTCGATTTTTTAAAATCGTTAATTCTCTGACTTTTAATAATTATGGCTAGTTCACACCAATTCAATACTTTATCCAATTCAACAATTAAAACAAATTGACGATCCATTTGATTTTCGGTCCAACCAATTTAACTGACTGATTCGATTCGATTTTTAAAACACAATGAGAAGTAATATTGTCTACTTAAAAATACATTATCAGACCATGTGAAAATGTGAACATCTTAAGCAATATAAATTCATAGTATATAAGTGGTCCAACTTCGATCTTAATATATTTAATATTTAATATTTGTATGCTTCACTGTAATGTGTGGAAAAGAATGGTAGCGTAGGGACCACAAACGTAATAATAATGAAAAGAAATGACAGTCCTAAAACATGAGCCAATGTAGGCCAGCAAACAAGATATTCCAGACAAAGTCTTGGTAGGACTTAATCAAGATATAGTATCTCTTCTTCTTATAATAACTGTCTCATTTATTTTATTTTTTTGTCTTAGAATAATTATTCATTTATAATTTTAATGTATCAATTATTATTATTTTACACTATTATATTTTTATTTATTAATTTTTACTTTATTCAAATACTCTATCAATTATAATTAATAAAAATATTCTAATAAACTACATTAATATTTTCATTAAACTCAACACATCCAATCATTTTTTTAAAAACCGCACATTATTCAAATAAGACATTTATTACGAGATCGAGAAGTATCAATTATCTACAATTAGTGCTTCTTTCTTCGTAGGACCTACCATCATTTTCTCTCTTCAATTTTCTTATTCTTTCCGTACATGCACAACAATATCTACACTTATTTGAGTTTTAGATTGAGATTGTGTTTTCACCACTCTGCACAGTACTAATTATTTCAGGTGTTTTATTCAAAATAGTAAATTCCATTGGGATTGGAAATTCATTATCACTACCTTCATACACTTATTTATTCAAAAGTTTTGTTCATACACCTATATAAGGTTTTTGTCTCATAAATAATTGATTTTTTAATACTAAAGTTGGCCTTTTTCTTTATACTATGCTAATTTTTATGTTGGTTGTCATTAATTAATTTCATATTTATTAGGGAAAAGCAAACTTTTAATCAACTTTGAATAAATAAGTGAATTTAAACCTACTATTTTGAATTTCTATTTATTAAAGCCTAAAGGAGTAAGGTGCTATAGAATAATACAATGATTGAAAATGGGAAAAACTTTTATAATTTTGATATGTTTGATAAAGGAGTTAATGTTTTTTTTAATGCATGAGGTAGAGAAAGAAAAGCATGGTCCATTGTGCATCCAATATGGATGTTCCCTTCCCACTACATATGTGTCTCATCTTCACCTATTTAGTGTTAAGTGTCACATCAAGGTTTTAAATGCCTATTTGATCCAAATGTTTTGGTGTAATTGTTTTACTCTATTCTCTATAATTTTAATTTTGATTTTGATTTTGCAGAGGAAATTTTGTAGACATTTCTCTTGCAATAATGTTGATCTTTTACATAAAAAATAAATATTCTTGTTGCCGAAAATAAAATGAGATAGTGTTTTAGTGCATGTTTAGGAAAGTACTCATTAGTTTAAAAAAACTCGATAATTAAAGATAACTATTGACTTATGACTTATCTCTCTTCTGTATGAACTTAATTGGTGCACTATATTCACAAACTCACTTTTATTCTGTTATACAATATTGATCCTATTAATTGAATAAATAGTATCCCATTCAATTTAAGATGGAAAGTTTTATCATGTATGATGGAATACGTTCAAGCTAAGAACGATCAATTACACATTAAAAATCAATGATAAAAGATCTCTTATATTGTAAAGATTGCATGAGCCAATCATGTAGAAGGATAAATTCGAGGAGAAGTTTTGGAGATGCATAATCATAAAGTAGTAGTTATGATTCAAAAATACATAGATCGAAACTTGTGTCAATTAGTTTCTCTTCATATGTTCATAGAATGGTCAGAACCAAGTTGATTTTTTAGCTTATGATCATGCACACTTGAACATATGTTAGTATATTCATTTGTTCTTCAAGTATTTTGTTATCATCAAAACCAAGTGGATATGAAAAATATTGTTTCAACAATCTCTCCCTTTTTGATGATGACAAACAAAAGTATTTAAGAATAATAGTTGGTTAGTTTAACTAAATTGATAACATCAGGGTCTGAGGTTTGTAAGCTCTCACTGAGTCTAATTGTCAAAAGGTTGAGTTTTATAAGCCCCCTAAGTCATATCTAAGTTATTTAAACTTATCTTGATAACATAAAGAAATAATCTTCAGAATTTTAAACACAGAAATAAAACAAGCTAAGTTCATATATTATGGGTTTAGGTGCATTTTAAACTATTCAAAATGCTATCGTCTTTAAATGCTTTCTCCCCCTTTTATCATCAATAAAATGTAAGAACAAGATAGATAGACAGAGAAAACAAAAATATTGAAGATAAAAAATATTTAAAATAAAGAGATCATTTAATTAAAACTTTGAGGACTGGTGATAGATAAGCATTTATCCATAGCTTCCATGATAGTCCAAGTTGGAATCTGACAACATAGAATAAGGGGAGAGACTCAAGAAGCATAGTCTTCAAGGCATACTTAACATCACCCAAAACTTCTCTATAAAGTAAAGGTTGTATTAATAACCAGATCACATTCCTCTTTCAGAGTTTTTCTTTGCAGAAAAATGGGCAAACCAAGTCCATTCAAGGTTGGGAAGAGGGATTTTGAAAAGAAGATACACATGTCAATAATGAAGCATACAAATGAAAAAAAATCAGAAATATGAGAAAGCTGCAAGAGCATTGAAATCCTTAGCTGCTGAAGAAGCAAGCACATCTGTTGAAGTCTCTAAAAAGGGCAAAACCATAAAGACGGTAATGAAAAAGCTCAAGAAGAATGAGGATCCAACAAATGATGAGGAATATGAGAATTGGGTGACTTATAAGGATGGACAAATGTTCAAATATGATGAACCCAGTTCTCTTTGAAATAAATCGGTAATAACCTTAAGATGTAGATCATAGACTGTCTGCTTTAATGAATAACATTTTTTCTATTTCTTAGCTTATTTTGCCATTAACTTTCTTTATAATATCCATCAAGTTTATAAAAATATTCATCAACCAACCCGTTTAAAAATATGAAACAAACAAAAACATAAATGCAATAAGAAATAATTTTTAAAAAAAAACATAAGAAATAAGTATAGACTAAAACCATTTCATTAAAAGAAAAAGAAAGGTACACAACACAAATTAAAAACAAAAATAAATATAAAATAGAAGACTACCAAATTTAAATAGAAGAAGAGGAAGATTCATCCAAAGAGTCCACCTTGATCCTAAAAAGGTCATTTTCCAAGCTTTCATAGCTTCTAGCAACTTCAAATTATTACCACAAGTTTGTGAAACCACCTCAACCATAGTTTTCTTTACTCCTTGTTGAATGAAGAGTTTTGAAAGAACTCATCCATAAGGAATGAAAGGTGAATTTCCCTCGTGAAAGGATATGAGAGTCATCTTCAGATATTTAAACATAATAGGAGGAAGGTTGATCTTTAAATCTTAGTTGAGGAGAAGAAGAAAAGCCTTTTCATCGAAATCTAAAGAGTTTAGATTCCTGTTCTTTGAAAAAACATGATGTCAAAAATTGATGTTAAATTGATGCCATGGAGTTAAGATTAGAGACTTTAGACAGGTCAGGTAGATTATCAAAAATAAGGTGAAGAGAAAAAAAAGTGTTCCCAAAAGAGAATATATGGACTAACACCTTCATCCTCACAAAATATTGTGTTAGAAATAGTGGTTGATGTGATGGTAATATGGACATCAGATACTTCAAAAAGGAAGGCATACCCACATTTATTTCTTAGAAAAATGCATTTATCTAGAATTCTTTGACCAGATTAAGGTCAGTAGGATCATAGAGTATATCAAAGTAACCATCCCAATATTTTTTAGAGACAACAATTTGAAGGTAAAATCCTTGAGAAATCATTTATTCAAAGTTAAGAGACCTTCAATGATAACTACCATTTGATTTTCCATACGATTATTAGTTCTAGAGGACATCTTAGGTAAAGGTTTTCATAAAAAACATATTTAAAAAAAAAGAGTAATCGAGTAAACTTATTTTTTCAAGAAAAAATGTTCCTAAATATATAGTCAAGTGAATTGTCAGAAAGTGTATTTGCTTTAAGACCACTAAAGGACGTGGTTTTTGAGAACCAAAATAGTCAAAAATACAAAGCAAAATCAAAATTCAAAGAACCTTAATTTTAAAGAAAGAAAAATAGAGATAGATACTAGACACTAAATTCAAAAGAGATGACAGAGGAGAAAATACATAGTAAAACAAAGAGTCTTCATCATTACCCATCAGTATTTACCCACGCGACTACTACACATGCAAGACAATTATCAGACACATGGAAATTTAAGTGGGACAAATGTTAGATGAAGGCAAAAGGTTTTCCACTTAGATTTTATCAGAGGAAAATAATTCACTTTCGAGTCTAAAAGTCTGAAGTATTTCAGAAGCCACTTTTCATCAAAAGCAGTTTTTTAACTATGGCTGAAGCTACTTATAATCAACATCGGACTTTGATACTTTATTCAGAAGCAATCATTTAAATAAAAAAATACCATGTCCAGATTCTTTTTTATAAAAACAAGTCTTTCAAAGGCTAAGATTTTGGTAAATTTATCAGCCCATTGATGATCAGTAACAATGAATTGAATATCTATTACACCTTTCTAGACATAATCTCTAATAAAGTGATGTTTAATTTCAATGTGCTTGGTTCTTGAATGGATTCCTTTTTAAACAAATAACAACAATATTATCACAAAACAATAGGAACATTGTTTCCATGTGTTTGATAATCCTCTAGCTGATATTTCATCCAGAGTAGTTGTGTACAAAACTTTGCAGTTGGGATGTATTATGCTTCTGCTATAGATAGAGCAATAGTTGAATGTCTTTTACTAGCCAAAGATGTTAGGTTTTCACCTATGAACTGACAATTTTTATTAGTGTATTTTGTATCAATTTTGTCCCCATCATAGTCAACATCACGTAATCCTACTAGATTATAATCTAGGGATTTTTTAAATAAATAATACACATATTTCTTGTTCCTTTCATATGCCTAAAGATTCTCTTAACAAAAATTAAGTGAGCCTCTTTAGGATCTGATTGAAATCTTGCACACAAGCGCCTAAAAGTGGTAAGGTAAAGCAAGTAACCAATCATACCTTTATATAGCTTCTGATCCACCTTGGTGCTACTTTCCTCCTTATTTAGACTGCAGGTTAGATGCATATGAGTTGTCATAATCTTAGAGTCTTCAAGATTAAACTTTTTTAGAAGCTCATTTGTATACTTTGAGTAATGCACATATATTCCATATTTGCATTGATTGATTTAAATTCCAATGAAGAACCTCAATTCTCCCATCATGTCATTTCAAATTCATCCTGCATAGTCTCAAAACATTCCTTGCATAAAGAGACTTTAGTATAACCAAAAATTATGTCATCTACATAGACTTGGACAATTAAGATATCCTTATTTGGAATCTTTCTAAAAAAGAGTAGTGTGAACCTGACCTTTTTGAAAACCATTTTCTAACAAGAAGTTACTCAGTCTCTCATACCAGGCTCTTAAAGATTGTTTAAGTCCATGGAGTGATTTCTTGAGTTTAAAAACCAAATTTGGGTGGACTGAGTCCTCAAACTCGGGAGGTTGTTTGACATACACTTCTTCATAAATGAATCCATTTTAGAAAGCACACTTAATATCCATTTGATAAAAAACAATATCATGATCAATAACATAAGAGAGAAGAAGTACTATTGCCTCTAACCTTGCAACTGATGTAATGGTTTAAGAGAAATATATACCTTCCCGCTGACTGTAACCTTGAGCTACCAGTCTAGCCTTGTTTCTTAGCACTTCTCCTTGCTCATTCAGTTTGTTTCTACACACCCATTTTATTCCAATAATTTTCTTTTGATTTGGTCTAGGGACCAAATCCTAAACATCATTCTTATGAAATTGATTCGACTCTTCTTGCATAGTTACAATCCATCCATCATCTGATAAAGCTTCATCAAAATAGTTGTTGTCTCTATCAATATAAATCCTAGCATAGAGTTATCATCTATAAATGTTGATCTAGTTCTCAAGGGATAATCTCTATTCCCAATGATTAACTCTTCTGGATGAGAGGCTTTATACTTAAAAGACTTCTTGGGTTTAGTTAAAGCTTTCGAGCCATCTGAGACTTCTTCAAAATTTGCAGCTTCTGGATGAGCTTCAGAAGTTGGGTCATCTCCTGATTCACCATTTTCTAAGCCTCTAGCTTCTAAGCTCATAGCTTACAAATGTCTAGCTTTTAGATAATGTTCAGAAACCTGAATATTCAAAAAGATTTGAATATTCACCAACATATTATAGCCACAGACCCATTGTCATCAAATTTGACATGTATAGACTCTTCAACCATTATGGTTTCAATGTTATACACTATGTATGCCTTAAAGCGTTCAAAGTATCCTAAAAAGATGTTGTTTTACCCCAAAATTTACCCTCTTCATTTCAACCTTATTTGGCTTATAGTTTTGTCGTCATGAGCATGCATGCATATAATTGGTTTTGTGGTTATGAGATCAAGATATTTGTTCTCAGCTTTGGAAAGTCTTGGAAGATGGTAATATCACCGGTGGATGCGATCAAAGCATTCTCGGGGATTTCTTTAGTGGATTGTCCAATTAATTATGCCTCAACCGTGCATGTGTTCCAAGGTATCTCAAGTCATAGAAGAAATTGGGTCAATTTGGACCAAAATCAATTTGGATGTATAATTCATAAATTCTAAAAGGTTCATTAGAACCATTTCGGTGTTTTCTTTATTTTATCTGTTCAGATTGAAAGTCGATTCATCAAGGAAGAGCTTCGGATAATTCATTTTTTCTAAAGTGGAACTCAGTTTTATATGCTTTTCGAGTAGTAAAAAAATTCATAACTTATGACTGGAACGTCACAATTGAGTGGTTCCGGCGTGAAAATTTTCATCTCGACTTCTTCTTCGACTTTCATTCTCAGGCTGAGAGATGATTCCTTACGGATATGGACCATAATTTTAATCTCTAAAGGGATATTTGACCTGAACTGAGTACCAATTTCTCTGACGTGCAATATTCAAAAATTTATATCTCTCGTGATTTTTATCCGACCGCGATGGGTCTGGTGTCAATAGTTCACAAATTTCATTGGCTTCGATTTTCGTTCACATGCCGAGTACAAATTTCAATCAGAAGATTTTTGTTTGGGGCATTTTCTCGAGTTTAAAATTTTGCAAACTTCAAAATTCATATCTCCTTCACTGTCCTTCCATTTGAGCTGAAATTTTGTCTATGTGGCATGAAATTTAGTTTCGAACATTTTTCGTGTTGAGCCCGATTTCGAATTTTGCACGGATCACGATGACCTTGTCGCTTCGACGAATTTTTATTCGGATAAAGCCAATTTCAGCCCAATTTGAGTCCAATTCATTTTTAGGCTCAATCTTCCAACTATAAACCAATTTTTTCCCTTATAATTTTTAGGTTCAACCCTCCAACTATAAACCACTCTTCTACTCTCTCTCAATTCTCTCAAGGATCAAAGGAAGCTTTTTCTCCATTTTTCTCCAAAACACACAACAACTTCAAGAGCTTGATCAAGGTTTGGAAGAAGAAGAAAATTCTCCCTTTCCCCATATTATCGTGCCTCTTCTCTCTCTCTCTCTCTCTCTCTCTCTCTCAAGTATCTTCTATTCGACATCAGCGGTCTTCTATTCTCAAACTCCTCTTCGATCTTACAATAAGATTTTGTGAATTAAGCACGTTTTCTCTTCTTGAATAATCACTTTTTGAGAGAATTGATTATCAAATTGAAGATTAATTGAGAAATTGAATTGAAATTAAATTATAGAGTAAAATTTTGAATTGAGTCATGTCTTTGAAATCCAGAATCAGATAGTTGAAATAAGCACTTTTGCAATTAAGTAATTCTTAAGAAAGTGATTATTCAAGATTAATGTGTCGATGTTTATCGAACTACTGATGTGAAATCTTGAATTGTATGTGGTTTGGCATAAACTAGAACCTTGAATCATGTAGAATAATTCATGTGCAAATTTGCGTATTTTATGTGTTCGACAAAATGCTTGAGCCGATGTGCCTTGCAAAAGCCATGTTTTCCCTTGTACTTCTTTAAGCTTCTTACCATTCATTTGAGCTTATATTTTCCTTGTTATTTTTAACATGTTTGTTAATTGTGCAAGGTACTTTGAGATAGTTTTCGATCACATAATTATCGCTTGATTATGTGATCGGAAATCTTGTTTGGGCTATTATTTTATGGTTCGATGTTGCGTTCGACACACATACTTTTATTTTGGTGCTCCGTATTTTTGCATAAAATGTTTTTGTGTAGGTACTTTGTTATACGAATGTGTCAATACACATCCCGTCTTGGTTTTCCATGGTACATTGATTAATGTATTTTGTGTCGGTTCCTCGCTATACGAACGTGTCAATACACGTTCTGTTTTGGTTTTCCATAGCACATTGGTTAATGTAATTTTGTGCAGGTGTTTTGATTGACTCGGATATTTCCAACACATATTCCTTGTCTTATGTACATGTTGTTGTGCGCATTATTTGCTTGCATTTCTAGGATGGTTATTCAGTGCAGGTTTTCTGTTGATATTCTGATATGTCTGCCACACATTCCGATCATGCTAATTGATGCTTCGATGCACATGCTGACTGGATTTTCTTTGTTGATGCTTGCAGTTTACGAAGTTTTCTGGGTTTCTTTGATATTGCTTAGCTTTTAAGGATTGATATTTATTCGATATTTTCTCGTTCCCTTTTACCGCATTCTATTACTGCTTTCTAGATATCATGAGAAGTATGAGATTTACCGCTTTTCATGCCATGAGAAGCAGGAATAGAGATGCATGACGGGGATCTCTGTTGCTGATTATGTTAGCAATCCCTCTGGTTTATTTAAAGACCTGTTTAAGGCAATTCCGAATATTTGTGGTTTGTTTAAAATCCTACCTTTGTAGTAGGTATTCTGCAGGTGTGTTTACATTTTTTCTCAAAGACCTCAGAAAAGAAAATTCCCCCACCTCCATTGAAGTCCTAAAGAGAAAGCAAGCGGAAAGGGTTCGTAATCGACCCCGACAATTTCATCTGTGTTATTATTAGCTCATGACACACCACGATGCTTCGGAGTTGTGCTTGTTTGCGTTATCATGTTGTCTCGTGGATAAGGTTCCACATTTATGACCCACCATGCTTTGTTTGGAGATCGCGTCGGCACGCGCTGGCACTCTCATTATACTAATATATTCATCCCACTTGGTGACATGATACCAAGGCATGGACATATTCTCCAAATACACGGCTTGTTTGTTTCGACTAAAGCCTCCCCATGTTTCCCTTTCCCCTCCCCGCATATGATTGCGCATTACATGTTTGCGTGCTTTTGCCAAGGCACTTGTTTGTTTTCCCTTAGGATCACCTAGTTCTTCAACGAAGGTAGACATTATCCTGGTTCTTCAACGAAGGTAGACATTAAGATAGTATCCATGTATGATAATATAGGTAGATATTCCCTTTTCATCCTTGATATAGGGTCACTGTTGTATGATAATATTAGGGATAAAGCTAGATAGTTCTTCTTAGATGTTTTCTTCCCTTTTTGTATATTAAGACTAAAATTCTTTCTTTGTCAAATTCCTAAAACATCTTAACAAAACTTAAATCCTTTTTCAAGGTAAAAACCAATCCACCAATGAAACCAATTTGTCTTCGGACCTTTTTCTTTGAAAAACTTTTCGATAAGGTATTTCATTTAAAATCCAAGTGAGTTTCTAAGTGTGAGAGCGGCCAAGAATGAGTCTTTCGATAAGCTGCAACGTCAACTACGAATTTCAATCCTAATCCCAAGGATGTGAAACGGTATTACTCATAAAATACATTGCAACCCACCAAATGTTTTGAGGAGATAATCCTAATCCCATTGATTGAAGCAGTCCTAACAGGGCCAAATAAATCAATGTGAAGCAATTCTAAGGGTCTAGAGGTACAGATAATGTTTTTTGTTTCAAAAGATGTTTTATTAATCTCCCTACTTGGCATGCTCTACAAAGAACATATTAGTGGTAATCAAGATATGAAAGCCCTTTAATAAGATTTAGAAAAGTTTAGATATTAATCTCCAGTTAGAATGACTTAACCCTTTGTGCCAGACCCATTTCTCATCACTCACATCCATAAGGAAAACTACCTTTTGATCATTTAGCTTAGAAAGATTAATTTTATAACCATTTATATTCCTCGTTCCTTTGAATAAAATGGATTTATCAAACTCATTGATGATATATAACAAGTTCATATTAAACAAGACTTCATAACTACTATCACAAAATTGGATAATGCTCAGTAGGTTATTTTTGAGTCCATGTACTAACCAAACATTATTAATAGAGATTAAGGAATTTCCAATAGTACACATACCAATGATATTCCCTTTTTTCCTTCTCTAAACCCCATATTTCCTTACTGTTTCAGATGTTAGGGTTTGGAACATATGTTTTTCTCTTTGTTATATGTCGTGAGCAGCCACTGTCTAGGTACCATTATTGTTGCTTCGTTTCTCCCTTTACGCATATCTGCAACAAACATGATCTCAGACTTAGGTACCCATAATCGTATAGGTCCTCTAGGGTTAGTTCATACAGGCTTCCTTCTATTTTGAGATTTTGCCCAAAAAAAGGTCTAGACTCATTCTAGACTTTTTGTTTATAATAGTTTTGTCTTTGATAAGTATTGACTTTGGTTTCTGAACCATTCTGATTCTCTGATCCATAAGTCATGGGTTTTGGTTTCCTTAGAACCTTTGACATGAAAATTTTGGGTTCTGGATTCTTCATAACCTTTGACTTTTGAATGTTAGGTACTGATATCTTCAAGACCTTTGACTTTGAAGTCTCATGCACTAATTTCTTCTTGTCTTGGTAATGACTCATGAGGTCTTGAATACAAGAGATTACATCAGAATGAGGTAGATTATACTCTAAATTAGAGGTTGATTCATGTTGTATGTCATATGGGTTTGAGAGCCATCAGTGCCAAATTGGGTTCTCCTTCATCTTTATTTGAACTATCTTCATTATCAAGTTCATCCCATGTTTTCATGAAACTCTTCTTGATTTGCTTCTAAAGTTGTCCTCCTGAAAGCTTTCTTTCTTTGGTCTATCTTTTTACATATTAGAATAATCAACTTTGAAAAGACTAAACTTATTGTAGTTGAATATGTTCTTCTTATCATCAGCTTTGTCTCTAGAATTAGAGCCTCTGAAGCCACTACTTTTACGAAATAATCTCTTGTTACTTTTTTTCTAGTTTTTGAAACCTCTTGATGATAAAGACCATTTCCTCATCATCGTAGTCACCATTAGAAACTTCTTCATCAAAAGCTTCTACTGATTTCCAGACTTTTGATGATCTGACAACTTTACCACCAGATTTCTCAACGACTGACTTCAAATCCAATGATTTAGATATCTTTATAGGCTCATCTCCATTCATCTCCATCTCATGGATTTGAAAGTTGCTTATCATATTTTTAGGGTCAGCGTATTCGGATCTCTAGCCTCTTGAATAGTTGTGACATTGGGTTTACATCTAACCGGGAGACTTATTAAGATCTTCTTTACATGGTCATTTGTGGTGTGACTTTTGTTCAGAACATGAAGGTTTGATACAAGAACTTGAAACCTAGAAAACATGATTTCAATATCTTCCTCATCCTTCATTTTGAAAATCTCATAGTGTTGTAATAGAAGGTTGACCTTGTTCTCTTTGGATCTTTTATTTCCTTCATAAGTAGAAGACAAGTACTCAAAAATAGTCTTAGCAGTTGACTTATCAATAATCTTGATGTACTTTGAATGAGGTCAAGCTTCTATCGAAATGCCTCCGACTCTATGATGAACTATGTAATTTTTTTCTGAGTTGGTGTGAGATTTTACATATCAGTTAACATTTCAAAATCATTAACTTCAATGTTAATTCTATATTAGAGGATATCCCACAACTCATCATCAAGACCAACAATATACGTATACATCTTGCTTTTTAACCATTCAAATTGAGTTGTGTTACATCTAAATATAGGTGGTCTAGCTGAGTAATGAATTTTTCAGAAGGATTATAGTCATAGGATATACCACCACAACTATACTCGTTTCAGGAGAGCATCCATATATTATATTTTTCTCTTCAGGATATTTTTTGGTACCACTGTTAAGTGTTAAGCACATACCACGCTCTAATGCCAAACTTAAGATGAGAAAAATACACAAGAGTGAAGGGTCAATTATTTTTAATCCTGATAAACCAGCTTCATAATTTGAACTTAGAGTTGTTAGGAGTGAAAAGAATACTATACAAAATCAAGAAGTAAAAACAACACATAGAGTTATCCTGATTCCTCCCACAAACAAAGAGTAGTATCATCCTCTTGCCCAACAAGATATTTTCACTATAAACAAAATGATTACAAATTTCTCAAGAAAAATATCAAGAGACTTCAACTGCTCAATCTCGTTAAAAAGAGACTTTTACTCAAGCACACGTGAAAGAGGCTTCCACTGCTCAAGTAAACTAGCAAGAGATTTCCATTACTCAAGAAAACTAGCAAGAGATTTTCTTAACTCTAAAGAAATTGTTTAGGAGAATAGATAACAACTATACTTGATATAAAACCAGAAGTATATAAGTGATATAACACATACACAAAGATTCTAAAACACTTGATATTTCTAAGATATACAAAGATAAGAAATCTCAAGAACTTGTGTAGTAAATAATTATGAAAACTTCAGCTCAAAGTTGTGTCCAGTGATGTTCTTCTTGGTTATTTGATGTGTGTATATTAATGTATATTTCCCATCAAAACTTAAACATCTTATATAGAGGCAGAAAATAGATGTTGGAGGATAACTTTCACTAGTGAACTATGTTTTAAAGTTGTTCCAAGAGAGACATTGAAAGTTGATCTTGTTAATATCTTCATCCTTTGTGTAATATATTTATCTAGGGTGTCTTTCTCATACTAGGTATCTACCAATATGTTGGGGCAGACTTAAAAGGCCATGTCAACTTTCCTTGAGCCTCCACTAAGAAACTTTAGTTGAATTTCTCCATAGTCAGGCGTTTAACAAGATAGATCTTATTTATAGACGAAGTACGGATAAGAATTTGAGTACCTTCAAATTAGGTCTTCAGAGTCTGAGCTTTCATCAGAAGCTGAGACACCAAGTTCTAAGTCATTAGATTTTGATCCTTCACAATCTGAGTCATTTATCTTCTCTTCATATGCTTTTATCAGGGTCAGATCCAAGTTGATTTTCAAGTTTTTGATCCTACACACTTGAACATATGTTAGTATACACATTTGTTCTTTAAGTAATTTTTTATCATTAAAACACAAGGGATATGAACAATTTTGTTCCAACAAAATTATTTGATTTTGGCATGATAAATCAATTTGGAAGAGGTACATTAAATCTTAGTAAAGGAAATATGATTATTGCTTGTGGTAAAAAAGAAATTATCCTTGTATATTATGAATATAAAGATAAATAAGGGAGTTGATTAATATTCCTCAAGACCCAAAATTAGTTGTCGCACAAACTTATAGGCCACATGAGTGAGAAAGGTTTTGAGATTCTCGTTAAGGATATTCTTCCAAACATAAATGGAAAAAGACTTGAATTATGTAAAGATTGTCTAGAAGAAAATCAACTCACAATATATTTTCAAATACCATGCGATGCAAAAAGAAGAAAGAAATTTATAGACTTTGTTCCCTCATATGTATGATAAACATTCGAAAGGTCCATTAGTGGTCCCAAATAATTAGTTACCTTCATTGAAGATCACTCTAGAAAGTTGTAAGTGTGTCCATAAAAGAGGGAAGATTAAATTCTTAAAGTTTTTCAAAGAGTTCCATACTTCATTATAATAAGAACATGGAAGAAAGTTGAAATGTTTGAGATATGATAATGGTTAATAATACATGGTTCCACGGGGAATCTTAAAATACCCATGTATTTATACATGAGAAAGTGCCTCCTAAGACTTCAAATATAAATGGCTCAAGTGAATGAAAAAATATAACCATTGCAGAGAAAGTTAGAAGTAGGTTTTCTCATTCTAAACTCCCTTTGTCATTTTTGGGGTGAGGAAGTAAGAATTGCAGCTAGTTTAATAAATTCATCTCCTTTAAGACCTTAGGAGATATACTAGAATAAGTGTGGTATAGAAATAAACCCTCTTATAATCACTTAAGAGTCTTTGGGTGCAAGGCATTTGTCTATAATCCAAAAGATGACAGATAAAATCTTGATATTAAGTCAAATGAGTGAATATACATTGGTTCACCAAGAGATGAATTTGGGTTCCAACTATGATATCATGCAAAGAGGAAGATTGTTGAAATTTGAGATATGGTAAACTATGAATATCATACGATCCATGATATTCAATATAAGAGGACAAAGATCATCATGGTACAGAACTCAAGGGAAGTTATTCCTTAAGGAAATGTTGATCATGGTCGAGAAACACAACCCTATCAAAATGGAGTAACCTGGTCATATAGAACAACATTTGATAATGTAGAAAGAGATAAATATAGATGAATATGAGTTAGAACAATAACCCTAAGTGAGAAGATTAACAACAATTAGACATCCATACAAAAAGTTTTTATATGAATATGTCAACATCAATGATTAAAGGGAACGTCAAAGCTCCACAGAAGCTATTGAAACATAGATCGGGTGAAATGGACACAATCCATGGAAGAGTATAAGCAATCCCTAAAATAGAACCAAACACACGACTTGGTAAAGTTACTAAAAGAATGAAAGGCATTGAAAAACAAGTAGGTGTTCAAACTTAAGCCCGAAGAGAACAATCTGAGCCCAAAATACAAAAGAAGGATGGTTGTGAAGGGGTTCCATCATAAAAGACATATATTTTGAAGAAGTCTTCACACCAGTGATGAAGATAAAATCAAACAACTTGATGTTAATCATTCTTACATAGAGACCTAGATCATGAAATTTATATGGATCAACCAAAGGCTTCCTTGAACCAAAAAAAAAGAAGAAGAAAGAAAACCTTGTTTTTTGTTTAAAGGAAAGTCTCTATGGTATGAAACAAGCTCCAAAAAAATAGTACAAGAAGTTTGATCTCTTCATGACCCAACATAAATTCACAAAGACGACAACTGAGCACAATGTGCTTAAGAAAAAAAATATGAAAATGGTCAGACCATCGTACTTTTTTGTATGTCGATGATATACTTATTGTTGAAAAAATATATATATATATACAAACTCAAGAAAATTTTAAGAAATATTTTTCTATGAAAGATTATTGGAATGTAGATTATTAGACATCATTCTAAAAGAATGTTAGTGGATGTCATAAAAAGAATACATCAAGAAAATTCTTGAGAGTTTAACATACATAATGTCAAACATGTGCATGTTCCACATATAAGTAAATACAGCAATATAAGTGGATAGACTCATATATGAAGACAACACACTGTTTAAAAAAGTGAAAATTCAGCAATATATAAGTAAATTGACGAATAAATCTCACTCCTTGAAATTTTGAGTAAAAGTATGATGTGTCTCTCACTTGTGTAATTATTCTTTTATCAAATGCAGATAATCCTATAACTATCCTCTAATGTAATTAAAGTATTAGAATCACACTAAAAAATGTAATTAAGGTATAAAATCTTGATTGTGTGTTATATTAAGATTTTCAATATCTCCACAATCACATTGTAATTGCAATCGGGTTACATCAACCATGCTCATATTTGACAATATTATTTCATCATATCAAATATCGCAATGTCATTGCAATTTAAAATCTTACACACTTTCATAGAAAAATTTATGAAAGGATGTCTAGAAACCTTTTTAAATAAGCATAAAAAAGTAAATGGAACTTCAATTTTTTCTCAATGAGTTGTCGGTGATTATTATTTGAAGAAAACATGAAAACCAGAGCTTGAATAAAAGAAACTTGCCACCCCAATGTATCATTTCTCTCTAACAGACAAAGATTGAAGTAGGACTATTCAAAAGTTTAAAAACAATAAAATCCAAAAGACTTCAAGATTCCAAAATTATGATTGAAAAAAATGTAAGGGCCACAAAATCCTTGTATGTTTTTAATAATTAAGCAATGCATAGATTTTTCTATTTATAACGTTTCCTTTTATCATCCATGTGGACATGCCAATTTGTACTTTTGTTTTTCAGTTCCTATCCAAAAATCTTGGTATCTTGAGATAACTCATAGTCTTGTTAAAAGTAGTTAATACTTGTACTACATTTGATTCTTCAGATTGCACACAAAACAATGCACACTCATGCTTTAATAGTACATTTATGACTTTATATGTAGTATGTATTTTGTATTGCGAATAAATTAATTGTGTTTGGGAAATACCGAATTAATTTTTAATGTGAATATTGTTTGAATGGTCTTTATTCTTTTAGTACGAGTTCTAAATTATTAAGATTTTATTTTCATAAAATCAAAGAAAAATACATAGTGTGTTTGTATTAGAAGATATTCTTTTGCATTCTTATATGAAGAAAATTTGATTGGGAATAAACTACAAACTCTAAGCTGTTTATTTAAATAAATTTAAATATACGTTAAAAAATAAATGGAGGACCAAATATTTTCACTTTTATTGTGACCTTTTATTGTGACCTTTCAATGGTAAAAGGCTATATACTTTAGAGTAATTTGAGTGTTAGGTAAATAAAGTTTGATTAATAAAAAGAGCTATAGTATAAAAGTTGGCAAATAAACCTAGAGCATATTGAGATCATAGTTTCACCACATAAATTAAGGTAAGGCGCATAGCAGTGTTGAACAAAGTTCATATGATATCTTTTATTACTCTATTTGTCCAATCCTAGTATTGCATATGTTTGTCCATTAGGTCAAACCTTTATTATATTAATTTGCCCAATCCTGGATGTTGGATATGATGATGCATTAGCTTATAGATAATTGATGCAATTTATTTGATATTAATATAAATAAAACAGTACATGTATTTGGTCAAATTTGATTCAATTATATAAATGTTTTAATATTTATATTTAAGATGGGAGAAAGTAACTTCACATCTAAATACTAAGTATCATCATATAAACATAAATTTCAATATTTAGAAAAGGGAGAGTTCATTAATTATATTAATAGTTAACTTTAACACAAGGTGTGCTATAGAATAAACAAACTTAAACCTATATGATTGAAAAAAAAATTAGACAAAATATTATAGTTTTTTTTATAGAGTATAATAAATATTATAATAATTATTAGGTTAAGAAGTTGATGTGTGTAGGTTGGCCACGTGAACCATCCACATGCCAAATGGGACATGACAGTCAACAAAAACATAGAGATAGAGATAGAGATAGATATAAAGATAGATATAATATAATCATGCATTGTTGCTCAAAACAACACCTACCTCAGAAATAAAGATATCACTATCTCATTTATTTATTTTTTTGGAGGATGATGTTTTTATATTGTCCTTTTCAAACAAAATAAAAATCACCAATGTTATAAAAAATTGTTAAATTCAAAGCTGAGATTTATTATGAAGTACTATTGTTTATTTATTTATTTTTGTAACTTTTGGTAGATCTTTTGAGGATTTGAATTGTTTGTTTTGTTTCTGTGTATGGTCAAAATTAGATTCACTTCCTTGTGCGTGGGATTTAGACAGTGTCAACTTTTATAGGATTTGAAATGAGAGATACATGTGAAAGATATGTTTTACTAGCTTTTACCTAAAATAATGGGCATTAAACGAATTTACATTAGTAAAACTTTGTTAAGAGTTGATTTATTTTTCTATTAATTTTGAAAAGAGCTTAAAGTGTTACATAAAATAAAAAAGATATTATAGAGTAGAGAACAAAGATTTATTTTAGTATAAAGAAAATTAATATAATTTAAAATTTTAAAAATGTACTATAAAATTGGACAACAAAAGTAAGAGAATTTTATATTTTATGATTAGTAAAACTTGCTTGATGTGATTCGAATATGAATTTGTAAATTTGATTTATGACTTGTGTCCAACTTGATACATGGAAGATTATGACATATATTATGAAGGAAAATTGTCATAAAATATGCAATTGAAAATAATTTTTTTTAAGTTCATCTTTACAAATGGTCATGAGCAGTGATGAAAACAGTTATCTCTTATGGTGATTAAAATCTATGATGTAGAATTGGATGAATGATTTTAGTCAGTCCACATGAATATAATGCATTAAATCTTAATGCTAGCTACTATAAATGGGGAGAGAGAGAGAGAGGAGGGAGGGAGAGAGAGAGAGAGAGGGAGAACACGACTAGGGTTCAAAATCGAATTCTATCAAGTGTGAAAGCTTATGCACAAGTGTTTTATTTATAGAACTACTTCTGTGAACTGTAAGCTAGAAATTTTAACTTAAGTGACATGTACCTTATAGTGTATTGTATTTCACTTAAGTGCACAGTACCTTACCGTGTTCCGTATTCCACTTAAGTGCATTGTACCCTATGGTGTATCATATCTCATCAATTTGTTCTTATGTTTGTGACCATGTAGGTTCTTGTGACATTGACAATTATATTAAATCACATATTCAATATATTAAACAGTGAGCAAGATCTAGCAACACAACACTGTTACCCAAGTCACAAAAATGTCACGTGCTCCGACAAAATATTTATGTTATAATGATTGTGTATAAAATTACCCTTTGCCTTCATGTCTATATTGAACACAAGGAATAAACAGTGTCCCCCTTGTCTATTTCAACATTGGATCTTTAGAAATTTATCATGTTATGTAGGATGGTGAAATTCTATCTAGCCCACTCATGTTCTTCAATATGATTTGTGGAGTAAATGTCTTTATTATCATTCAGTTACAGACAATGTTTGATCAACAATAAATGACTTGACTCCATATCTAGGATCCATAGTGGTGTCAGGTCAAAGAATGGTATACATTATTATCACAATGAAAATAACTTATGGTACTTTGCATAACATTTTATGCAATATTCTCATAGTGGGTCAATCCAATATAAATATTACTCATAATATTCATACATATATGAAGACTTGATAACTCTTTTTCCATGACCCATAATATGTGAGCATTAGTATATCCATATAATAGTCTCAATGCTTTAATGTTATTCCACTTCATAATAAAGATCAACTATGAATGCTTTAAAAATGATGTCCTTAGTTTTAATAAAATCTCAAGATTAAGTCAGATTTAATGTTTCATTAAGTAGATTAGCTATTTTAGGAAATTTATTATTTTTTAAAACAAACATAAATAAAGAAATGACTTTTATTAATAATAAATAGTTTGCTATACAAGTATCAAACTATTGGCCTCTAGGGCTTAAACCAATAATCTTCCACTAGAATTAGAGCCAATAAGACATACACCTAATACCCATGGATCTAGTATGGCCATCGTGCTTTTGTCGTGCAAAAGGGTTTGTTAATGGCTCAACTGTAAGTATGAATTTTGCCTAAGACGGGGTGAATTAGAACTTTAAAAACTTATCTGGTTTTAGAAACAAGTTGTTCTTATTTTTGGTTTGGTGTTTAAGTGTTTAGAAATGTGTGTCTTTATTTTCTGGTTATGATTTATGATGAAAGCGGTAAATACGGGAAAATAAAGAACGTGAAGATGTATCATGGTTCTCCTCACAGTCCGAGAGTACTTCAGTCCCCTTTCAACACGAAAGAGATTTCACTAGTGTCAGATTTTTGTACAAGCCTTATACCAAGACTTGTCCTATAATGTTCTAACCATAATACTGCCAAGAAGAATCCTTTTGGATAACTCAAATTGAAATGAAAATAATCTTCTCACTTTCAACCTCTTTCTTCCAACAATCATGGATAGCAAGGAAATCAAAACCAAGTAATCTTAATTCCAACAATCCTGAAAAATAAGATATGAATACAACAAGAGTTTTTTGATAATATGAAATTTTTAGAACAATAATCACTTTGAGTGATGTATCAATATACTTGATATTCCCTTCCAAACAAGCAACATATAATGATAGAATATAGTGCTCAAGTGTTTGTAAATATGATATGAATTTTTCTAGACTGATATGAAAATACATGCAGAAAAATTCCTTGCGAAAAGTTCAAGAACACAAACACTTGTTTTGAAATCTGAATGATAAAAATGATGTTAAATTGTATTGGAGGAGGTAATTTGTGATTTCAAATTTCATGTATTTATAAGTGCATAACACCTTTATGAATCCTGGAGAAGTCGTGAAAAAATATCATGAAAACATGCCAAGTTAAAATGAAAAGGTTTCATGAAGAAGTGGATGAAAAGGTGTTAAAAAATTACTGTGTTTCTTTCAAATTCGTACAAGACTTGTTAAGTCAGTTAAGATTGTCACTTGACTTAACAAGTTCTCTACAAATTTCAAATTTAAGAATACTATTTCAGAATATTGTAAATTATGGCGGTTTTTGTGCTATTACAACGGGTCAGAATGCTACAATTTACCAAAATGTGAATGTGAAAAAATTTAAAAATTTAAAAATTTTAAAAATTGTCAAAATATTTGAACCAACCTTATGAAACATATATTGATTTATCCAAGTCAATAGATTATATTTTAAAGTGATTTAATATGGTTCAAACATGAAAAGTAATATATTTGGAAGTGATTTAACATGGTTAAAACATAGAAATAAATTTTTCCAATGCATGATAAAAAAAAAAGAGCCTTTTATGCATTTGAATCAAAGATTTTTATGCATGATAATTTGAGAACTTGAGCATCTAAGACTTTAGTGAAGGTAAATATTATCATTAAATGCAATAGCTTGAATCCAAAGCCTTGAATCACGACGCTTTATCATTGAAATGTAATTGCTTGAATTTGAACATTGTTCTTTATCTTTGAAGTTCATATTTTCCTTCTTGTCACTAAGATATTTGTCTTCATCAAAACATATTCATCATAGAGAAGCTTGACTTCACATCAAATACATTGTCAAGTGTTGGTACATTGTATATCTTCACATCTCCTCTATCTATTATCTCTCGAATAAGGCGATATCAAGTAAATCGTTGGTGAGATATAGGCTCCTTAGTTTGTGTGATAGCACCATCGTTATCACAATAGAGATCAATGAGATTCATAATGCTAGGAATTATGCTAATTTAACTATTAAACTTTTTGATCCAAACAACTTCCTTTTTTGCATTTGAGGTAGCAATATACCCAACCTCGATTGTAGAATCATCAATTGTATCCTAATTTGAACTTTTTCAGCTCATAGCGCCACCATTTAAGAAAAACACAAAACCAAATTGCGATATAAATTCATCCTTATGTATTTGGAAGCTAGTATCAGTGTATCCAATTATAATGATCTCTTACTGACCTCCATATATCAAGAATGAGTCCATATTCCTTATCAAGCACTTAAGTATATTCTAGAAAGCAACCCAATGAGCATCATCGGGATTAGAATGGTACCTACTCGTTGCATTGAAAGCATACGAGGAAGTTGATTGAGTACATAACAAGGAATATATGAGCGATCCTATTGTAGATGCATATGGAATCTTATTCATGTGATCGATTCTTTCTTTGATGAAGGCGATTATAGTTTTGATAAACACAAACTATGTTGCATAAGTATGAATCCTTTCTTGGAATCATGCATATTAAAGTGTCTCAACACTTTGTCTATATATGTAATGAGTCAGCCTAAGAAGTTTTTGTAATCTATATCTACAGATTCATATTCCTAATATGTAATATACTTCAACCAGGTCCTTCATAGAAAAGCCTTTTCCTAGCCAAAATTTCATTTGTTGCAAGGCAGTGACATCATTCCAATGAGTAATATGTCAATGTATATAATATAAAGGGCATGACCATGCTCTCACTAACCTTATTATAGATGCAATTATTATCTTTGATTTTAATGAATCCATAGTGTTTTAATGTTTCATCAAAATGAATATTCTATCTTCTCGAATATTTCTTTAATCCATATATTGATCGATGTAATTTGCATATCCTTTGGACTTCTTCTGGTTTGCCAAACCCTTTTGGTTGCGTCATGTTGATAACATTGAAACACATCGCGTTTTTTACTCGAATTTCACATGACTAACTATAGTTTTTATTATCGTTTCCTGCTTTATGTTTGATTTTTCCTCCCTTTTTAGATACCCAACTATTTCGGAGCCTTCCTGCGAAAAATGCAAGAAAATACTATGGATACATCCCTCCGGAGAAAATACAACCAAAGAAGGCCCAAATGGCTAAGCTGTATGGCGGCCCAAACAAGGTGTGGCGCCCTCCACGCACCCCATGGCGCCCGCCATGACGAACGAAATATTTTGGGGAAGCAACCCCAAAAACTCCATTTTCGCCTCATTCAACCTCCAAAACCCATTTTCTCCCATTCAAAACCTCTATTAAAACCCACTAAAGTTCAAAAAATTTCCATCTACTCACCTTTCAATTAATCATTCCAACTTCTGTTTTCAAAATCACCCATTAAAACTCATTTCCACCACCTCTCTTTAAAATACCCATTTTCACCATCTTCATCCTCAAAAATATACAATGGAGTTTGATGGGATGCTTCTTCGCGAAGGGCGGACTGGAGACAAACAAAGGTCACTGCTGGAGAAATTGCGGCTCTAATTGCACACATTTATGATTGCACACATGAGTTCCTTCGTTAAGAAGGATGAAACTATATGTTTTAGAGGATTAATTACCTATATTGTCGCAGCTCTGAATCTCACCGCCAAATTGGCCACCTTGGAACCACTTCCTCGCCGCACAATAAATTTGAAAATTTTGAAAGATATGCGTTTGTGCAAAGTGTGGAGGGAAGGTGGTTACCATTTAATGGTCCATGGAGTAGCTATTCAGAGCATAGTGATTCCTTGCTCCCAGCGCACTGATGTGCGTTATGAAAGAAACTGGACATATGATTTGGATGTACCTTCTTTTCTCAGTCTGTTGCCACCCAACCTTCCTTTCTGTGATGGCCACGAGACCGATGATGAGTTTGACCAGCAGGAACAGCCTCTAACTCATGATGTTCCCTCACCTCATGCATCACTTGTACATACTGCACCATCTTCCTCTAACCCACATGCAGGTACCACTCCCAGCTTTATCTTTATTGAAGATCTGTGGAGAGAGCACTTGCCTAGAGAAGAAAGACGTGATGGACTCCTCACTTCTATTTACCAGCAGATGGTCGATAACAGAGCTTTCATGGAAGCCTCGCAGTAGAGAACTGATCGATCCATCCAATGTCTCATTGAGTCCCAGGCCGGCATCTGTTCCGAGAAGCTCCGTCAGCGAGAAGATTTTCAGAGGCATTTCATCCTAGTAGAAGCCACACAAGGCTCCATTTTAGGTAACATGGGACAGATGCAGCAGGATAGCGCCAGTCTATCTTCCAGAATTGAGCAACTTGAGCTCTCCATAGATTGTCACCGTCGTAGTCGGAGTCGTCATCCTCGCCAGGCAGGCCAGGACGATGAAGGTTCTCGTGGACAGTAGTAGTGATGCCAGGTTCCTCCTTTTCTATACTTCTATAGAAACGTTGAGGACAATGTTCAGTTGAAGTGTAGGAGGAGCTTTACTTGTTTTTATGCTTTTTCTATTTTTATGCCTTTTCTCTTTCTAGCTTAGTTTATTTTCCAGTTTGTTAGCTAGTTATCATGTGTCTGACGAGTCATTTATGCAAGTATCCATTTTTCCTATTTCTTGAGCCCTACCAAAAACTTTTAATCAACGATATCACATTGTTTAAAAAGATTTGAGCTATAAGACATGTTTAAGGTATGATGTTGCAAAGTGAGGAAAAATATTTTTTGAAAAATTGATATCGGCTTGACACCTTAAGCTCCATCATTTATAATAACCCAACCCAGATACCCCTAAATCTATGACCTTAATCATCATCTTGAAAATTAAGTTCTTTAGTAGTTTATACTAGTAGTCGGCTCCGGCCTAAGCATACTTCACGTAGAGGACCGATGAAAATAAGTGAATGATCCTGTGTGAAAAAGATAAGATGCGACTCGTGGGTAGGTGACTCTCACCAAGTCATTTAACCCTAAAAATATTATGAAAATTTGCAAAAATAAAAAGAAAAATAAAAATCTCGTTGCTGGTTGGTTCAGTGGTATCTGGTGCTGAACTTGGAAGGGAGGATTACGATCTGATCCCCCACAACTGCAAACGGCTCGAAAAGGGGGTACACCAGCTTATGTACCAGAACCCTAATTGCTTGAGATCAGAATCACTAACCGGTCACTCTACTACGAGAAATGTACAGATAATTGGCTAAATGTGATTGCACCTGAACAAAAAAGAACCATACAAAGATGAAGAGGTAGGCTGAGAATTTGGTAACATATCATGGGTTGGTTTGTATAGAAATGGAGTTTTCGCCCGCATACATGCAGAAAGTGTCATCACGATACCCTTAGTTCAGAAAGCGAGTTCCCACCAATACATCATAGCTCAAACTTAGAATCCCTTTTTGCCCTAATCTCTCTTCATGTTGTTATTCTTTGAATGTGCTTTAAGTTTTTGCTTGAGGACAAGAAAAGGTTCAAGTGTGGGAGGATTTGATAACACCGAAACACATTGCATTTTTTACTCAAATTTCACATGATTAACTGTAGTTTTTATTATATTTTCCTGCTTTATGTTTTCTTTTTCTTCACTTTTTAAATACCCAGCTATTTCGGAGTCTTCCTGCAAAAATGGAGCAAATCGGCTAAGAAATCAAGTTTTCAAGCCATTTGTACACGTGTCGGTCAGCATGGTGGCCGCCATAGAGGGCGTTGTTATGTGTCAAGGACTTAACCTCCCTCAACTGCCACCTGGCCATGTTCTTCCTACATTAGCACTTGTGGCAAGTGCCATGGCGTCATGGCGGGTGCCATGCTTAGTCAGGTTTTCCCGCCCAAAAAGGAGTTGGAGGGGAAATCTGTAATTTGTTCGGTTTCTGTTTTTCTATAAATAGAATTTTTTCAGTTTTAGTTTTCTTCATCCAAGCTTAGTTACAAACTTACGCCATATATTGTCAGTCTTGTAAAGCGATTAACTCCTCACATCGAAGGGTTATTGCACCAATAGTTAAGTCTATAATGAAGTTTGGAGCACTTTGGTAGAAGTTAAACCTGCCACCGATTACATTTCCGCACTTTAATTCCAGTTGTTTTCAGAATTAAAGTCTCCGTTTGGAGCATATTTCTATTTATACAATTCCGCATTTACTTTATTTACTTTATCGCATTCACCTTTATTTTACTTTATTTTCTCGCACTCGCACTACTTTATTTATTTTCATCGCACTTGCTTTACTTTGTTTATTTTCTCGCACTTGCACTATTTTATTTATTTTCTTGCACTTTTACCTGCTTGTTTATTTTTGCAACGCTTTACTTCTTTTAAAAGTTTTTAACACGTCTAAATCTATCATGCTTAATTTATTTTCAATGTCTGGCTAAATTTCTAAAGGCAAGAATGTAAGGACCGATGTTAAGATAACATTCCATATTGTATCTGTATAAACACCTTAAGGGAAGTTTTAACTTTAATACAAGTTTTCTAAACTTAAATTTTGGTTGGGTAAGTCGAAAGTCGTCCAACCCTGAAGATAAACTTGGTTACTTTCAACCGATCAAAGAAGAGTGAAAGCGCTTTGTTCGGTTGATTGAGGGTCTTTACTCTTTAGAAAATTGTTTTTAAAACTATTTTCGGACGCGCTTATGGGTTTAAAATTTGGTTCTTAAGCGACAACCACGAAACTCTTTAGTTAAATTTTTTGAGTTAAAAGCAATTTTCAACTAATTCAAGAAGTCACATTTTGTAAAAATAGGTTTTCTAGTTTAACGCAATCTGCGCCTTTTTATCAGTGACAATAAAATGGATTGATTAAAGATTAAACTCGGTTATGATCACGTGAAAGCGGCAGTTCCTGTTAAATTGACTCTTTTCAAAGTAGACAATATTGCCATGTAAGTATGTTATCCAGAAGTAGTTAGGAATGGTCTTATCATTAGAAATTACATTCGAGCCTGTCTTTTATCTGCATTTATTCATAATCATTTATTTTCTCTACACAATCACAAACAAATATGAATATTGATCTGCCTTAGATAAACACCGTGACAATAGATTATAATAGATTGACACTTGATCTCTATGGATTCGACAATCCTTTATATTACTCTGATGCGATTCGTACACTTGCGAAACAACGCATCACATGTACACATTCTTAAGAAGATACTCATTAAGGAAAGTGGTCTTGAAATCCATTTTCAATATTTCATAATTATGATATCTAACGATAGTAAGTAAAATGTGAACAGCTGTAAGCATTACAACTAGTGAAAATGTTTCATAATAATCCAACCCGCGAGTTTGCTTATAACTCTTAGTATCAATTTTTGCCTTATTGGTATGCAAATTTCCATCTATATCAATATTGTTTTTAAAGACCCACTTGCATCTTATAGGATTAACTCCTACAAAAGGTTCTACCAAGTTCCAAACCTGGTTTATGTACAAGGTATTCATTTCAAATTTCATAGATGATAGATGGCCTCTTATTAAGTCACCTACTCATCTTGATCTATGAGAAATACATCACCTTGATCAGTTATGAGAAAACCATATCTCTCAAGTTGGTGACATATTTTGTTTGACCTATGTTGGTCTTATTCTACTTTATCATGTTGCTCTTTCACAATAACTTGTGTTTCCTGCTCTAGTTTCTCCATATGTGTATCAATTATTTGGGATTCTTGAATTTCCACAACCTTATCGTATTATGTATTTCACTTAAGTGCATTGTACCTTATGGTGTTCTATATTTATCTTAAGCACATTGTACCTTAAGGTGTTCCTTAAATCTATTAAGTACATCGTACCTTACGGTGTTCCTTACTTCACTTATTTATGATATCTCTCATCGATTGTCCTTATGTTTGTGACACTATAGGTTTTTGTGACATTAGAAATTATATTAAATCACATATTTAATTTAATAATTAGTGAGTGGAATCTATCAACATATCACTATTACCTAAGTCACGAAAATGTCATGTGATCTGACAAAATATTTATGTGATAATGCTTGTGTATAAATTACCCTTCTGCCCTCATGTCTATATTGAACACAAAGCATAGACTGCATCACCTTTGTTCAATTTAATATTGGTACCTTAGAAATTTATCATGCTATACAGGTTGGGAATATTCCATCTAGGTCAGTCATGTCCCTCGGCAAGATTTTTGGAGTTCTCATAAACTATTTTTACGATCATTCAATTATAGACATCGTTTGATCAACAATAAAGTACTTGACTCCATATATAGGGTTTATAGTGATTCCAAGTCAAATGGTGGTATACATCACTATCACCATGAGAATAATTTATGATACTTTGCATAAACTTATATGTAGTATTTTCATAGTGGGTCAAATTAGTATAAATATTACTCCTAATCTTCATATATATTTGAAGACTTAACAATTATTTACCCATGATCCATGAGATGTGATCATCATTGCATCCATATAATAGTCCCAATGCTTTAATATTATCTTATTTCATAATAAAGTTCAACTACGAATATTTTAAGAACAATGTTCTTATGTTTAAGGGGATTTCATAATTAACTCACACTGAGTTTATTAATTTGGAAAAACAAAAAAAAAAACAAAGAAATGACTTTTATTATTTAGGAAAAATACTCATTTTGGTCCCTTAGCTATACCCTTGGGTTCAGAATGGTCCCTTAATTTTTTTCCGTGTCAGCTTGGTCCCTTAACATCCAAAACGTTTCATTTTAATCTTTTTTGTCTAATTCATGGTGGAAAAACTTTGAAGTTAGTCGCTAATTAGACAAAAAAGACTAAAATGAAACATTTTGAATGTTAATGGACCAATGTGACATGAGAATAAATTAAGGGATCAATCTAAACCCAAGGATATAGTTAAGGTACCAAAATGAGTATTTTGTCTCTTATTAACACTACGCTAGACAAGCCTTTAGACAACGCTCTTTTGGCTTTAGGCAGCGCTTTAAAGCGCTGCCTAATCCTGCGTTGTTATAGGTTTAGGCAACACTTTTTTTCAATGTAAAAGTGATGCCTAACTTCGCCTTTAGGCAGCGCTTTTTCCATAAGTGTTGCCTTAAGTCTACCTTAGGCAGCACTTTTTTAATCAAAAGCGCTGCCTAAATGCCTTTATGGAGTGCTTTTTCTATAAGCGCTGCCTTAAGTCTATCTTAGGCAACGCTTTTTTAATCAAAAGCGTTGTTTATTGAACCCCCTTAGACATCGCTTTTACTTTAGGCAACACTTTTAAGAATTCTCTTATTTTCGGTTTTAGGCAGCACTTTCTTATAAAGCGATGTATGAAGGCCTTCTTAGGAAGCGCTTATGGTATGAAAAGCGCTTTCTTGTGTACCCTTTAGGCATCACTTTTAGATAAAAGTGTTGTCTAATGTCAACAAATTTTGTTAAGTATTAAACTTATTTTCACTTACAGAAAGCGCTGTCCAATATATCATTATAGATTTTCACCATATTTGCACCAAATAACCTGAAACAAATATATAAAAATACACCAAATTTATACCAAATTCGCACCAAATATGCTTCAATCCAATAAATAAGCACCAAATTTGCATATACAAAAAATCTACATATATATAATTGATGATATATACATTAACAACTTAAAAATTTATGATACAACTTGAAAAATTCTAAAATGCTAAATTGATGTTTAATCTATACATTTACTATCTTCGAGAATATTCTAAAAAACAATAATAATGAACTTCTTAGCTCTATCTTCTAAATCTGCACCTATAACCTGAAACAGAACCAAAAGATCCAAATTCATACCATGATAAAACATAACTTTATACAAATTTATACTCAAAACTCGAAAGTTATACTCAAAATTATCATCAATGAAAGAAAGGCAATATACCTTATAAAATTATCAACGCCGTAAAGAATTGACACCATTCCTCCATAAGTTCATCCAATTGATCATTTGAGTAATGAGCACACTTGAATTCGTCAAAGTAATACATAATAATATAATATAGCATGTGATTTAGTTAATACACTATGATATTTTATGAGAAATATTAAAATAATTCCTAAGTTAGAAATTCATACCGTGGATGGAATCTCTATTCGGTCCAAAATAAGAGTTTCTTTCATAAACCTCAAGATGAAATAACCGCAATATATACCATTACGCTGACAAGGACACAACACATGGAAAGAAAATATGAATATATATCAGGATATACCCCTTAACTTGTTTTATCAAATATCATCACTAATATAATAAAAATTGTGAAAATATACCTCCGCTTTGATCCATGTAATGTTGTTGGCTCTACTCTTTGGTACTTGAATATCTCTTTGTGATCGAAAATCTTGTAGAATTCTATAATAAAATATAAACGACTATTTAGAACAATCTCACATAGATAAATAAATATACACACGAACATTTAGAACAATCTCACTTACGTATCAATCATCGTCTTCAAATTTGGGTATGTTGTCCAATCATTGTACATCGAATCCAGATAATATATAATTTCTCTTACACAATTAATCGCAACCAATAACCAATGTCAAGTGTAATATTAAACAAAGGTTAGATGGAATGTTTCTACACAACGTCAAAAAACGAAAAATTATAATAGATGAAATTAGGATGAAAATCTTACTTATGACCAGTATTATATGGTAAAAAACAACTTTTCTGCATATTTGATGGCCACAAATAAACTAAGTACATATGCTATGACATCATCTGTTTTTTTTACAATTAACCCTGAGTTGACGGTGTTGGGAGCTAAGAAAGTGAATCTTTCTTCCAATCCATGTGGGCGCATCACTTTGTCATACAAAAATCTTAAATAAAAACATCATTAACATTAGACTATATTCATTAATATGAGTAAATAAATTATTCATTTAATTAAACAAAGTTGATCGGAGTATACCTAATGTATATAGCGATAACACTGAGGCCTAAAGTCAAATGTTGAAAAACTTGATCTATATCCTCTCTACTGATTGCTTCCATGTATTTATAACCAAAAATGTATGCCTTATCTTTTGATTTGGATTTTGTAGGAGTCTAACATTACCATGTAAAAAAATGTACGTAAAATACTTGTAAAAACTTTGAATACTCAAAGGTTCATAATGGTTTTAAGCATACCTCATCATCTATGCGAATGAGGCTTGACGGCCATGCAACATACGCACCTACTGCCTCTCCCGCCAAGGTTGCATCTGAAACATCATCTGGTATCAAAAATAATGCACCCCCTCTAAAGCAATATTAATTGATACTTTCAAATATCCTGCAGGGAGCGGTTTATGGTGAAGTACTTCTCCTAAAGTATTATGCCTTTTCCCCTTGCCAACCATCAGATGAGTCGGTGACGATAAATAGAGTGGACAGGGTGAAATTCCCTAAAACCAATAATAAATATGACATTGTTAATGTGTGTGTGTATATATATATATATATATATATATATATATATATATATATATATATACACACACACACACACACACACATACATATATGTCAATTAAATAAATTACACTAATTTAATTTCATAATAATATACATTACCTTGGGAATTTTCGGTTGAAAATCATAATTAATACCTGAACCTTGCCCTTCTGCCTGACGTCTTTCTTTATCTTTATCCAACTCATCAATTTTAGCCTTTAACTTTTGTATCACTTCCATCACTTTTTGGTTGCTATGAACTTTCCCCTTTTGCTTGATACTTAAAGATGTTGGAGTCACCCCAAATCCCGTACCCCTCACACGATCGGAGTACTCATAAACGTTTAACACTCGACTAAGTAAGGTCCTTGAATCATGGTCTTTTCCTAGAGTTAAAGGTTTAGATAGACTCTCCTGAAATTCATATGCATATCGAAATAAATTAGTGGTGATTAAGAAGCATGAGTTATTTGTATTAATTAAAGGAATAACAATATACTTACACATTCTTGATATATTTGTTGCACATCTTCCTTAACAACTTCATCCTTACCCACACGAGCAGCCCGCCACAAAACATGTTCCAGAAGAGATGTTTCTTGACTTTTTTCCTCTTCCAACTACATGTGAAAAGAAATATATAATTAAGATCAAGAATATAACACATGAGAAATAATAACATCAATTATATCATAGTATTTAACAAGTACTTACTATTCTTTGTTGTAAGCATGCATATCCCATACGCCCCTTTTTGTATGGATACAGAGGAGTTGTTGCTCTTTTGCAATTTACGTCACTCACAACCTGAAAATTTTGTCTCTTTGTTTGGATTTAAAATTCTTCCATTCTTCAGGTGAGGCAAAGTCTTCATAGATTTTTGGAAGTTCTCCTTCAACATAATTTCCATCCGCATCCCTAAGAAACTTTCTTGTTAAAAAAGTTTGAAACCCTCTAAGTCTTTTTTCAGCCAATTGAAGACAATAGAGCTTTCGATTATCATCAATGTTAAAAGACACTACAAAAAAATACATAGAGTGCGTTAGTAATTGAAAAACATAATCGCCAAATAAAACAAAAAACATCAATTATGGTACCTTTATCTCACTCCAAATTTAATCTTTAGTGGGTTTCACCGTTTTATCTCTCCAATCATCACAAGTGATTGGAACCTGTCTCCGTACAAGGCAATCAATATAACTTGTCAACTTTGAACCGTTAGACTCAACTAGTTAGTTTTCTTGATTCCAATGTACGTCATATCTGATTCATCTATATCTTGCCCAAATGATTGACTTCATGGTGGTTATTCCTCGTCTAATTTCATTCTCCACATCTTTAACTGTTTCGTTTCCATCATTATCTTGAACTGTGTCATTTAGAAAACACAATATAAAAACATAAACACATTTAGAAAATTAAAATAGTATTGAATGAATAAACACAATGTAAAAACATAAACACAAGTACCATCATTATTAGAAGCTTCATGTGGTGGGTTGTCCTCGTTAATAGCCATGTGACCTGTAATAAAGTGAATGTTAGAAAATTAATGTAGTATTGAATGAATAAACACAATATAAAAACATAAATATATTTAGAAAATTCAAGTAGCATTGAATGAATAAATACAGTATAAAAATATACACACAATTACCTTTTCACTAAAAGTCAAAGATACAAAATACATGCCAATTAATCAGAAGCAAAGTATTAACAAATAGCAACTATATTAGTGTGATGTTTAGGACTCCACATACTTAAAATTGAAATAAAATAGAATCTCACTTACACCAGTACCAGAAGGCTGAAACGAGAAGGTTGAACTCAGGGAAACACAGGGAATGAGCGATGTACGTCGAGCTCAGTCGGAAAACACTGCTAGAACAACCGTGAATACTAAAAAATAAAAGGAAATAAGTATAGATAACAATAAAAATCAATTTTTTTTATATCTTAAATCATTTAAGTTTGTTATCACTAAAACAAATAAGTATTATTATGCGTAATATTATGAGTAAAAAAGTACAGATTATAAATAAAACCTCCTAGAAATATATTTTTAATGTATGACAATTCAATTAATTATGAATCCATTAACAAAGACACTCAAACAAATGCATTTAAAAAATAACTTTGAGGAGGAAGAAGAGACAATGATTCTAGTACTAAAATCTATGGTAGTGTGGATACTCAATTATTATGGTATCTAATACTAAAATCTATCATAATTCAAGATTAGAAACCTACAAATATCTAGTATTGACATTGAATGCAATATTCCAATAACCCAAACACAATGGCTATTCATCTTATTTATCTTCATGAGGAAAATTGTCTTGAAAGTTTGAACAAAAACTTCTAACTAGACCTAATAGAATATTAGGATAGGATACAAATAAGTGACTGAAATTATGGAAATAAATGAAGAATAAGAAGCCGACTTCACAAGGTATATTTCTACGTATGTAAAATGAGTAGTATCTGTTTACAAAGGAAACATTCCTGTCTAATAAAGAAAATAATTATGTTCTACATCTATAGTCAATGTAGCCAATATGTTCCCTTCCCAAACAATTCCATATGACAACACAAAAACAAAATTAAATGAATATGTATAAGAAAACTCAATGGATCAAATAAATTTGGTATAGGATTTTATGCAAAACTCAGCTAGAACTTCACGTAGCTCTTTTACGGTACATGTTACATATTAATAAGAATATCTGGTTATTTCTTATCAAATAAACTACCCAATAATATTTCTTATATTATTGATAAATAACATATTGCACATTAATAAAAATATTTGGTTATTTCAAATAAGGCAATTAAAAACCAGACATTACTCTCCTCTAAAGTATTCAAAACATGGTTGGAAATATCAGTTGTTGCTAACCCTCCTCGACCATAATCCCCAAAACCAGACTGTAGAGCACACCTTCCTCAACCACAATCCCCAAAACCAAGCTGCAAGAGAAAGCTTAACCCGCGACTAAACCGCACGGTGCCTCACATTACGCCTCTCCAAGGTTAAAAGCGGTATCTTAAGCTAAACTTCAAGGGATGAAACATCCCAAATATAAAGCAATAAAAATTCAAGGCAAATTTATAGCGCATTTTCTTTCTCAAGATTCATCAATGAAACAAGATCACAATCATTTTAAATAATTCACATATTGTTTCTACGAGGAATTCAATCGAACATCTAACCATTCATATCAATTATAAGAACATAAATATCAATAAACAACATATAAATCAAACTGATTCCAAACCTAAACATAACTTGTAACAAAAGTTTCTGGAACTTATGTGTTCTTAATGGAGAAAACAGAGGGAGAATAAGATGTGAGGTTGAAGCAAGTGGCTCGGGTGGTTGTTGATGGTTAGGTGTAGGAAGTTGTTGGTCTCGAAGGAGTGGGTGACAATGACGAGGGTTTCGGGTGACGATGGCGATGGTTGTGAACAGAGGAGAATTGTGTTGAAGGTATGAACGAATGTATGCGTAAACGAAGGAGAAAGATTTTTTGAGAATTAGAAATAATGAAATGAAAATAGGGTTGTGTTTTTATTTAAAAATAAATAAAAGGCCTTAGACAACGCTTTCTGAAGAAGCGCTTCCTAAGGGGACCTCTAGCAGCACTTTCCTAAAGTGCTGCCTAAGGGGGGGCCTTTAGCAGCGCTTTCCTAAAGTGTTGTCTAAAGGGAGACCTCTAGCAGCGCTTTTTTAATATCCTTAGACAACGCTTTTTTAAAGCGCTTTCTAAGGAGGCACTCTAGCAACGCTTTTCTAAAGCGTTTTCTAAAGTGTGCCTTAGGCAACACTTTTTAGAAGCGCTATCTAAAGGTAACCATTAGATAGTGCTTTTCTGAAAATATTTTAAAAAGTTTCGTGTTCTTTTTTTTACTGTATGACAGCGCTTTCTAGAAAAAACGTTGTCTAAAGGGCGCTGTCTTTTTACATTTTTGGCGTAGTGTAATGAATAATCCAATACAAGTACAAAAACTATTGCCTCTAGGACTTTCACCAACACATTAAACAACCAACAACATCAATTTAAGGAATATTTGACATATACTCAAGTTTTACATTTGTCTTTTGGATTCTAATGTTTCTCATTAATCACTCCGCATTTGCAAGTCTCGTGCTTAGGAGTTATTAATTATTCCAAATATTGTAGTCCAACCCATATGACATCAACTAACTTGACTCATTCACTTTCAATCGCATGAGGTGCATGCGAAATCTGAAAGAAGGTTCAACAAGTTGGGTCACGTCTTCAACACGTGATTGATGTCGCCACGACCTAAGATATCCTCGAAGGTTGGTTATCCACCACCCTCCTAGATGGAGCGGATGGTAATTTTCAAGGTCTTTGAAATAGTCTCAAGACTTGAAATGTCCCAATAGATTAGGAAGAGTAATATATATCTACTTCAAGGACTAGATCCATCACAGTCTTTAAAAATAACATGCATATAACTTATTGCTTGGCTTATCATAGAGAAAGTCTATACTATTGTACTTATAATAGTACACTTGGTTCTCTCTGTTGTCATGTAAAACTTTTCAAGATCACACGTTTTCAAGATAACTTGTCAACTTATCCTCTGTTTCATAGTGGTGGTCATACACATTACATCCAATCTTATGGGTCAAGAAGTCATATCTGATATGTAGGTTGATATTTATAAAATTTTCCTCCATAAATAAAATGTTTGATAGGAAAAGAGACCCTTAAGAGCATTTCATCACCTGCAACACACAAATGGTAATCATCAGCTCACCAGACTAACTCAAATACAAACTCCTCTCAAAAACCTTGAAGGAGGTGACCTTACGTTGGTACATGAATCTCCACATACTCTCTTTTGTTGACCAAGTGACTCTAAAGACAAGCAGGGGTGAATTGTAATATTCATATTTCCAAAAAAAATATAATATAAACTTTGATGTTAAAACATTTATGTTAGAAGATAGAAGAAAGGAGAGAATGAGCATCGGAATAAAACAAATAACTAAAAAAGAAAGAGATAAAGGATATTAAGATCACACTAGAGAACTATCCTAGTTCGCACTAAACCACTTGACCTACTACAGTCCCTAAGTATTTCTCCTTAATATTTCCACTAAAATAATCTTGATCTTTTCACATGATCATCCCAAACAACCTTTTTCAACAACCTTTTCCAACAACTTGACCTTTTGCACATGATCAACCCAACCTTATAGAAATAACCTGAAGGGTGAGAAAACACAAGAAACGGGGGGTTTAAATTGGGTTTTCTAACTAACTTTTCTATTTAAAAAGTATTTCTCAAACTAACTAGAAAGAATAAAACTAAGGAAATAATAAAAGACTATTTTGGTATATAAAAGTTCAACCTCAACAAGCCTACTCTTGTCCATCCTCTAAGATGATTTTGCCTTCATCAAGGACTTAATCCATTAATCTCAACAGATTACAGTTGCACATGCTTCTAAAAAGTGACTAACCACAATCGTCTAAGAGTCTCAACAGACACCTTAGCCCTCTCAAGTCTACAGACTAACAACCAAGTCACTTGAGGCAATAATCAGTCCTAACAGAATTACGATCAATTGTGTTTACAATATTTGCTTCTATAAAGAAAATTAACACAACAATGAAAAGCAAAGTCTCTAATATAAATAATGATAAACAACTCTTTATATTGAGAACTCTAAGACAAACACAAATAATGAGAAACAACTCTTTGTGCTTAATCTCTAATATCTTAACACAATAATGAGAAACAACTCTTGTGTTCTTGATCTTTCTCTTGAAGAATAAATGTATGAATATTTGAATAATGATTCTTCTTCTCTCTTCATGTATATTAGTATTTCATCGATTTGATTCAAGCTTGATAATATAGAGCAGTTCATCAATCTTCAAATGATGCAAAGGTCTTTTTATATAGACTTTGAGAAAAATAGACAATTGATATATGTTGGGATGTCATTTTCACTTGCGAGCTATAGTAACAGTATCATTTCATCGTGCGCGGGAGACAAAATAGTACAATACGTAAGCATGTAGTGGAATTTTTAATGGTATTGATTGTACTATTAAACTTAGTGGCTAAGTTTCTTAGATCTTATCTTCTGATGATTTACTTCTAGCTTGAAGTAGTAAGCTTGGAAGATATCTCTTTCTGATCTTTCTTCCTGTCTTCTTGTTGGATTTATTTTGATATGATGAATAAGAGTGATCCAGAAGATGTTTCGTTGTTGTAGAAGCAAAGATTCTTTTAGATAGTTGAACATTGTCTTCAGTTATGTAAGCAACAACTTAAATGAGGAATAACTTCTTTGAGAGTGAAAGCTTTTCTGATCCACCGTGTCTTGATATGATCTTGATTTCTTGTGACAACTTTTCTGCAATACATATTTGATGTCTGATTTCTGAAGCAATAGCTTAAATCAGTACATCTGATCTTCCGGTTAATTCTTCTTGATATGATCTTTAACGTTGAAATCTTTCTTTATAAACTCCTGAATTCCAATCTTTGGATTGAGCTGAAAACAACAACTTATATCAGATGCTCCCTCTGTCCCAAATTATAAGAGAAATTTACTTTTTAGATACATTGAACAATTAATGTATTTGGTCTACATTTAGAACAGATACATTAATTATTCAATGTATCTAAAAAATAAATTTCTCTTATAATTTGGGACGGAGGAAGTACATCTTTGTTTATGATCTTGAATTCTTTCTTTGAAAAGTGAATGTGATTTCTGATTTGAGAGTTGCGCTTTTCTTGAGAACACCTTTGATTCCCTTTATGGAGAACATTCAACATTCCTTAGAACTGTTGATGTTTCTATGGAAATGAAATAAATGGTTTTATTCTAGAGTTATAAACTGATTCTGATGATATCTTGATTAAGACTATCCCGAATTCTAATATCAGTACACTAAATGAAACCATTAGGACTAAAATTGTTCTTCATAAAATATATGCATTTTTATCATTAAATCATAGAGATCTAAACACATATCTAAATATTGTTCTAACAATCCCCCCTTTTTGATGATGGCAAACAATGTATTTTGATGGAACAATTTTACAGGGTTGGATTATAAACAAAATAGTATAAGAGTTTAGAAAATTCCCTGAGTTGGAAACTCCCCCATGGGATAAACAGTCTCCCCCAGAATCATAAATGTATGATCTTTCAGAGCTAAGAAGCATTGTTATCTTTTCTAAATCTGATCAACACCATTGATTTAACCTTTAAGCTTATCAGATTGTCTTTGCTTTCTCGGAATAATTAAAACATTAGAAGTTCTATACTAGGACTTAATTTATAAAAGATGCACATAATATTCCTGAAAAGATATTCTAAATAGTTTTGCATATATAATATTATTTTGTTAGAATGTAAGAAATATAGGTATGTATCAAAATCTTCACTACTTTCTCCCCCTTTTTGTCATGATCAAAAGGTTGAGAAAAATTAAGCACAAATGAAACAACTTTTCATTGATGATTAAGATATTACAATGAAAGCAAAGCCAATAAGGAAAATGAGACTAGACACTTCTTTAATACGACCCAAATAATTCACATCTTTCTTCTACACGAGCATGTCCATTCTTTTGAATCAATCCAACCAAATTTGCTTTATGGAATAATTCAGAGAGAACTCTCCAATAAGGTATGAAAAACTTGTTTCGACTTCTTGAGATTACAATGGACTCTTTTAGATATTTAAAAATGGTTTTGGGAAGATTAATTTTAACATTATTGAGTAGAAAATAGATGAAGAGTCTGTCATCATGAGACAAAGTATTGAGATTATCTCCTCGAGGCCTGAAGTTGTTAAGGAAGAATCTGAACCAGATTTTCCCAATAAAAAAGGAGGTTTGTTGGGTTAGTGGGCTCATACGTAGACGAGACATCATGGATATAAATAAATTTTTTAACCAAAGTGTGGTTAAACCTGAACATATTTACTATGATCCCACAAGTTCCATCACATCCTATAGCTTCAAGGATGGAAGCTGGAGTGATGATAATAGGAACACCAAAAACATTTGAACATGAAGATTTACCATGAACACCTAAAAATGCATTTTTCCAGACATCCTTGACCAATTTTGGATAATCTGGTCCATGAAGTATAACAAAATACCTAGACCAACATTGAAATGGATGGCTAGAGACAAATTGCAACCACCATTTAAAAGACTAGTAAAATCTGGACGTTCTTTAAACATAATCTCTAAGTTATTATCATTTCCATGCGAGGTGGTTGAATACATAATGAATGGAAAATGAAAAAGAAATGAGGGACGTGAAGAATATAAGAGAGAAAACTTGACTTATACGAGAAAAGATTCCTTTCAGATGTAGTCACACAACACTTTTCAGCACAACACCAGTACAACAACTCTCAGATAACAATTTTCACTCTCTTGACATTAATAAAACTCTAGTGAAAAAGACTTTATAAAATATTGAGATAAAGAATGATACAAGAAAGTTTCTATTTTAGTAAATTGTTGTATTTTAAAATGAGGAGAAGCCTCCTTTATATAAGAAAATTTTATTTCAAAAAGGAAACAATATATGAATCATTTTAATGATTTAATTAATTAAATCTATGTATTAATCGAATAACTTAGCTAAAATAGGAAAGTTAAAAATTACATGGCACTTAATCAATTATTATTCTCTTTCATTGATTGTGAGTCATTAACCTTTGATCTAACCTTTTAAATAGACCTCTTAATCGATTAGGCAATGTATTTTACCTTTTGATCTAGACAGCCTGAATGGCTGTCGGACAAGCCATCTCTTTGAGCCTAGCAACGAGTCGAACATACCAAAAGGCCTCCAAAGGGAATCATCTTCCCGTTCTACACATGGCTAGTACCCTTCTGCTCTACGAATATCAAGCAGATCAGACCAACTCTCCTCATCGAGGGCTACGCACGTTATGTCCCCATTTGGTCAACATAACGACTAGTTCCGAGCATTCTCGCTCGGTTTGACTTAGTCAGCCCGAATAGTGATATCCATGGGTCCGCATATCTAGGCCCAAATATAGAAACCAATAAGAATCCTTCTAAGATTATTATATAAACCTTCATACCTTTGAGGCCAAGGTATCACATTCTTACTCTAACAACCCCAATATTCTCTTATTCTTATCTTGATCATTTGCTTACTTTAGCATCGGAGTGCCTTGCAGGTACACCACCCCTCCTTATCATTGAAACAACCAGGCCGAAAAATAATCTGATATATGGGTATATTAATGAAGTCGCCATCGAACTTTTGTTATCCCGCTCAGAGGGAAAGGTAAACATCGAGAAAACCTGAGAGGGTAAAATCACGGTCTTGGGACTGAGAGATCGGGTAAGAAAGTCTGTTACGTGAGAGGAGGGGATTAGCACCCCACGCGCCTGTAGTACTCTATAGTATACGTTTTACTTTCTATCTAATGGGTGTAAAGGTGTTACTATATCTGTATATGAGGTATAATGCATGCAAAAAGAAATGAAGAATAAAGAAATAAATAAAATAATAAAATAATAAAAGAAAGAAAACACGGGGAAAAGAAGAAAATATTTACAAAGGTTGCTCGATCAAGCCCCGCGACAGGATGCCTACGTATTCCCTAGTGCAATGGGAAAGTCAGAGTACCATAGTTCGGCTCACTTATTTTGGTTGGTCTGTGTTTTTTAGTTTAGAAGATGAGACAACAAACAACGGTGACGAAACACCTCCACGATGACGAAACATCAGCTACAGACAGGATGACTAAACATCAGCAATAGGATGACAAAACAGCAGCAGACGGGATGACGAAACATCAACAGACGGGATGACGAAACACCCTAAGACTAAGAACATTGGTTTGTATATTTTACTTTAGAAAAAGTTTCAAATTATTAGAGTATCTTAACGCACTTGACAAAACAAGATTTAGTTTTAAGGATGCAAAAGATAAAGGTAAAATAGCTAGGGGAAACTAACTTATTTCTAATCCTAATTATTATCATACAAAGTTATTCCTAAGTTATGGGTATGAACAAGGGAGACTACGTAGATTATCTACCTAATGTTGGCATGCATGGATACGTAACCTAATGTCTAAACTTGACAACTAAACTAATAGAGTGATCCTAAGGGAAGACTATAATATCAATCATCTTGGTTAAAAAACCAAATGAGAAGAGGGGAATAAACAAACAAAGTGCTTTGGTAAAAGCACACAAACCAAAAACCAACAAAATACAAAGAAAGAGGAGAAAAAGATGAAGTAAAAACAAGTGAGTGAGCAATCATGCAAAGTGTCATATGGATTGAGGTCAGTAGATACAACATACATATACAAGGTTTATACGTACCATAAATAAACATAAAACATCACTATAAAGACATACATGCAAAGTTAGTACGCAAAGTAGGTCAAAACTAGTCCTAAAAGCACACGGAAAGCAAATTGCATGAGATTTTAAGAATAGATGAGATGAAGGAAGAATTAAAAGGTAAAATAACATAAAAGTCAATAATGTTAATATCTCATTTACATCATGCAAACAAAACCACAAAAAAATCATGAATAAAAATCTACAAGAGTGCGCAAACATACAACAATTGTGTGTGGTGAAGTGAATACAAGTGTGTGACATACTTAGCATGCAAAGAGAGTGTAAAGATGAAGTGATTACAGTATAAACATCATACAAAAGAATTCACAATCAAATCACAAAGAAAAAATCATGAGGATGCAATCACAACACTAGTACAAAAACTAGTCGAAACTTTTACCTAGAAAGCATTTACAAGTCAAAATAAACCAAAAAAAGGAATAGATGAAAGGAAATGAATCATGAAAGGTTAAGAGGCATACCATACAGTAGAAAATACACCAATACATCAATAAAATCATACAAACATGCATGAGAAAGATTCGGGAACAAATCACTTAAGGAGAACGAAATCAATCCATTCAAGTGTGTGCAAAGGTGTGTGTGAGTGTGTACTCGAGCATACTTGTGCTAATTTTCACATAAGAGTAAGGTAAGAAGCAACACATAATGATTCAATACTCATGTTAAACACAATCAATTTACAAGAAAATCAAAAGAGCACATATATAACACTAGTACAAAAATTAGTCAAAAACTTGACCTATAATGCATCTAAAAGTCAAATGAAGCATAGTAGTGCATAAATGAAGAGAAGTGAGATTTAGAAGATAACAAAACATGAAATTAAATAGATAACATGGTAAGAAAACATTCATATCATATAAAAAATCATCATTAATATTCTCAAATAAATTATCATAAGAAAGCATAAACGTGCATCCCAAAAGTGTGTGGTGAGGTGTGTGCAAATGTGCACTTGTGTGGACATGATTCAAGGTGTCACAAGAGAGTGAAGTAAGAATATAAACACACAATGATACAACATTCATAGATATTAAAAATCAAATAGCAAGCATCACCACCACAAATAATGCAAAAGATAGCAAAGGAAAAGGTCAATATTCAACCCTAAGATTAACTAAAATAAGCATACAAGCCAATAAGTCAAATATGGTCAAGGGACAATGGGAATAGGTGATGAAACACACGAGGTCAGTAGCCTAAACAACATAATCAAGACATGTAGACAAGACTCATTCAAATTTCTTACACAAAACATTCAACAAGTTAGAACAAAACTAGCACGAGCAAACACAAACAAGCCTCTAAAGACAAAACGAACACAAACCAAACACCTATGAATAGAGGTTAAGGATAAAATATGTTAGCACATGCAAGGTCAGTAGCTTAAGAGCTAAATAAACCATAAACAAAGGAATCTCAAACAAGGGAAAAAGCTTGTACACAATAGCACACCAAATTAGGGTTTGAAAACACCAAAACTAGTCAAATTCAAGGTAATTAGTAAAAATCAAACAAAATGGTGTTAATTAGACAATTAAGACATGTGTGACTTGAATAATAAGCTAACTCAATATGAGATTCATGAGTAACAAATGTAGAAGACAAAACTTCAATACACAAAATAAGTCACCTAATTGATTATCAACATCCTAAAGGATGGAACAAATACTAGCCTAACATCAATGATGAATGATATAAACCAAGTGTGGAAAGGAAATTAGATACTTATAGGTCTTAGGGCAGTGGCATCTCCCTATTACAAGTATCTATCATGAACTTACAAGGAACTTTAATCAATGTTATCAAATTAACAAGTTAAAGTGTTGTGACAACATATAATAGTGTAGTCTCTAATGCATAAAAGCAAAGGTGATCATGAAAGATCAAAATTAGGGTTCTCAAATTTTATGTACTATAGACAACACTAAGTAAACATTGAGTAAACATAAAGAGACAAAATAAAATTAGTGAATTTTTATACTTGAAAAAGTATTTTTAAATCAATTAAATTGCCAAAATAAGCAATTATTCACATATTTTCCAAAAATCAATCAAAAATTAGAAAAATATGAAATAAAAATCAGAGATCACAAATAATCCCATCAAATAGCCTGAGATGATTTTTGTGTAATTTTTGTATGAAGGAAAGTATTTCTAATGATAATTAAAATGTATGGAATGCAATATAATGCAAACAAATTATTTAATTATGCAAAAAAATGCAAAATTATGAAATAAAATTCAGAAATGCAACCTATATGAATAAAATGATTCAAAATATTTTTTATGAAATTTATGTATGGGGGTAGGGATGGCAAAAAAACCCGTATCCGTGGATACTCGCGGGTAAAACCCGTCACAGATATGGATATGATGGTTTAATGGATATCCACGGTTAAAATAAACGGATATTTAATTATCCGATTATTTACGGATACGGATATGGATTTGATGGTACCCGTACCCGTGGATATCCATATCCGTTAATAATTAGAAAAAATACTTAAACGTTAATTTGTTTCATCAAAATTATTATTGTTATTTTCTTAAATACGATATTATTATTACTATTATTATTATTATTTGGATAAAAGAAGAAATAAAATGAAAGTGATTTATTTTTATTAATGTTTATAATTTGTTAACTTTGAAAATATATATTTTTTTACTTTAAAAAAAATTTAAAAAAAAAATTTAAATATATATATTTTTAAAATATATTTAAATAATAGTATCCATGGATACCCGTTAATACCCGCGGATATCTCAAATTTCGCGGATACCCATCTAACGGATACCCGCCCGGATATGAAGAGGGTACGGATATCATATTTATTAAATGGAGCGGGTAGCAGAAGACTACTACCCGTACTTATGGGTACCCGTTGCCATCCCTATATGGGGGAAAGTATTTTCAATAAAAATTAAAATGCATGAAATGCAATATAATGCCAAAATTTATTTAATTATGCAAAATTTAGAAAATAATTAAATAAAAATTAGGGAATCATCACAAACTATTCAAAGGGCTCAGAATAATTTTTGTGGAATTGTTTATCATGGAAAACTATTTTTACAAGGATTTACAAGAAAAACTTAATAAAAATTAATCAAGTCAAAATTAATTAATCTTAGAATTTATTTGACCAATCAAAATATTTTTAAAAATTCCAGAAAAATTCCACAAAATATTAGAGACTCAAAAGGGCGTATGATAGTTTTTCAGAATTTTTGGACAATTTTTGAATGCAAAATAAAATGGATGAAAACTTAAATAAAATGAAATAAAAAAAAAAAGAAATAAAACAAGTCGACAATCGCCACCGCACTTCATCTTCCACCTCATGAAGTCGTAACTCACGCATTTTACACAGACAATGCACCCATGTTCAGAACATCGTATCCTGCTTATTTCCCAACCATTTTTCATTATTCAAAGCACAAAATGAAGACAACATGGCAAGGCACAAGTAGCAACTCATAGATTTCAAATAAATCAAACACACATCAAGAAATCAAGCCACGAAAATCATGAAAATCATCCAAAATCAAAATTTTAGAACTTCATATTATGCAACATGCTTCACAAATAAGCAAATATATACATCAAACCTATTTTTTGGCCAGCTATACCCATGCATACATGCTTCATATCATTAAAAACCAACTGAAAATGAAGATTCAAGTTTGAAAGCTTGCCTCTTGAGTTGAGAAATAAACTCAACTGGTGCCTCTGAACAATACGAAACCCACTTCTCTTGACCCTTTGAACTTCAATGAAGAGTAATGGATGGAGAAATGAGCTTTGGAATGAAAGAAAATGAAGCTTCGAAGAAAAATAATGAGGAGTTCAGATCTGATTTTCAATGGAAAGAGGCGCCTAGGGTTTGAAATGATGATTTCGTGAGCTTATATAGAGCTCAAAGAGTGAGGGCATTGTGGTCTTTGATGATTAGAAATCGATTTTGAAGATATTTGAAAAAATCAAAAACTTAAAGTGTGAGTTGAATGCTTGCGTTTTGCTCCTTATTCCTCTCAGTTTGTGTGCGTTTTGATGAGCCAATGATGAGTGGAAATGAGTGAGGTAGGCACAAAATAGTGAGCTGGCCTAATATTAAAACCTTGGTGAATTTGCAAAAATCACAAAATTGCCTTAAATGGTGATATATGAGGGAATGTGGTACTATGCCTATGATGCACATGTTTGACTTCTTTTGGCAAGGAATGAGGCATTGAAATCGTGCAAGGGAAGCATCTAGCAAGACCTGTAATCAAACAACACACAAAAATGCACAAAACCTGAAAAATGACCATAATATTCCGCAAGTCTCATCATCTAACTTTGAGCTTGAGCCATTCACAATTGACTCGTACATTTTCCTTGCAACTTAGGCCATGGACATAGCTCTCAATGATCTTCAAACTGAGCTTTGAATCATGGAAAATGATGAAGTATTGAGTGAGATATCCTGTTTCAAGGTTTAAGGAAACCAAGTCAGGGCATAGCAAGGTTTGCGCGCATAGGAGTGTGCATGGTGGTCAGGTTTTAGCTTGAACTTCCAATGATCACAACTCGATCAATAATTGGCCAATTGAGGTGATTCAAAGCTTGTTGGAAAGCTCTCCATACCTATTTCAAAATGCACGAAGCCAATTTTCAAAATTGTACTTGGATTAAGAGAAATAAACCCTTACATTATGCACACCACCTGTTTGTTGAAATTACGCGCGTAGAGGGCAAGAGAAAGGCAAGCCATGACCAGCATTTTGCATATTTTGTGCACAAAGCTTCGAGCCCAAATTTCTCTTAAATGGTGCATTTTTGAGAAAGTTTACACATTGAAAAACCTGTATCATTTTTCCCAAGCTTTTCAAAAATGTATGGTATGCATCCATTGGATAAAAATTGAGAAAGTTATGACATGTCAAAGTTCTATAGGGTGGACAGTTAGAAATTTTTCAAACTTCAAATAACTTCAAGAAAAAGTTCACCCTAATTTATTCAATTATCTTTATTCAATGGTGAATTTAGTCATGAAATATGAAAAGAGGATATTTGAATTGATGGTTGACCAAAAGTCCACTTGGTCAACTCTTGACTTTGACCAAAATGACCGTTTTGCCCCCTTGTGATCAATTGACTTGCTTCCAATCAAAATTGAACCTAAATATTTCAACCATGGATTCTCAACAACATATAGAAACACATGAAATCAAGTTTGAATGAAAAATCTGAAGAAATCCTGATTATATCCAAAACCCTAATTTTGTACCTTGTGTTAGGAGATGGTCAATCAAACTTCAAAACCTCTAATCTTCTGATTGCATTGAGAAAATCCTTGAACCATGATAACACAAATGATAATAGGAATATTATACTTCAAGAAGTTGGCTTAAACAACTTCAAACGTCACAATGGGCCAGAACGCTAATTTCATCAGATGAATGACATAGATGAATTCCTCATCAATTCTTTGTACAACTTCAACTCTTGAGGGATCAATGAGACAAATGAGATGTCTTAAACTATAATACACCATTGTGACTTGGAAGCTCCAAAGACATGAGAGATTGAGACTCCCTTAGAACAAAAAGCTAACACAATCAACCTCGATATCTTGTAGAGGACTTGAGAACCACAGAACTTCGATCCTATCATTATGTATGAATGCAATGCAATATTATGTTTATGATGAAACATAAGTCTAAATTAAGAGGGTAAATTTTGGGGTGCAACAATCATCAACATCGCTCAAAAGACCTCCATTCACTCCGGTCATCTCTAATTCTGATCACCAGTCCAGATCAGTGGCGCCATCTATGGGAAACTATCTTCCCCGTCTTTATTCCTCATCAAGAATCTAGAAAACCAAAGATACCTCAACACCTACAAGAAGATGGATGAAAGCAATGACCTGTTGTCCTTGGGTAAGACCTTCATCTCGTTTGTCCATAAGACAAAGAGAAGCGGTGCCCTTCCTCATCTCGGGGATTCCATTCATGGAAGGGATGGTAGAACTACCTCCCCTGATCCCGACGAAGCTGACGTCCAAGATTATCCCTTGGATAATTAAAAATCCAATAACTAGGCAAACGACATCGTCACTTTTCCTCCCTTGTTACCATTATCGACCAACGGTCTTGCCTGCCATCAATCGCACCAATGGTCTTATTCTCCGATAGGGTCAACGCATAGAGGCCCTCGAAAAAAACCTCTCTCAGTCTCTACCTCAGAGACCAAGGATGCTCGGTTCCCGTAGCCCCTCACCACGATTCTTATAATAAAACCAAAAATGAGCCATGTCTCCCCCGTGACCGCTCACCATCTCCAAAACCCAGACAACGTCGGGACATTTCTCCACCCTAGCACATCAAGAACAACCATTATCCCTCTCTCTCGAGGTCGAAGCGACAAAGACGAACATCGTGGTCCTCTTTGTCGGACGATCATAGATATTCCCATCCCTTCCGAGTTGGAGAAACCCCTAAAGCTCGGACAATACGATGGCACAACCGACCCAGACGAGCACATCAAAAATATTGACGCCCTGCTCGACTATCGAACCGCTAGGGGCGCCATCAAGTGCAGATTATTCCAAACGACCATAAGGAAAGGGGCAATGTCTTAGTACAAAAGCCTCCCCAACGAGTTCATCACCTCATGGAAGAAGTTAGTGTGTTTTTGATTTTTGTCCCTGTGATATATTTTTCTTGAAAATAATCACTGAATGTTAAAATCCTTTTGGTTTTAGTCCCTAAAATAAAAATCCGCATGAAAATCTACAGATTTTCTACGGATTTTCCCTCGAATTTTCCTACGGATTTTGGTTTCAGGGACTAAAACCAAAAGGATTTTAACATTTAGGGATCATTTCCAAAAAAAAAAATTACAGGAACAAAAATCAAATTAGAATCCTCTAGAAAATGCAAGAACAATTATTCTCAACCAATCATAGACCTAAAATTCTTCAAACCTTCCAAAGGCCTTCAGATAATTAAATGCTTCAAAATATCTGGTGAGATTAAATCTCTAAAAATTATTTCATACTCGGGAAATTCCTAAACCTCAACCCTTGAATGGGAAGTTATGTGAAATAAATGTGAGTCCACATTCGTATTAAAGATGTTTTGTATGGTGAAAAAATGATGACATTTTAGCATTTATGTATATTGGATGGTATCATATGAGTCTTGATGTGCGTCTTAGTATTAGGATACATAAAACATCTTAGAAAGTGTTTAGAAATGTTTGGAAAAGGTTTTATGCGTTAAAAATCAGGTTTTATGTGAAAAATGGGTTTATTTGTCGACACATACGTGTTATGAGTCGACACATATGTGCTATGAGTCAACACATATGGATAATTTTAAAGAATGTAACCTCTGTTTAAGTGTGTCGACACATGAGGGCTATCAAGTTGACCTATAGAAGAAACATTTATTCTATGAGTCGGCACATACGATGAATGGATCGACATATGCTGCTCAATTTTAACACATGTAACTTATGTTTCTCATGAGTCAGCACGTGTGTCAATATGAGTCGATTACTGACTTACATGTGTCGACACATGAATGAATTTTTTTGAAAATCTGCACTCTTTTCTAAACTTCTAGTTTATTTTATTTTACTCCATCTTGCAACACATACATACCTCATACATACATAATTTAAAATTTGATGAAACCATAAACATACAAAGTATTTCTCTTCATCTTCAACCTCTCATTCTATGCATACACAAAAAAAAATTACACATAATTATTATTTGTTTGGGTGTCATCTAGATTCAGAGTTGATAATGTCCAATTTAGGTTTGTGTGAGGGTAAAATGGGTTGAGAATCTTTGGAGGTTTCATTGGAAAAAATCATAGGATTTGTCCACCAAGATCAAGGTGTTGATTTGGGAATTTCGCACAAGATTTTGCAATTCAGATTCAACTAAGTGAAAGCTTTGAAGAACGTGTTTTTTTTGTAGGAATATATTGTCTTTGTTGATTACCATTACCATCTCATATAACATTGGTTTAACACATATATGGACTTTTCAATAATAGTTCAGATTAGACGATATTTGATTCGGGTGTTTTCTCTTTCCATAGTTAATAAAGTTTTCAAAACTAATTTTCGAAATGATTTTTTTTAACTTGGAATCTATTCACTCCCCTCTCAATAATTTTCCTTTGTCTTACAAGTGGTATCACAAGCTCCGTTTCATTTCGTGCTTCAAAAAATCTTATTAGATTATGGCTTCCGAACCTAAAGGAATGTACAATAGAGCATTCACATTCACCAGTGAAAACTATGGCTATTAGAAAACTTCTATGTGTATCCATATCAACTCAGTTAATAAGGGAGTATGGAATACCATTATCAATGGAGCTAATCAAATTACAATGACCAATGCTAATGGTGTTGTCGTACCTAAACTAAAAGCATAGTGGGATCATAAAAAGAGGAAATTATGGTCACATGATTATAAAGCATAAAATATTATCATATCCGCTTTAGGAGTTGATGAATATTATCGTGTTTCTCATTGTGAGACCTCTAAATCTACGTGAGACACATTAAAAGTTACCCGTGAGAGAACTAATGAAGTCAAATAAGCTAGAGTTAATATATTGAATCAAGAGTTTGAACTATTTTGCATGAAGCATGGTGAAACCATTATCGACACGCAAAAGAGGTTCACTCATCTCATAAATCATTTGAATGCACTTAGGAAATCTATTTCCAATGAATAAAATTTTGAGATGTCTTAACAGGGAATGGAAACCTAAGGTCACCACAATCAAAGAAGAAAATGAGATTACAACATCAAAACTCACAACTTTATTTGGCAAACTTTAAGAACATGAGCAAGAGCTCACTTGCTTAGAGAAGTTTGAGAAGAAGATTAACAAGGAAAATGAGGTAGGCAAGAAGTTTATTGCTTTTATGGCTTCTATCTCCAAGTACTCTACTATAGAGAAAGATGATAGTGGAACAAGTGATGATGGTTGTTCAGATAATAAAGAAATGAGATTGTTTGTTAGAAGATATAATAGGTATATCAAGAAGAATGAAACGAATCATTCCAACAAAGGTTTTGGTTGGAAAAGTGATAATTATTCCTCAAGTGATCAAGGCTCAAGTGATAGAAAAGAATCAACAAATCTTTATCTCTCACCCTATTATTATGAAAAGAAGAAAAATGTAAGCCATTCTAAATATCAACATAAATTATCATATTTTGTAGTGCTAGTTGCTTTTGAAAAACTACATCGAGAAGCCATATATGCTTTTAAGCGGTTAGCATAAAATAAAAGAATATTTTCATATTTAGAAGCTAAAGTTTTAGAAACCGAAAAAACAAATTGAAACTCTTAAACAATTCATGTTAGATATTTCAAAAGATAAAAATTATGGTGAGGTGTCCTCTTGGTTTGGTTGTGAAACTTGTCACATTTGACAAAAAGAGGTTAATACCTTAAAATCCAAATTGAACAAGGCTTTAGAACAAAAAGTAACTTATTCTATTGATTCTACCAAATTCAAAATATCTTTGAATGTGCCATACAAAATATACAAATTTGTTGAAAAGGACTCAAATAGAAAAGTCCTTCCCAACATCATTTGACTTGTCACTATTATTGCAAGAAATGTCATACCATTTCCAAATACAAATTTAGGATATTCTCTATTCCTAAAGGTTCTTTTCAATGGTTTCCTAAGCGCAACATGATTTCCACTCACCCTTAAGGATCCAATGAAAATTGGGTACCTAACAATCTTAATTGGTTTTGTAGGATAAATTTCTTGGCTCCATGGAAAGAACATGTGTTCTTGATAGTGGATGTTCAAGGCATGCAATATGTAATACTTTCATTATTTATTGACTTTATGGTAATGAAGAATAATTTTGTGACATATGAAGACAAAAACAAGGGTGTCATGTTTGGAAAGGTAGTGTAGGTAAATCCTTCTTGTACTATTATCTCTATTGTTACTTATTATTGAAGAGTCTGTGGTTATCATTTGTAATGAGCCTTATCCGAGAAATATGGGAAAATGTATTTTGTTTCATGATGTAGGTATATATTAAGAAGACATTCTCAAAGACACAAAATAAGGAACTGATCAACCTAAAGTGGTGAAACCTGAGGAGGAGTAAGATGATCGTAAATATGAGAATGTTATCAAATCAACAATATTCTTCAAGACATCACTATAAGTGCGAACACTCTCTAAGAATACTTTAAGAAGGGATATTTATGTGACAACAACGCTCTATCAAAAACAATTGATGAAAGTATATTGATAATCCAATGCCCATAAATGAGAACTTTGGAAAAGATAAATGGGTTAGAAACATTGAAGTCTAAAAGTTTCAAGGCATTCTTTATAACTATTTCAAATTTAATTTTAAAGTTACTTCTTCTGTAAGTGCATCCTCTGTCTTTCGTATGGTGAGGTAATATTGTTTCACTTATCTCTTTGCTAGAAACTTTTTTTTTCATGCATTGTCTATATCACTTGCAAATAAATTTTATGTTTATGTGATATATTTGATGTGTAATTCAATCCCATGAATGTTCACTTCTAAAAAAAACTTTGTGAACCAATGAGTATTTTTAATTCATATGTTTATAGTGACTTCATGTTTTAATATTTTGTGTTTCATCATGATTTTTATTTCATGGCATAATATCTTAGCATTTGAAATATCTTTTGATAGTATGCTTTAGCATGTTATTTATCATTACTCCTTGCATAATAAATGTAAGCTTCTTATCTATCAATTCTCGCATGAATTAATTTGAGCATGTTATAGTGCAAATGAAATTCTTGAACAAGTTTTTTCACATTTTATGGAGCATCTTTATTTTTGGTTATGATGGTGATGTGTTTATAATTTTCACCAAGCTATGCACATGTGTGTGCAGCTTCAGAAGCACCAATATGAAGATTTGCATAAAGGTGACATTTTTTAAGCGACTCAAGAGTTTTCGATTGAATTGTATTCATTATCTTTTATGCTATTGTATTTGTTATTAGTGTGATTTATGATGACAATATGATATTGTTGTTTGAATGGACTTTTATTTATGTTTAAGCATTGTATGTAGTATATTTGAGTGCAGTTCTTTCTTTGAAAACACCTCTGTGTAATTTTGGTATATGGTATATGTGTTATGTTGTATCTACGTGATACTTCTAATGTATTTCTTGGTATTTTTTATGCTTTCAAAGGGAGAGAAGCATATGCAAGACAAAGTTATGATGCACGTATTTAGAGGAAGTCTTCATGAAGACATGAAATGCATCACCACAAATTTTTTCATCATAAACAATGGGGAGTATGTGAGTGCATCTTCGTAATAGAGATAT